>JADLZK010007979.1:600000-850535 GCA_015847255.1 Hyparrhenia diplandra
CATGCTTGTTGCAGAAGCGTCGTTGTCGTGCCTTGATAGATTCGTGCTTTGTCCTAGGCATCTGAGCTGCCAACAATGGATTATACCTGCCCATGCACCTCGTAGTCAGGCAGCTAGGGTTTTACTATAGAGCCTTGTCATGGAAACTATCTTGAGAACAAAGCTACACGTACCATACTCTTTGATTGTTTGGTAGATGTAGCTAGTTTTTAGGTAGGATCGATGCCGCATGCGTCTATCCCTTCTTTTGCTACATAAGCAAGGGATGGTAATTATATTGAGTACACAGTAAGTTTTGAGTATTGTTCACTCCAACTTAATTTATCGATTTGATGATGCTGTGCAAAGTATTGTAGCCAGTCTATGTTTGAAGTGTTTGACTACACCTAGTGAAAGCAATGATAGATAAATTAGGACCACGTAATTATTAGCGCAACGATTGCATAAACATAATAACAGAAATCCGGATCACTTATCAGCTACTACTACAATGATGATTGTTTTGTGTGATTGCATATGATTACCCTTTGATTTTCTATGGTCATTTGTACCGTGAGTGTTGAATATGTTCCAAATTCAGTTGCACGTTATATAAGGCCGACTTCTGCCAAAGCGGAGGCCCGTTCAAAGCCGAAGGTAGGGCCGGAGCAAAGGCGGTACGGCACATATACCTTGATCAGGGTTTCTACTCGGAGATTGATTCATTCTCTTGTAAGCCGTTGCATCGGCGTTGTAACCCGACTCTTAATAATAGTGAGGAGTGTTTGTTGGCTAGCGCCCATGATTTTTTTCTCTCCCACGTCAGGGGGTTTTCCACATTAAATCTTGTATCTCTGTTGTAGTTTGATTGTGTTTCCTTCATCGTTTAATCATCATCGATTACAACAGTGAAAGGTGACACATTAAGAAGAGAAATAACCAAGCTACCAAGATTCAGTACCTCCTAGAGACCTAGAACTTATAATTTTCGTCCATAAAAAATCATGTACTGTACTGTATAGAGTAGACTGTTTGTATCATAGGGCGTGTTTGGATCCTCTAACCCTCAAGTAACTCTAACCCATGGACAGTTTGGATGACAGGGTCAGAACAGGGTTAAAAGCAATTTTCCAAACACTTTTCCAAGTTAGTGTAACTTTGGGTTGGTGGGCTCTACCAAAGTAACCCAAATATCACCCCCTTGAGGGGTTACTTCTTTTTGGTGGGTTAGAGCCAAAATAACCCAATCTAACCCATGTGTTTGGATATTTTTGAGTTATTTGGGACAAAAATAACTCAATCTAACTCCAACCCTGACATTCAAACAGGGTCATAGCTTGGCTGACAAAACTAGCTAGCTGGAATATACAGACGCTGACTGACATCAGTTTTCCTTTCTAGATGTGTCATGTTAAGACTTAGCGCATTTCATCTGAGTTGTCAGCCCGGCCCACAAAGACAGGGAAAGTGAACTCCTCTTTTGCACGTAAGTTGAAAACAGTATTTTAGTCACGAATTGTGTACTGAAGACTGAAATAGTTATGCATGCTCTTGCTGCTGCACGGACAGATAAGTCGACGTTCCGGCCCAGCAAAACGGTAAGCCCATGGGCCCATGTGTCACAGCTTCGCAAGCCAGCCCAAATAAAATTAAGCATTCCTCTAATCTAAAAATAATAAGAGCAACTCTTAATGAGGTTGCTATCTTTGAAAATCTGGCAAAACATGAAAATTTACTCTCCAACAGTTTGCTAAATTAGGTTGTCATCTTTCTCAACTTGCTATTCTTCCCCTCTATATACGTGCACGTATCCGCCGCGCATCCGTGCATATTAGAAGAGGTGGTAGGGCATAAATATAATTTTGTTTCTGTCTCAGGGTTCTTGATGCAAGTTTTCAAGAGGTGTAAGGACATAAACATAATTTTTTTTCTGTCTCAGGGTTCCTAATATGAGTTAAATCTGAATTTGCCAAGTGAATTATACCAAATTATTGGAGATGAGCTTTTTTGTACATGGTATTAGAAGTTGCTAAAACTCAAGATTTGCCAAGTAAAATTTGGCAAACTGTTGGAGATGCTCTAAAATTACCCATTACTCTATGGGTTGCCAAGTGAATATTGTAACAAGGAGCTGGAGCAGACTATCCCTGTTGTCAGTGTACTTGCCGAAGCTAATGGCCGATGGTCTTCTAGAAGCGAACTGAGAACCTTCAAGTTGAAGGAGTGTTATGAAACTTTATTACCTTTGTTAATACAGTCGTGTCCCTTGTTTTCACAAGGCGACGGTTGGTTGAGAGCTGTCTCTTTTTGGACCGTTAGTTTTGCTTCCGGTTTCTTTAACTTGAACAAGGCTTGGCGGTGGTTGTTTTCTATAGGGCCTCAAGAGGATTGGTTGTGAGCTGGTATCCCTAGATTAATTTCTTTTTCTGTTATGTAAGCCAATATTTTGCTTTATAAAAGCCGAGTTTATCTCCGCCAAATTAAAATGATTTGTAGCATAAAACTTTGTCTTTTGTTAAGAATAGGCGGTGACACCGAGGCTCCCTTTGGTGTGGATTCCAACTGCTCCAGCTCCTACTGACGCAAGCACCGCTGAGCATTGTTGGCACGACCTTTTCTCTCTCCTCCCTCCTCTCTTCTCCTCTACTCCTCGATAGAGCCAGTTGATTTTTAGCTTGGTTATTAAAATCAAATCATTGTCGTCTGTTAAAAGCATAAAAGCATGTGGTGATACCGCCCTACTACTGCAATAACGCCCGGGATTCCAATCCAACAAGGAGATGAGGCCGAAACGCAGGCAGCAGATACGCATTGGAAACATGCCTGAGACGAGACCCTTGGCCTTGGATCACGAGACCGACCGACCCTTGGGCAGTTGGGCCTCGGATCACTCACACACTGCGAGGAAGGAGACAAAGGAAAGACGCGTCGTGAACTCCCAGGTAGGAATAGGATAGGAGTACCACTCGTATTCTAGATGTCCGCCGGCAGCAGCAGCAGCAGAGGCCGATCGAGCAGAGCAGGAGCAGAGCAGACAGGCCAGATGGCTAGGGATCGGCGCCGTCGGCCTCCGTGCCGCCGTGATCTCTCTGCTCTGCTCTGCCGACGGGTGACCGATCGAAATTCGAAAGCGGGTGGAGCTAGCAGCCTCGGTGTGAGGGAAAGAAGGAAACGTCAGGGGCTTTCGATCGATCGATCGATCGATGCTCCCTTTTGCTTTCTCGGCTGTCTGCCGTCCTTCCTCGAGATCCATGCCAAATCCTACTGTGTCATGTTACTACTCCTACTCTGTGCTCTCCCTGTTGCGTTCAACACTGACCAGATGCTCTTCGTTTGCTCTGCTCAAGTCACACCAATTCTTCCTTCCTTGTGTATACTACTCAACTCGTACGCCTAGTGGGTTACTTCATATGATGATGGGGGGATGGCATCATTTCCCTTGGTTCGCAAGTCGTCGGCTGTCACGGCAGAGCATGGCAAGCTCCCATGGTGATCCCCGTCATGATGCGCTCGCTCTTTCTCGTGGCAGCAGCAGCCACGCCGTGCTCAGGCCCTCTCCTCCTCTAGTACTAATAGTACTAGTACTTTACTATATGGTGGGATCAAAATCTCACAAGAGGATTACTAGGATGACAGTGCTTACCTTTCTTTGCTTCCTTTTTTTCGCTTTGGTGGTGGTACGGTGATACTCTACTTGCTACCCAGATTAGCGGTGGTCATGCACCGCTGTAGCAGCATGGGCAATCAAACTACGCTCCATCCCATAGAAAATGCCAAATATAGAATTAATTTGTAGCTCAAATTAAGGATGAAGCAAAATGACTACCTCTTCAAAATACTAGCCAACAATGATAAATAGTGCCCAATAGTATCTTATCTTCGGAAATTTTAAATGATACAGGATCTTCGGACATCTATTTGAATTTGAATACCACAATTTGGTGAGACTTTTCTAAAATTTTTCATTTCTTCGAATGTGATAGACACTTTCTAGTGACATTCTTGAGGTAATTTTTGACAGTGGAAGCTATATGGTGGGATCAAAATCTCACAAAAGTTAGTAAACTCCTCTATTTTGTAAATGTAAGCCAGTACAAGAAATAAAACTATACAAGAAATAAAACTATTTTAACCTCGGCAAGTGATACATTTATCACCAGAGCATTTTATATCAGCAAATACAAGTCCTGAAAACGAGAACAAAATGCCACCAAAAAAAAGGAAAGAAAGAAAGAAAGACAACTTTACAGTTCACCCCCTCTAGCTATTTGAAATCAAACAACCCTCTGCAGCTCCGACCATGGCTGCTGACGTACCCAAACGGGCGGCGACGGAGAAGTCCAATGTCGTGCGCAAGCCCAGTCGTCCCGTACACCGGGAGCTCGTCCTCGCACGTTCTACGACAACCGGAGCCTCCGTTGGCCGGAGCGAGCGCCGCGAGGTTCTCCAGCTCGAACAGGTCGGAGCTCGCGTCGCTGCTCTCCTCGCCGCCGTCGCTGGCCTCCACTTCCACCACCGGGAATCGCCTGCAGCCAGCGGCGGCGCGGCCACAGCCACCTCGCCTTCGATGTCCAAGAACCGCACGGTCCTGCTCCGGCTGCGGCGGCGGGTCGCCCGCGCCGACGGCGGCGGCGGCGGTGTCTTGGCGAGGCAGGGGCGCATCACGCTGGATGGCGCCGTGGAGCACGCTGGCTCTGGCTCGTCGTCCGCCGGAGCCGGGTGCTGCCGCGCGGAATGCCGCTTGCCGCCGGAGAAGATGGCGTTGAGCAGGCTGGCGAGCCGCGCGCCGGGAGAGGCCGGCCTGCGGCAGCCGCCGTCGTTGGCCCGGGCAGGTGCGGCGGACGTCTTCCGCGCCCTCCTCCTACTCGCCGTGCCCGTGCCAGGCGGGGCCGCCGCTGGCTGGTGCTGCTTCTCCGCGGAAGCAACACCGACGCCGCCGCCGGCACCGGCAGAGGTGCGGATGGGGCGAAGGCGGCGGAGGGAGTACTCGACCTCGGACGACGAGAAGTAGCCACGGCCGGACCCGGAGGAGCAGTCGTCCGCGGGGACGGCGCCGCCGCGCGATGGCTGGCGGCCAAGGAAGGCTTGTAGTAGTAGTAGTAATGCAGGGCCGCCTGCTGCTGCTGCTTCTTGGCGCTGCCATCAGCAGGCGTTGGTGCCGCGGCGGCGACCGTTGCTCGTCCCTGGCCGCTGCTGGACTGCTCGTCCAAGGAGTCGCAGATGGCGTCCAGCAGCGTCGACGAGAAGGACGGCTGGCCAGGCCGCCGCCTCGGCCTCTCCCGCACCCGGCACCGGCGGCCACCGGCGGCCACCTCATCCATTGTTGGCGCGTAGTCGAGACGAGCAAAGCAGAGCAGAGCAGAGCAGCGTGCGGCGCAGGGCAATGATGATATAGGCGGGCTAGCTAGCGATGGAGGGACAGGGGAGCTAGCTAGAAAGAAAGCGGGGGGGGCAGGGCAGCAGTGGCGGGCGCGCGTGTGAGTCGGGGGAGTGGAGTGGAGTGCGGGCGTGCGGGGTGAGGGGATCTTGCTGTCTGGGAGTCTGGGTGTCGTCCCTCTCCTCTCTCTTGTCCCTGTCCCTGCCCTACTCTGCTCTGCTCTGCTCCTTGATGCTTCGATTCCTTCCGGCTGCCGCCTCTCTTTCCCTTTATTTTAGCTTTGTCGGCGCCAGCACCAGGAGTATCTATCACTGCTGCCCTGCCGCCGCCCAGCGGTTTACCGTTTTACCTATTTTTTTGGTAGTTGGTAATCCCAAGGAGATTATCTGCCCCCATGCAAGCATATCTCTACAACATAAAAAGAACAAAAGTAAGACTTCCTGATGATGCCTCTACTTGATCGATCTATGCCTACAATTTTGTGTGCTTTGATCAGCTTTGCGATGGATGTTTCTAGCCCTTGTGCTTCTCATCCTATTGTCTTGCCTTTCTTCTGTTTGTTTGAGATCTGATCCCATTAGTGCCACTGTTTTAGGGACAAAGGAATTTCTCACTATCAATTAATTATTGTTCTTGGGACATCTGCAGTCAGTTGTGATCTCTTTGGATTTTGGACAGAACAAATTTTAGTCCATCTTGTTTGACTAGTACTGAACTATATAATTTCTTTAATCTTTCGGAAAATAAGATACGCAGGCCATCTGCAAATCCTTGTCATGAAGTTTAAAAGGTAAGCACGACCACAATCTCAGTGCTTAATTATCATGTGGTAGTATTTAATTAATTAGAACTGTACCTGCAGTAAGGTCTGTGATCTGTTTATTTTTTTGGCTCCTATGTGTCTACAATGTCGACTAGATTGATGGGTTATTACAATGATTTGCTTATTATAAGATTAAATTCAGTTGTCATTCGATTCTGATTCAGTTGTCGACTAGAGTGTTGTGGTCTGCTCTTCTAAGGGTCCCTTCAGTAATACAGGGAGGGCATGACTGCCTCGAGTCCTCGACATCACACTTGACTGCCTCGTTTACCATTTATCAGGACCTAGGTAATGTGCTGGTGGACATGACTGCCTTGATGTCCCATTTGAAGCTATTAAAAAATGTTTGCCTGATTGCTTCCCCACTTAGTTCACATGCGTGCTTGAGTACGTAAGAAATGGAGTCTAACTCAAAAATGGTCTTATGCACTATGCAATTTAGTTTAACTTCTTTATGGTTCATAAGCATTGTATTTGTGAATTGTTGGAGAAGACTATCAGGCTGAGATGGCAAGGAGACAAAATATGTACTCAGTGAATGCTAATGGTGCTATCATGGCTTGGAAGATTGATTCTAGCATAGAGGAGTTTATTATTGTTTCACCTTTTTATTTATTTAAAAAATTGTATACTATGTTACAAAACTTGGATAAGCAGGGCTCACTACACTATGTAGAAAATTTTCCTTAACTTAGATCAAATGTTTGTGTACATAGCTTTGATCTATCAGATTTGATGGTGTACAAAACGAGATTGTAGGTCCACTTCATAGAATTCTTGGTAGTTTGTGCTTGCTTTTCTACTTCAATCTAAAGATCATGCTTGATTTATTTTCTTACCATGTGGGTTCCTTTTTATTTCAGGATCAGTTTGGGATTTACTTCGGAGATGCTGAATATCACTGGTACCTTTCAAACATATGCTTTCTCAACTGGAAATACTTGTATATATTTCAAACTTTGTGATTTCAGGGGTATATTTCAAATGTTTTCTGTAGAATATAATAGCTAAAATTTGGTATGATTCAGTTTAGTTTGCCAGCGTTTATGAGTTCTGACCTTGTGATTTCAAGTGTACGTGAGGGCTGACAACGACAAAGTATGGAAAACAGCCTCCCAAAAAGGATGTAAGTTCAGTTTGCTTCCTGTCCTTCATGCGTAAATGTTCAGAGTCCCTAGCATGTTAAAATCATGATGCTGAATTCAATTTTAACAAATATATATGATCCTAGAGTGTCACCTTGCTCATCAGTCATGAGAAGTTGGGATTTGTCAACATTTCTTGCTATATAAAATAATATTTAATCAAGTTCTAATTGCATGGATTTCTAATTGCAGCATACTGTTTTCTTATTTCTCACACATAGATGTAAAGATCATGGCTGAAAAGATAAAGCATGTAATCGTTGCCAAGTTAAGAAAAATGTTGGAGGGAAGGCACAAGTGGAGGGAAGCCTGCGTCCCAGAATGTAAATTACATTTTTTTTTATTCTGGCTTGTATCCCTCAAATTCTCCCAAGTTCTTATCTCTGAATCCTTTTATCAAATGCCCATTTGATCTACTACTGATACAACTAGAAAGATTTGTACTATCCAAATGACAGGTACTACTATACCATACTGTACATTCCATAGGCTGTAGAATTGGTTGTTGTTGCAAAAAATAATATTTGATTATTAACTTTAGTCGTGTTCAAGTGTGATGGCATATATTCAAGTACTACGGTGGACTGATGGTGATGGCTGAAACTTAAATTGATCAAAGAAAGTTTGAAACATGACTGCATTTTGTCATTGTGTTGATTGTTCCATCAGTTATGACCTTTGACTGTTTATATTATAATTATATGTTGATAGATAATGGATATTATTCAAGTGGCGCAATTCAAGGTGTAGCAAGCTGGTAGAATTTCCCTTCACGCTCTTTGTGGTTATGTTAGTTTCATGAACTTTGTTTATTTACTAAATATTACTTTAATGTTGGTATTGATTTTACAGTATTGTTATTTTATTGTGCGATCCGTGGGTTTTTATATAAAATTTAGCTCTCCCGTAGCAACGCACGGGCGCGATACTAGTAGCACATATATCCATCGAATGAACACCATGCGGTAAATTAATTTTCTTTTGTACACAGACACAATCAACCACAGACCGATAGATGATTGACTTCCACGGTTCAACCATCACCAACGACTAATTTTGGGGGGAAAAATTTGACTCCTAAGTGAGGGGATTAGAGGGAGATTGGTGGCCACAAAAAAAAATTACATGATACTGTTGGAGCAAGTAAAAAAACACCCAAGATGACATTGTATAGGATAGGGTATGTATTGGAAGACTATTGGAGATGCTCATGAAGAACAAATAGCTTCAAACTCACGAGAGATGGAGTAGTCAAACATGACAAGCCGGTTCGAGCCGTTGAGAACTGGTCGGTCGGATCTAGAGGCGCGTAAGCATATCCAAGACATTAAGATAGGAAGCATGCTCCAGCATGAACAACTATAAGGGGAAACCTCAGACCAACCCAACCTTCAAGGACAATAAATGCGAGCTGATAGGGATGGTGTGGCCAAATACGACAAGAATGGTTAAGCTTACCACTAGCAACACCATCCCTAAAGTCATTAGCCAAAGGCTACACTTAAGCAAGCAATTCTAGAGTGAGTACTTATGATGCACATGTGGGTGGGAGCGAGAGTATACACATACCTCTACATGTCATAGTAACTGGAATTTTCCGCATTGTATTCTTCTTGTTGCTTCTGTCTCTACATTGAATTGGTAAATGGAGAATCACCATGGAACTAGATGGATTTTTTTTTCACAAGAGGCTAAGAAAATGCCCGAAAAATGACCTTAGGCACCGATGAACAAATTTCAATGCATAAATCTAAACAACCAATAAGTGAGACATACGCTACATGTTGTAGTTTTGATGTTGCACGCTCACTATTTTATAGCAAAGACAAATAAGACAACCCTTGAAAAATAAACTTTGAAATGATGAGATTATTGTTTTCACGTCACGTTTATGGGTGTTTCTTTGGATTTTGCAAGAAAAAGGAACAACATTCGTAGCCAATAGGGAGTTTGCACAAAGCGGTAAGGCATATATAAGAGCATCTCCAAGAATACTCGAAAACCATTCAGTTGTCCAAGTGTCCAGAAAGTATTGGGAGCACCAAAGAAACGTTTTGACAATAGTTTCAAAAAATCACTCCTAAAAAATAGAAGGTAATTTTACATTAGGAATACCAAACTAGTTTAAATCATCCCAACCACATTTATATTTTTTTTCTCTCTCGACATCTGTGTCAGTAACCCTGTCCTACTTTTTATTTATTTTTTTCACATCCTTCCACTTTAGATTGGCACGATAGATAGGCACATATTTATCTGTGCAATGGGATCGATTTTTGAAAGTGCCAAAAGATTGGGAGGTGGGATTGGGAGTTGTTGGAGATATATATTTTTCTCCCCAATTTTGACAAAAACATGGACCGGGAGATTGTTTCGGAAGCCCTTGGAGATGCTTTGATAATTATGAAACCGAAAACCAGCGCATATGATTTATTGGAGGAAATAGAAGTACAAATAGAAAAAGTTCCTTTAAATCCGTTTCAAGAGTAATCATATATATTGATGTGCACTCTTAGAAATTGACGGGCCCTTTGCCTTTGTCCGAAATTCCAAGCACGCGCCCGATCGTAGCCCTCTTTGTAAAGACCATCTTTGTCGCCGTAGCTTTCTTTGAAGCAATCAAGCAACCATGCATCTCATGTGATTCTCTCTCTTACATACATGTACACATGGGCACATGGCTAAAGCCATCGTTTCATGACGGAGCATCTCGAGAAAAGCTTCTCCGTGTTGTACGCATCCATGCTCTTTGTTACTTTTACGAACGTGTCATATGTGGTGCCACTAGTGTGTAACTTTTTTTTTTCATTGGAGAGTTGTTAATTGACATCTTAATTTTCATTTACATATATTATTATCGATCGGTATAGATAAATTTAAACATCCTACTAAACCAATTTGAAATGCAAACATATTAATAGAACGCTTTGTCTCCTTGTTTTCCTGTAAATTTCGTTTTCATCGTCTAATAAAATCTCGGCAAAGCTCTTGCCGCCTTTCCAACACAAGGATGCTAAACAACACCCATGCATTTTTAGGAGTCCAACGCATGAACTTTTATGTGTCTATGACTTTGGGGCCCATGCCCAATTCCTCCCTTCCTCCCAAAACGCTTGCCTCCCCGCATCGACGCGCTCACTCCCTCGACGCCGATGAGCACCACCCGCTACCCAAGGTGACGGCACACTCCCGTCCGCATGATCAAGCACTCTAGCCTATCCGTGGCTCTCCACGCGACCGACCTCCGCCCCGTCCCTGCCATTGGTGCGCCCGGCCCCTACTCCTAGCGGGCCTTGGGCATGCCCATAGATTGCATAGGCGATGCCTTTTTGGGCTACCACAGCCCAAATAACGGCCCGTGTGCCGTACTTGGGCTGGCACCCAGGGACGGTGGGTTGCATCGGCACAGCCCGGTCGCACGATGGGCTTTGACCTTGCCGTGCCGGTCGGCCCAATTGCTCAACTATAGACTCATTTTTGCGCAAAAGCTCGCAAAATCGCAGCGCTGAACCTTGGTCGCGAAGGCGTCGTCGACCCCAATGCCGGCGTCGTCGTCGCCGGCGATGGCGTCGCAGCATGCGCCGCCACGGCGGGAGCTTGACCTCGACGCTTTCCTCCCGTCCTCTCCGACCTCCTCCGCGTCCTCTGACGCCGACGCGGCCGACCCTGATCACCGCCGCGCCGTCGACGACCTGCTCCGCCTCATCTCCTCCTCAGACTCCGACTCCGACTCCGAGGAGTCCAGCCGCATCCCCAGCACCAGCAACCGGACGCTGTCCAGCGTCCAAGCACCGGCGCCTCCCGCTGAGGCCTCGCCGTTGCCTTCCCCGCCCCCGCCCCCGAGGAGATCCGCATCGGCGTCGCCGTCGGAGACCCCTCCTCCCTCGTCGCGAGAACCTTCTCGAGCAACGGCGCTTCCTCTTCGTCCAAGCCCCTCCCCTCGCTCTTCCGGGGCGTCCGCCCCAGCCCCAAGCCCGGCGCCGCGCTTGCCGCTGCTGCCGCGGCGTCCCGCGCTGTCCTCACCCCACACGCCGCTGCCATCAAGTCCCGCCGATCAGTCTCGGCTCCTGTGGATAAAGTTCTGGAGGAAGAGGGGACTGGCTCCGAAGACTCCAAGGAGCTCCTTCCCACTGGGAACTTGGAAGCAGAGGTAGAAGAGAAGGATAAATCGGAAGAGGTTGCTGAGGCGACCAAGCAAACTGCAGATGGGAGTGTGGGTACAGAATTGGGAGAGGATAAACAGGCAAAAGTGGCAGGTGAAGAGAATGCTGAGGCTATAAAGCTGGTGGAGGCAAGTTCAGTGGACTATGTAGTTGTGGAGGATTCCAGTGGGCATGAGCAAGATGATGATGTCAATTTGGCGGAAACCGACCAAGTTAGGAATCAAATTGAGGCTGACAATGAGGAAAATGAGGATGACCAAACTAGAGATGGTAATCATGTGCAATCAGGTCAGTGTATGGATCTAACTGGGGTTGCTTCAGAGGAAAGTTCTGATGACGAACATGAATTTGAAAGATCCGATAATGCCATGGAAGAACAAGTGGAATCTGGGAGCTTAATTGATAAAGTGATTGAAGAGAGGGTAGAGCAGCTGGAGGCCAGCAGGAAGGCCGAGAAGAACGCAGATAAGAAGCTGAAGGTTTCGATGAAGCCGTTGGAGTGGGCAGAGGAGCTTGAGAAGAGGCAGGCCTCATTTGGTCAACACTGGGAGGAAGGTGCAGCTGCACAGCCCATGCAACTGGAGGGAATTGGAAAGGGCCCACCAGCTATCGGTTACATGCAAATTGAGATGGACAACCCAGTAACTCGTGCCATGTCCTCACCATCGTTTAGGTCAGACCATGGCTCTCCCCAGGTGCTGGCTGTTCATAGGAGCTATATAGCGATGGGCACATCTAAAGGTGCTGTCATCGTCATTCCAAGCAAATACTCCATTCATCAAGCTGATGATACAGATGCAAAGGTTAGTCATTAGTGCTCGAGCGAACAACTGAACAAGGCATGGTTGGTTCACATGAATCGGTATTGTTGTATATTTCGACTTAAAGATGGTGTATCTATTATGCATTATTTTGGTGAAGTTAAAGATTGTTCTTTCAAAAACATTTGTTGCTGGGTATGACTATATCATTTGGTGTCAACTTACCGGAAGTCTTTACTTTCTTAATTTCTCGTCTTAATAAGGAATAAACAGGAAGGGACTGAGAAGTATTGTTGCATTTCTATTTCTGCAACAGCTCTATTCTGTAGATGACTTCTGGTGATCAGAATAGCACTTGCACCTCTAAGAATTAAGCCAAGCTTACTCTGAATTTGGTTTGCTGCCAAAAATGTACTATATACTGTCCGTTACTGCACCAGAATCTGATACAAAGACAACATTTAGGTAGAGTTTGCAAAAGTATCTCAGATTATAAATTTGGAGTAGAATATGCAACAAGTTCAGGAAGCTGCTTAGGGAAATCCTTTGTTTGTTGTCCCCTTTTAGTGGACACCATCATCAGGATGTCATTGAAAGATCACATTGTTTTCTCTTTCTTTCTCGCCGATTGAAATGCTATTATCTTTTCTTCAAAGATAACACATTGAAATTTGAATCAATGGCTGCACATATAAATCTGAGGATCCCCTATGCAAAATCTTGTTGAATGAACTTGGAGAAACCAATACTCGTTCTAGTTTGGTGGCTTAAAAGTTCTATAAACTATGTGAATCACTTTGAGGGTATAAACACTTTTCAAAAATTTAAATTTCAGATGCTGTTCTTTTGGAACCAAGGCGAGAGGACTCAATCACCAGTGACTGCCATGTGCTTTAACCAACAAGGGGATCTTCTGCTAGTAGGATATGGTGATGGTCATATGACAATTTGGGATGTACAGAAATCTACAGCAGCAAAAGTTATATATGGCGAGCATACAGCACCAGTAGTGCATGCTTGTTTTATCCGCCAATCTAAAGCCATCACTGGGGATTCAAAGGGGGTAGTTCTATTGCACACGTTTTCCATTATCCCCGTAATTAATCGTTTGACTGTCAAGGGAACTCAGGTATGGAAAAACATCATTTTACTCTACTGTGCTCACTAGTCTTCGTGTTGAACATATGGGCTGACAAAACCTTGCTACAATTTGACAGCGCCTTTTTGATGGGAATACTGGAATTGTGCTCTCAGCATGTCCTCTTGTTGTGGATGAATCTTTTGGTTTTAGTAACTCATCTGCCCAGGGAAATCAGACAACTTCCTCCAGTGGTGGTCTTGGCAGCATGATGGGTGGTGTTGTTGGAGGTGTGGTTGGAGTAGATTCTGGGTGGAAATTTTTCAATGAAGGCTCTTCCCCAATGGAGGATGGTGTTGTAGTCATGTTTATTATGCATCAACATGCTCTTGTGGTATGAACCAGTTATAATTTTGGAAACTAGTTCTGTGATTTTAGTAGCTGTTATATGTGTCATGAATTCTTATAATGAGGGTGATATTCTATTGTTTTCCTGTTAGGTTAGACTCCGTACCAATATTGACCATGTTGACCATATTGAGACCTTCTCTAGACCAGATGGAGCACGTGAGGGCTCCATTGCGTATGCTGCGTGGAAATACACATCATCTTTGAATGAATCATCGTCAGTAGGTAAAGTGGGGTTTTTTTCGAGCATTGGTGCTTTCTTTAATGTGTATTTCAATTTTTGGGGACTAACATGATGATGCTATAGATGAAGAACGGGTGTCATGGCTAGCACTTGCATGGGACCGTCAAGTGCAAGTTGCAAAGTTTGTTAAATCTAAGATATTTAAACACAAGGAGTGGAAGCTTGATAGTGCAGCTGTTGGTGTTGCCTGGTTGGATGACCAGGTATGCAAAAGTTTCTTTTCTGCTATTAATGTCTTCTCTACTTGGCGAAATTAAATTAAATTTTTTTTTTTCTCAGATGTTAGTGGTTCTTAATTTGAGAGGGCAGCTCTGTTTATTCTCTAAAGACGGCAGTGAGCTTCGCAGAACTACCTTTGTTCCTGATGGCCTTCTTTTTGATGACACAATATTGCACCATGCACATTTTTTTAACAGGTTTGGAAACCCAGAGAGGCATTTTAACAGTTCAGTAGCGGTAAGAGGTGCTACAGTATATATTCTTGGGCCATCTTTTCTCACGGTTTCCCGACTTCTTCCATGGAAAAGAGCTTAATTGAAGCACTAAAGAGGGCTGGCGATTGGATGGGTGCACTAGACATGGCAATGAGGCTTTATGATGGTCAGACACAGGGTGTTGTTGATCTCCCAAGAACGGTTGATTTGATTAGAGAAGCCATAATGCCTTACCTAGTAGAGTTGCTGCTATCATATATAAGTTATGTTTTTGAATATATTTCAATTGCACTGTCAAATCATACTGGAAAAGGGGGAGAATCAGATGTTCTAATAGAGGCAGATCCATCCCTGCTTACACAAAGAGATGAGCAGTACGCTCGTGTAGGAGGGGTTGCAG
Source organism: Hyparrhenia diplandra (assembly GCA_015847255.1). Taxonomy (NCBI): domain Eukaryota; kingdom Viridiplantae; phylum Streptophyta; class Magnoliopsida; order Poales; family Poaceae; genus Hyparrhenia; species Hyparrhenia diplandra. The sequence continues at coordinate 614,813 of JADLZK010007979.1, forward strand.
TTGAGTATTGTGTGCACATTGGACGTAACGATATCCTTTTCGATACAGTCTTCTCTAAGTTTGTTGGTGCACAAAGTGGAGGTAGGCTTTATTCTAACTCTCTCAGTAGAAGCAGTAACATTTCCTTTTGGTTAAATTCTTAACTTTATTATTCATGCCTTGCAAAACAGTGAACAATATCATTCCATAATATGATCTTTGTTGAACTTTTCGCACGAAACACATAACCATCGAAAGATATGTGAATGCTTCTGATCTAAGTTGTCCACATCTAAGTTGTCCACTTCCATTTTGAAATCTGAACCAAAGCAGAAGGTTTTCCATATTCTGACTTGTGCTATTATATTTTTTGTAGCTCATTAGCCTTGTTGTTGTTGTTTTATTTCTGTTTTGGAATATTTTTTGCCCCGCCACCCTTGGAATACACAGAAGAGCTGTGCATTATATTTCATTAAAGAATAAAGAGTGCAGAAAAGTAAAGACAACACAGACACACACACTGACCGTGCATGCACACTCTCTCTCTCACACTGGCTTAAGCTTAGAACATATATTTTGACTTATGTATTAAATTTCATAGGATTGTATGTATTTGTAGTCTCTATATTAGATAAACATTGTATATGTAAACATACTTGCAGGCGTATGGGACAGTGCATGTACACGTATTTGTTGTTAAACTGTTGCTAACTTGAAAGGTTTGGAATAACATGATAACAGGTATGTTTCTGGAGGTGCTAGAGCCCTATATATTGAAGGATATGCTTGGTTCTCTGCCCCCTGAGGTGAGCAGCATCTGGATGTATACTAGTGGTAGAATAATAATCTGTAAATAAATAATAAATATGCATATAATCCCATTGTACTTGTAGATCATGCAAGCATTAGTGGAGCATTATAGTGGCAAAGGATGGTTGCAGCGAGTTGAACAATGCATCCTTCACATGGATATTTCTTCATTGGACTTTAATCAGGTATAGGAAATATTTGTAATTTGTTTATGTCACTAGTGTAATAAAATTCTTATTGACTATAAAATAGCATTTTAATTTTCTATTGGATTTATTGTGGTTCCGCTTTGTATCTTGAGAGTTCAAGCTCGCCAACACATGTTATTATGTTTCTGTTGTGTGCAGGTAGTCAGACTTTGTCGTGAACATGGGCTATACGGTGCACTGATTTATTTATTTAACCAAGGCCTGAATGATTTCCGTACACCTCTAGAGGAACTTCTATCAGTCGTTCAGAACACCAACACTAAAGATGATACTTCTAGTGGGTATGTAATATCCTGGCTAGCAGCAGTTCTATGAAACAATATGATACAATATTTTATATTCTGATTGACCATGATCTTCTTAATTCTGAAATTCCTGATAAAAATGTATCTTCAGGTAAACTTTTATTAAACAGTGTTTATAGCGAACACCGTTGTTGTTCCTTATCTGGCTATCATTTTTATTTGAGAAAAGAACAAATGAATCTTGATTTTTCCCTCGTTCTTCTGTTGCACAGATGGATGTAATAGTAATACTATGTAAAAATTTCTCAAACTTGTGAATATAAAGGGACGGGATGTAGTTGTGCTTGTTTAATTCTTGCTAGATATTCCTGAGGCTACACATAGAACTTAATATATTTTTTTCTAGATTTTAGTATGTTGCTAGAATTAAATAGAAATATACAGTAATTTCTTAGTTTCTAATCTGTTGTTTGTTCAAACAGATACAGGATGCTTGTTTATTTGAAATATTGCTTTCAGGGCTTGGCATTTCCTCCAGGTTAGTGTCTCCATTTGTGTCATATGATTTATCATTTACCAGTTCATTATATCAATGAAAGATTATATAGTATGTAGTTAGACAACAATCCCTGTTTTCCATGTGGTATTTCTTTTTTTGGGTGGGCCCAGAATCCTCTATATACTTCGGCAAAAAAAAAAAGAATCCTCTATATTTTGTTAGTAAAACTTTGTTGAAAGCTTGATTATCAAATTGGAGACAATGGAGAGATTGAATCTATCATAAGATGCTTTGTCAGTCATCAGAATGTCTGCACCACTACCAGCAGCAGAACCAGAAATAGTAAATATTGTATTGTATTGATTTGTTTTCTTATATTGTAAATAGAACTCAGATAGATGTTCTGACATGACTTTCTTTTAAAGGGCATGGGATAATTCCCCGATCCCGGCTTCATTCAGTGAGGGAAGAACTCCTGCAATTTCTGCTTGAAGAGTCTAAGCCACTCACTTCTGAAGTATTTAAGGGTTTCAATGCTTCTTCTTGCGGAAAGTGCCTAAACATATGCTATCTGCTATGGATGGATACTGAAGCTACTTTGGAAGTCCTCAAATGTGCTTTTGTGCAGGATAACTTTGAACCTAGAGATGACCTTCTGAGTACTGTCAATACATATATTTCAGACAATGAAGATGGTGTTGACGCTGGAAGCCCAGATGCAAAAAAAATACTATGGTACAAAGTGTTGTTGATGCTATCATTGACATTGTTGGTTTGGAAAATGATGTGATTCGGTCTGTTCTCATGGGTAATGCTGAATCAGAATTTTGGCCTTTGGAGAAGGATTTTGGCTATTTAATGGAGTTTGTGTCCTTTTTTGTTTCCCACAAAAGGGCTATTGCATCTAAGAGAGTTGTTATGCACATTCTTACTTATCTCATTTCATCATATGATGACACAAGAACAAGGACTCAGAAAGAAAAAGAAGTTCTTCAACTCTTCAATGCGGTTCCCGAAATGACTGGAATTCGGATTTTGTCTTGAACCTTTGTTCAGATGCTCATTTTTATCAGGTTTGCTACCACTGCTCTGTTAGATTCACTCCTATGAAATTTATGTAGCACTGCTACTCAAAATTGCCAGCTTATGAATGAAAACATTCTTGTCCGTGTGCAGGCCTGTGGCTTGATATTTCGACCAGGAATCAGAATTTGTCTGCTTTAGATAGTTACATGAAGGATAAAGAGGAACCATTACATGCTTTCATCTTCATTGATAAAAAGTTACTAGAATTGGTTGATGATGAAGCTTTGTCATTTCATACCACAGTAATATCTCGCTTTCCTGAGCTAGTCAAGCTAAGCAGGTATCAACCAAATCATATTCTTTTTTCTTTCGTTCTTCTTCCTCTCATGTTTGTCTTTCTACTGAATGTGCTCATTCTCTCTTATGACTGGATTCTCAGGGAGTGTGCATTTGTCTTGGCCATTGATCATTTCTGTGATAAGATACAGCTAATATTAGCAGAGCTTCGTTCTGACAGACACAGCCTCTTTCTTTTCTTGAAAACTGCTATTGAAGTACACTTGTCTGGAAAACTTGTCTTCAATAAGCTTGAAGTAAGAAACAAACAAACTCTTGAACTCCAGTACTCTTCTACCGACGTTGAAGATTATCAGCAGAGGCTATCAAATCTCTCCAAGTTATGCCACAATCCTGTTCACATCGACGATGAGTTAGTTGAACTTTATCTGGAGGTAGTGATACATTTTTGAACTTTAGTACCTTTCAATTGTATGGAGCATTTGATAATCACTGAACATTTTAGTGCTAGCCGCTATATTGTACATGAATTTTGTAAGAACAAGCGAAGCTACAAACATATTGGCAGCTAGGACAGTGAATCTCTAGAAATAGTTAGGCATCACATAGCAATTTTTTTTTTCCTTGCAAATATATATATATAAAAAATGTGCGCTGTTAGCTGCAAGCTTTGAAGTAACTGTCACAAGTTTTTTTTTCTTTCTGAAAATACATAATAGGAAAGCAAAATTTATTGCTTCATATTTCTCATGATCTTTGTTAATCAAACACATCTTCCTTCACAGCTTTTATGCCAGTATGAGCGAAGGTCAGTTCTGAAGTTTCTGGAGACTTTTGACAGTTACAGATTGGAGCGGTGCTTGCATCTTTGCCTAGATTATGGAGTTACAGATGCTGCTGCATTCTTGCAAGAGAGGGTTGGTGATGTTGGGAGTGCCCTAGATCTTATTCTGGCTGGACTTGATGAAAAAATTAGCCTATTTATCTCTTCTGTGGAAAATACTTTCTCTGGTGTCGCATCAAAAGTATCTCTGAAATTAAGCAACCAGACATCATTCTAGAAATGAATGAGGTTTATTTCTCACACATGAATTCTTGTCTCAGTTTTTAACTTCTTCTGTACAGGTTTTAACATTTTCAACTTTTTTTGTTTAAGGCTCATCCAGTGCTTGATGCATTGCATGCCTCCATTGGATTGTGCCAAAGGAATTCACAGCGCTTGGACCCAGAGGAATCTCAGTCCCTTTGGTTCCAATTGCTTGACTCGTAAGTTATGCTACAATACATGAACACTTAAGTTAGCATTATAGTGTTACAAAAATAATTTGTACAGTGAATCATAGCTAGCTGAGTTGGTCAAGGGTGTGGATGTATGTCTAGACCATCCAGGTTCAAGTCCTTGTCGAAGGGAATTTAGGTGCCTATTTTTCTTAATAAAAAACCAGCTGGTTCCTCCTTGGTTTGTCTAGTTTTTCTCAATCTAGAAATTGCCAATATGTCCCTGTTCTCGAAAATGGCATATGGAGTATTTATGAGGAGACTGATAGCACATATAGTTAATGCCTTAGTTATGGTTGTTAACTTTTGATAAAAACTTGAGCAATAAGCCAATAACAGAAATATTTTGTCCGAAATTATCTATTAGATTTAGATTCAATAGCATATCTAGAAAGACAATGCTAGCTTAATGCTATGGGATAATTTGGGGAAGTTTTTCCAAACTGTTCAACTTTGTGTGCTCTAGTTTGCTGAAGTCTCATATTTAGATATTTATCTGTTCTACTAATGTATACCATTACTTCTTCCAACATTGTTGGGTTATTGTTCAGCTTCTCAGAGCCACTAAAAAAATTGTATGGAATCAAGGATGTAAATGGAAAAGGTGCTAAGTCAAATTGGAGTGAAGCACCAATGGAACATATGAAGGAGAAAGGACTATCTCAACAAATGAGGATTTCAACTAAAGAAAAGTGCCTAAATGTTCTGCGAAAAGTATTTTCACAGTGTGTTGGAGAAATAATAGAGGCCATGTCTGGTTATATACCCCTACCGGCAATCATGGCAAAACTATTATCCGATAATGGGAGTCAAGAGTTTGGTGATTTCAAACTTGTGATACACAGAATGTTATCTATGTATCTTTTTTAAAAAAAAGAATACTGGTATGACTCCTTTGTCTAGTGTAGGTAACAGCTATAATTACATACTCCATTTACTGCTTTATGGAACACCGTAGAAGATCATTGGTAAATTTTGAATCACATGACATACTCATTTCAATAGAAAAGGGTTGAAAAAAGTTATGTATGGTCCATGCTGGCTGTGTTGGCTTGTATCCTCATCCTGAATAGTATTCTTGTTATTACTTTGTTAGTAACTCAGGGACCAAGTATGGGACCCAGTTCATTAACGCACCCTTGAATTTTGTTATTTAATAATGCTAGTACCTCATAATGTCCTAAACTAGATATATTCGTCCATGGTCTCATCTATATTTAATAATGCTAGTACCTCATAATGTCCTAAACTAGATATATTCGTCCATGGTCTCATCTATATTCCTGCATTGACTCCTGAAATTGATTGTTTTGTTCTTCTCATTTAAATCTACCTCATGTTCAAGTGTTGAGCTCTCTACTTAGTATGTACCAATTGACTTAAGGCCAAATGAAAAAAAAAACATCACTGCTTTTAGTTTCTGGTATCTCCCATAATGTTTCTGATAGAAAACAATTCTTTGCTTCTCTGCTCTGATACCTAATTCACCTTTCTGCAGGAAACAGCTAAGTCAGTAATTGAGGATGACTCATTTTATACCTTGAGCTTATTAAAGAGAGGAGTTTGTCATGGGTTTGCTCCACAGACTTTTGTATGCTGCATATGCAACTGCTCACTTTCTAAAGAAGGTGCTATTTCAGCCGTACGGTTGTTCAGTTGTGGGCATGCAACACATCTTCAGTGTGAGTCTGAGCAGAGCAGGTCATCCAATCAGGAATCCAAAGAGGGATGCCCTGTCTGTCTCTCAACGAGTGATACGCAAGCTCGAAGCAAATCACCTATGTTTGACAATGGGCTAATGAAGTATTCTGGGGCTGAACATGAAGTGTCACATGGCATCCATCAGATTCATGAAGTTGATCATGCTGAGAGATCTCGTGGGCTTCAACAGATGTCACGGGTATGGCTATTATCAGATGGTCTTACCTTTTTTTAGGTTGTATCATAGATCTCGCAACTAAAACTGGATGCCTTTCTGACAAGTGAAAAGTGAAATTGTACCTTGTTCTAATCTTCTATTGTGTCTCTTCTAATCGATGTGATATGCGGATAACATTTCTTTTTGCAGTATGAAATACTGAATAATCTTCAGAAAGCGCAGAAGTCCTTTCATATAGAAACCGTACCTCCATTGAAACTTGCACCGCCAGCTATATATCATGAGAAGATACAGAAGAGGACCACTTCAGTTGGTGAAACGAGCAAACATTCAGTTAGAAGTCAGAAACCGCAGAAAATATGGCAAATGAAGGAGCAAAAATCGAAACAGACTGGTAGTCGTCATCCACAAAAGTCAAGTTTTCTACGTGAGTTCATATTCCAGTCACTGACATCATAAGCATTAATTTCACTCATGGCTTTCTGTTTGCCTGCTTACTTTCTTTGATCCTCTGCAGGTTAATAGAAGAAAAAAAATGATGCTTTGTTAAGTATGGTATGTAGTTCAAGCTTTAAGGCTCCAGTAATCTTGCTTGTTTTTTGTTTTTTGTTTTAATATATGTGAGATGTATGTAAAATTTAAAATGTCTTTAAGATAAATACTAAAAGAATGATATTAAGACTCGAGCCTATATATGGCTGAATGCACTATGAGACTGAACTTATCACTGCGGTAGCTCTTTCAAAGTGATGCTAAACCTTCATCTCTTTTGAATAGCAAAACACTTGATGGAACATTGCAGCGTGGCACAACAAAATTAGATGTTGTTCATCTGAGATTTATTTTGATCCCTTGTTGTGACCAGATGGCTCGCATTTACTTAAATCAAGAGAAAAGCCTGCAGGACTAAAAGGAAAGGAAATTTTGGATGGAGTTCAAAATTTGTACTGAAATCCACTTGCAATTATTGATTGTTGGATAGAGCGTTAATTTAGCATCTAGTGCTATGCTTACAATTTTTATTGAGTATTGACAATTCATCTCCTTTGTTGGTTAATTGCTTACCTGGTATTGCTTACTCAATTAATATAGTAAGGCTACCAACATTTCTTCACGTTTGGTGCAGAACCAGATTCAAACTGATTGTTAATTTCCTTCATGCCGTCACCACAGTTTGAATCTTTAAGGACCACTAATTTGTCAGTGTGATGGAGCTACTCATCAGTACACAATTTTTGTCTTGGGGATGCATCTTGGTGACGAGATCTTCCCTTCCTTCCCTTCCTGTACCATGGTTAGAGGTACAATAGTTACTTTCCTCTAGTTTGCTATATGGATGGACTTCATCTTACAAGTTATCATCTTCTTAATTCCAGGTTTTGTGGAATTTGGTGCCAGGGTGCTTTGGGCTAGGGAGGAGGGACATTAAGCATTGGCCAGAGTTAGAAAAAGCATGAGGCTGTAATTGTGATTAGTTTCTGTACAGAGCATACGCGTGATTACCTCTAGAGATAGCAATAAAGCTTTTTCAGCTATTTGTAATTCGCAATTTAATCAGGAAACGTGTTACTTCTAATATCAAGCTTGCTAAAAGAAAAATTTGGGAAAAGAAACCCATTATAGGAAATACTTCAAGAAGTTATGCGGGGTGACATGATTCTTGTACAGCACACATTCATTCACAGTAAAGTGGGATGCTTCAATTTATATTCATTGTAAAATACACAGTATATAAGGCTTAACACAGAAGCGCTGGCTGGCACATATTGCGCTAGAGTAACTATGGCTAATTGGTACAGCATGCCAATTATCCTTGCAATTGATCGTGATTAGTTTCTGTATAGAACAGAGCTGCTATACTGTCGGTTTTGATATCAATGCACATTCGACGTTTTGTTTCCTTGCATTACAGAGGGAGATACAGAAAATATTCGTTGCATATATTGAAACTAATTATACATCTGCTACAACTACAATTTGGTATCAGATATCAAAACAGTTTGAAATCTGGGCTAACAAACTAGCAAAGTCGTCAAGATCAATCCAGACTAACGAAGCCATAGCTGTTAGGGTTTTACATGGGTCTGTCTGATCCGCAAGCAACATGGTGCTAATCTCTAAGCCCTAGACCACAACAAAGAAGATTTGCGACCACAACAAAGAAGATTTGCGAGCAAATCCACAGTTTGCTCGGTCGGGGAAGTCGCCGCTGGTGTCGTCTCAGAACACGTCGGGCCCGTGGAACGCCTGGAAGCGGCAGCTGTCGGTGGCGAGCATCCGTGCCGCGAGTGCGTAGTTGGCCGCCTCGAGCTCCGCCACCTTGTTCCTCAGCTCCGCCGCCTCGCGCCTGGCCTCCTCCTCGCGCGCCTTGGCCTCCGCCTCGCGCCGGTGGAGCGCCGCCACCCCGTGCTTGAGCACCCCGACGTCGTGCTCCAGAGCCTCCTGCCGCCTGTGCTGCTCCGCCACGCCGCGCTTCAGCACGCCGTTGTCGCGATCCAGCTCCTCCACGCGCGCCCTGAGCGCTCCGTTCTCCTCCCGCAGCGCCGCCGCCTCGGCCAATGCCTGCTGCTGCCTCGCGAAGGCCGCCCGCAGTGCCGCCGCCTCGGCCGTAGCCGCCGACGCCTGCTGCTGCCTCGCGAAGGCCGCCCGCAGTGCCGCCGCCTCGGCCGTAGCCGCCGACGCCTGCTGCTGCGTCGCGAAGGCCGCCGGCGTGGGCGAGAACCGACCTCGCTTGGCGAGGTGGGGCGGCGTGGGGGCCGGCTCGTCGAGCGTGCTGGCGCAACGCTTGCGCGACGCAAAGAGGAGGGCCGCCATCGTCTCGTGCTCTCTTCTTCCTCTGTCTGGACGTCCCGCGATATTTATGGGGCCGGCCGGACCGAGCGTGACGGTTTCGGGTCCGAGGACAATGCCGCCGTATCCAGTCGCACACCTCCCTCCTCTCGTCGCCTCAAGCGGACCTGGAGTGCGGCAACCAAACAAATCGCGTTTTTCATTAAAAAACAAGTGTAACACAGAACGGTAACAACTCTTTCGAACGGTAACAACTCTTTCCATTTGCGTTAGTGGACCAGAAACGCATTGCAGTTTGTCGTAGCGACCGTCAAGCTTATTTGGTCACCTTTTAGGCTTGCATGTTGTATGGTGGCGCTTTTAGCATGCAAAAGCCGAGCTGGCACACATCTTGATGAAAGCTAAGCCGCCCGGATAAGCTTGACGGCTGCTAGGGCGCATGAGAATTTTTCGCTCGACGTGGAACCAAACAACACCGGGTTCGGTCATTGTTGCTTAGGGCACTCACAATGTAGACTCTACCATAGAGTATAAGCTTATTTATTATCATCATATTTATTGCACTTTGCTAATGTGTGATGTGGTAGTATATTTATGGAAAAGAGAGGGAGAAAAACAAGACTCTAAGTCTTATTTGGACTCCAAGTCCATGTTACCTAAAGTATAAATAGTTTTAGACTTTATGGTAGAGTCCGCGATTGTGAATGTCTTTATAGTACTTTCGAGGATTACAATATTATTATGACTACAAACATTTTTCTTTAAGAGCCTCCCTCGATCGTAACTAGTTCAGTCTGGCATGGTGTTTGGCAAGGCGAGGATTCGATGGTGGAGAGGTTCCCCCAGCTTCTTACCCACTGCAGAAACTCGGAGATAAAATTAGGGTGCGTTTGGTTCGTTGTTGAGATATCCGGCGATTAGGCCCTCCATGCAGGTGCCATTGTTTGGTTGGTCGGTTGATTAGAGTCTGGCTGGGTGCATCACTTGTTTGGTTGCTGGGTCCTTGACTACTGCATCCGCGTCTCAAAACGAGCCACGAGGCATCCGCGCTAGCAAGCCAGGCTCCCAAGAAACGGAAGCCAAATCCCGGGCAAATAGATAGCGCCGTTTGCATGCGGGTAGCCTGGCTCCAGCGAAGGGACCAACCAAATGAATCCGACCAGCCATCCATCTCCTTCGCCCCCATCCACAGGTCCGAGGTGAGCAGGGAACAAAATATCAAGCCAAGAGCAAATAGAACCGGTGCTACATACTAGTTAGAAGGGACCCACAAATGAATTAACTATCCATCTCCTTCTCCCCCATCAGGTCCGAGGTGAGCAGGGAACAAAATGTCGGCAAGAGTTGGAACCGAGCAACCCGCCCCTGGTTTTCCCGGCACTACTTGAAGTTGGCATCTCTACCCGCAGCGTATGGAGTGACTCTAAAACTTTCTCTTTCCTCTCTTGGCACCACTTAAGCTCAACATTGTGGAGGGCCTTAGCTGTCTAAGGTATTGTGGAATCAAGTCTAGTCCAACGACGCTCCCAAACTGCAAATCTGCAGCTCGCTGAACTCTCTACGATAATCCAGCAGTTGCAATTGGGGGTGGGAGGGACAGAAGGCCAAGCCCAATGATTAAGGGGAATGCTGAATTGGACACCTTGCGCTTACCCACTGCAGAAACTCGGAGATAACAATTAGGCAAGCTGTCTAAGGTGTTGTGGAATCAAGTCTAGTCCAACGACGCTTCCAAACTGCAAATCTGCAGCTCGCTGAACTCTCTACGATAATCCAGCAGTTGCAATTGGGGGTGGGAGGGATAGAAGGCCAAGCCCAATGATTAAGAGGAATGCTGAATTGGACACCTTGCGCTGTTGTACAAAGCTCACAAGAAAAATGGCAATGGTCAGGACTTCTGGGGCAGGTTCGTCTAAGAAAACAAAGCTCCTCCTAGTGTGTGAGGTCTGTCAAGGAGCAGAAGAGACACCGGCCCATATTATCTTTGGCTGCCCGGCTATAAAAGAATTTTGGGATGCGCTCGAGGTCACTTCTGAGTATTGACCGAACTTGGGTTATGGCTAAGGTGCAAGAGATCAATGCCCCACTGCACATCCTCAAGAATCAATTCAGCTCGTTCTTCTCTGTTGTTGGGACATATGGAAGAGGACAAACAACTTGGCCTTCCGAAATGAGCGGACGATGAAACACAGGCTACCTTGTTGGCGTGTAGGTCGGAAGCTATGTTGTGGAAGCATAATTTGCCAAAGAAGGAGCAGGTGATCGCTGATACGTGGTACACCATTTTAGCTAATGCAATATAAACCTCACATTAGTCTATAAGGGCACTCCCAACCCAGACTCTATGGTAGAGTCTAAGCTCATTTATTACCTCGAATATCGTGGATTTAGTGTCTAAATAAGACTTGGAGTCTTGATTTTTCTCCCTCTCTAATCCATAAATATACCGTCACATGAGCGACACATCGGCACATTACAATAAATATGAATGTAATACGCTTAAACTCTATGGTAGAGTCTGCATTGTGAGTGCCCTAAGCAAAATTGTATTTGTACTATCAGGCCAAATGATCAATGAAAATCAGGTGGGAATCCTCTCCCCCGTTGACGGATTAAAAAAAAATCTTGTTCCGTGAAATTTGTTTCAAAAATCTTCTAATCAAAGACATTTTTTTACCTTCAATCCAAACAACATATAGGCATGTTCGGTTGCAATGGATTAATTCCATGCGGATTGCTGGAAGTCTCCATGGGACTTCATTCTGCTGCACGTAATCTCCACACGTTCTTCTGCATGTAGCATCCGGGCGGATTCATTCCAGAACCCTAGTGGTCAGGATTCATTCCAAGTGAGGTGAGAGTTTTTTTTGCTGCATGTGACCTCTGCATGATCCTCAAATAGCCGGTACACACATTTTAGGAAGGAAACTGGGATTGGATCCAGGTGGTTGCATGTCCACGACCGAACGAGCCCTAAGGGAAAAGATTTCCAGGTTTTATTTTGCACTAAAAATTACAGCACTCACCGTACTGTCAAACAGGACCTAATAGCGGTAGTCCACATTTGGCGGTGCACATCTTTACTCGAGGATATCCGCATTCCGTGCGCGCTGCTGTGACTGTAGTATATCTTTACAAGGAATGGAAAATTAGAGGTCGCGGAGGCTGACGAACTCCCTGCGGCCCTGCCGGCGTTTCCCTTCCACTGATCGCACGTACCCGTCCTTCAGATCGGACTAAATCCGGTGGCATCGGTCGAGGCGTCCGCTGCGATCCGATCCGGTGAGTTCGATCGCGGTTTATGCGTTTTGATTGGGAGCTTCGGTCCGGCCAGTGCGCCGCCGATCTCCTCACTCCGCCCGGGGATCAGGAGAGAGGTCGGCCCAGTTATCTACCGCGTTTGCTCGAGTTTCGTTGGATCCGATCTGGTATGAGGACGTAATTAGTCGAGCCATTGCCCCGGACGATTTCTCGAGATGATTGATGCGCTTCAGCCGGCTTGCATTGCACCTGCGCCATTTTGATTTTTGATGGCCGCAAAGTGCTCAATTTCTGTAGGCGGGGCTGGAAATTTCAGCTGTCGTAAGGCATTTTGTCATATTTGTAGATTTCACACAATTGGTTTCTGAAGGGATGATGCGAAACCTTGGAAATTTAAACCTGATTGTTTCCATCCGTGCGATGTAATGTATTTGTAGAGAAATCAAACCATTCTAGATGAGGTTAGCCTATGCCTAACATTTGGTGGAATAACTCCATTCCTCGCACTATTTCTAATTATTAGCTTGTGAGGAATGAGGAATGAGAAGATGATGGACTAACCCATTCCTCAAACCAAACACCCTATAGAGTCTTTGATAGTGTTGGTTTCTGTTAGAGTAATAAGAATAGAACCACATGGTGTGGGGCGTTAGTCACTCTATATAATCAGCGCATGAGGCCCAATGCAATACATCTGATGCTCCACCGATTCTATTCTCCTTCAGTTTCGTCCAATGTCCACAGTATGTTGCAGCTCCTGCTCTTTTTCTGGTGTTGAACGTTCACTTTTTTTATGTTTGTGTGGCAATCGCTAACATAAAATTTCTTTCTCTAGATGGACCTCAAGGATAGCCTCTCCAGATTCAAGCAACAGCAGGAGAGGTGCCAGTCATCTTTGACTAGCATAGCTGCAAATCAAGCTTCGGCTTCAAAGCCAAAGCACAGAGCCCAACCAATAAATGCTCCCTCTGTTCCTCCAAGATCATCACAATCTATTAAATTTTCAAATGATACTGAAAGGCTTCAGCATATTAATTCGATTAGGAAATCTCCTGTTGGAGCACAGATGAAGCTTGTCATCGAACTGCTTTACAAGGTGCTTTTGTTAAGCTACAAACCTCCTCTATTTTCTTTTTAGTACTAGTGTGCAATGTTGTCAGAGAATGATTTCTTCTCTGGCCTTAACAAAATAACTGATTTTGGAAATCAACACCCTAGTCGTCTATTGAAAAATTAAGTATCGTTGAAGCATTGAACTATCATTGTTTATAGAAGACCTGCCTCAGTGGATATCCTATTTCTATGTCTTCAGCTTATAGAACACTTACCTGTATCATGTGCCACCCCTTCCCAATTTGTGTTACTGTCTGAATGTGTTTCCTGACATGTAAGACGCTCAGTCTTGGTATGTTGTACCCTTATGTGTGTGTTAACCCATGATAAACAGAATGTCAAGGATAGATCAACAACAGGCTACACTAAGTTGCTATCTGGCCAAAGTGAAATGGGTTGTCATGTGTGGACGCTATATATCAGTTATTGAATATTTTAACCATTTCACCGGTTATATTAGAATTAGATACTTTAAAAATATGAAAACGCCTATTATGGTTTTCTGTTCTGGCCTGTTTTTCTTCATTTAAGCAATCATTGTATTCCTTATCTGGCATATATAGATTACCATGCTGCATCTAGTTCATGAATTGATTTTTTTTAAACAATAATTGATATTATTATTTCTTTTGGGTTTCCAGACAAGACAAGCTTTTACTGCAGAGCAAATAAATGAAGCAACTTATGTTGATATTCATGGTAACAAGGCAGTCTCTGACAGCTTGAGGAACAACCCCAAAGTACAGTATGATGGAAGGCGTTTTTCTTACAAGGTAAAGGAATTATTACTGTGTAGTTGTTCATAATTGACTTGAACTGCTTATATTAGCATGAAATGCGTGAATGATTCACTTGGCATTCTCTGGTGACCTCAACTGCTTAAATAGTATCTAATGCGCCTTCCTTTACTGTACTAACCTGGAAACTGTGGATTTTCATTAGTTATGACTTCATTGCTTGTGCCAGTCATTGATCTTCCTCTCAACTCAGTTTTCTTTCAGTTGACATAATTCGGTGGCTCATGATAGTTGTGTATCATACTGTGCTAAACTATAGCTTTCATGGCCAATAAGTAAACCTTTTAACAATTAAAATGCATTGGAATGATGTTGTGAGGAAAAAGTAGATAAGGATTTCCTGATCATTACAGTAGTTGTGTGCTTATTCTAACAACCTTCATTGTTTTGTCTTCTTGTGGCACTTAACTATTCTGATTTCTGATGTCTTGTGTGTTAATTCAATGTTGGCATGTGTGCAGTCCAAGCATGATCTTAAGGGAAAAGATCAACTACTTATTCTGATAAGAAAATTCGCAGAGGGTCTTGCTGTCATGGAAATTAAGGATGCATATCCAACTGTAATGGAAGATCTGCAGGTGATGCTAATTCTCATTATCTGATACTTTAACATGTTGCTTTAAACATCACATGATGCTTACACTGTTCTAAAAGGTATCCAATTAGTTAATAACGAAAATGCTAAACGAATATGTCCAAGTTAGTTAGCTCTACATACTGTATAACCTACAAAGATATACTGCAATGTGTACTTTAGTTTATCTGTCAGCCTATATATTTCTGTTCAAATTGGTACTGCTTAGTGAGTCCCATGATATAATTGGCTCTTTTTGTGTGTGTTCTCTCTAGTTGCAGTGTCCACTAGCATAGCAGAACTAAGTGACCGAGCTTATTCTACTATTTTTATTTTTATTCAAGTATGTTTGGGTAATCTCGAGTACCGTCATGCTGTAGGCACTGAAGGCAGCAGGTGAAGTTTGGCTGTTATCAAACATGGACTCACAAGAGGACATTGTGTACCCTAATGATCCTAAAACGAAGACCAAGGTTGATGATGACCTGAAACTTCTCTTCCGGGAGACTGAGTTACCACGCGACATGGTGGACATAGAAAAGGAGCTTCAGAAGAATGGCATCAAGCCCATGACAAACACTGCTAAACGACGTGCAGCTGCCCAGATCGACGGGGTAAAATCCAAGTCTAAACCCAAGAAGAAAGATCCTAAGATCACAAGACGGAGCAGGCTTACGAATGGGCATCTGCCAGAGCTGTTCCATGATATCAAATGATTGGGTTTCCACTGGCCAAAGCAATTCTACTACTGATTAATGCATTTTTGTTATGTATAAATTCAAGATGAAACTGTTCTGTGTGCGGTTTATAGCCTTCTGTAAGCTGTGTAAAAGATTTGGTATAAGGTCCAGACTCTGGTACTTTCCCTTGCATAAACATGATTTCATAATATGACATACCTGTTGCAAGTCTTTATACCTCAGCAGAAAGGATTCTTCATGGTGCCACATTTTAATTTACTTCCCACAATGCACCTCTGTCAGCTATCATGTCCGTGATCCTGACATAACCCGTGCTTATATGAGTTAAAATAGCATGCATGTAGCCATGGTGTTCTGATTTTAAGATGTATTACAACAGTTGACACAAGCATTGCATAATTCTTCAAGCTGCACAGTCTATGATCTGCTGCATCACACGAGCGTATTTGCTAGTAAGACCTAATTTAATTCCTAATATCAGAATTACAAATAATGTCCAACCTCCTTGCAAAATTGTGACAAAAAATGTGCTCATGTGCCATATTTATATTGGAAGGCTTTCGTTCTACTCTTAATGTTATTCTATGTGTGTGTATGATTCCGCCAATATGGCGATGTAATAATTATGGGCAAACCTCTATATTGTACCCTTCTAAGATAGGTATTCGCAAGGTATAAACCGTGATATCAACTGGATTCCGATAATGTGATGATGTGTTTTCCTAGGACTATCACATTTTGGTTTGTTATGTGTATTCCCTTTGTGGACCGTTTCACTCTTGCTCTGGATGATAGTTGTCGATGCTTCTGGGGCCATCTTCTGGGCCAAAACTCAAGAACTGCTCGAGGATGTGGTGGATTGAGTCCGCCTCAAATCTAATCATCTAGACAAGCATGTCATTTGATGATGTATCCTCACACATCTGGTGTGTAAGCATATGCTGGAAGGTGGTGGTAGCATTCCTACTATCATGGGGAAACTAGGAAGGACATGCCAAAATCCATTCCTACTATCATGAGGAAACTAGGAAGGACATGCCAAAATCGTTGCTCCGGGGATACACAGATTCTCCAATGAGAAGGTGATGGATGTTAGCTAGTGTGTAGAACATCTATTGGCATCATCCCTCCTTATTCGAGCTCACACCGAGGTCGAGGCTAGGGCAAATCTGTCATGCGAGGGTTTCCAGATCGACCCTAGAAAGCCGACTGGAAGTTTAGATGTTGGAGCTCCCAAGTTCCCTCGTGTTGGCCTAGCGTCAAAAGTTGAAGTTCACCAAAATGATCCGCATAGGAAGTCCAGACTTCCGAAGCTATCTTGCCATGAGAAACACTACTACAGAATTGTCCATCACTGCCGGGCTCCAACCCCCCTTCATTGCCGAAAACTGAACCGGCAGAACCATAGCCGTAGTGATGTGGGGTTCGAAACACTACCGGGTCAAAACACCGGCGGTGATTCGAGGAGAGACTGTCGGTTTGGTATCGAACCGGCAGCGCACTGTCACTGAACACTGTCAGGTGTTCCACGGACCGGCAGCATTTTTGATCCAAGCAATGCAGGTTCGGAAGACAGCCGGCATAGTTGATATTGGGAGCACTGTCGGGCTTTAACGAACCGACAGAACTGTGGGGATAACACTATCGGGTTAGATTGAGCCGCAAATGTATCGAAGAGCTAACAATGTCGGTTTACTTTGGACCCGCCGGTGAACTTTTTACGTGAACACTGTCGGCTGATTTCAACCCGACGGCATTATTAGAGTGGAGACTATCGGTTGGTTAATGCAGCCGACAGTGATGTTTCTGTCGTCGATGACGTTTAGTAATTCAAACCGATAGTGTTTGGTATAGTTACACTACCGGTTTGTTTCTCATTCACATGCCACCCAGCGTTTTTGTTTTAAATTTTTAAAATTTTTGAATTTATTCGTGGAAATCAGCTATTTTTAAACCCATAAAAGCATCATATATACATTAAAATCGACAAAACATTACATGGTTCAAAGGTTACATACAACTAACTCCACCTAATGTTCTACGAAATTCAGCCTAG
The DNA here is from genome assembly GCA_015847255.1 of Hyparrhenia diplandra. NCBI lineage: Eukaryota > Viridiplantae > Streptophyta > Magnoliopsida > Poales > Poaceae > Hyparrhenia > Hyparrhenia diplandra. The sequence continues at coordinate 632,327 of JADLZK010007979.1, forward strand.
GACATCAACTTCCAAATAAGAAAAACAATCACAATGGACATAACTAAAATCAAGACATCTTTCATAGGCCAAGTTGCAATTCTCCTAATCTTCGTATCTATGGAGAGAGGCTTCTCATCAATCTCCAGGGCTGGTTGATAGTCAAAGTTTTCACCATAGCAGGCCCTGAAAACTTCAGCTTCCGTCTTGTATTTTTTGTAACAATTACCAGGGTAGCTGTTGACACCTGTTATAGCATAAAATATATAGGCTTTTAAAACTGAAATAAGGGCTTAAAATGAATGTCAACATAGTATAGGGGCTTTACTGATATAATTCCACAAGTTTTGGTGATTTATATATTTTCAGGGATTAAACAGGAATATGCCCAAGAGTTTGCAAGCCCTACGACATAAAGACTTATCCGTGAAGCAATCCAACTTGAAACCCACGCAAGAACATTCTAGAAGACACCAGAAGGCACGACTCACGGGATGGGGCCCACCTGGCATAGGGCCAGGGCGGCCGCGCCCACAGGCAAGGGCGGCCGCAGCCTGGGTCCCACCAGTCATCCTCACCTTCGTACGTCGGTTCACTACCGCCATGGAGATTAGATCTACACCGTTCCTCGAGGCGGTTGGATCCAAGGGCTATGGTGCATCCAATGGAAGACTCGAGAAGGCCCAAACCTGAATTTGGCCCATCTAAGCCTATGTGCATTATCATAAGACATGGTGGAAGACTTAGTACCACATTGCCTACGGAACTAGGAGGGAGGCGTGGAGACCCCTATATAACAAGACCCCCTGCCCCTAGGGTGAAACCCTAACTCATTCCATTCATTATCTCTTGACCTGTTGGTCTTGGAGGTGTCCCAATGTGAGGACAACCTCTCCACTAGAGAATTAGGGCTAGACTCTCCAATGTAGTAGATTAGCAACTAGAGAGTTAGGGAGAGCGGAGCTATGCTCCGGTTCTGGAGGAGTCTACAGAGTTTGGTATGTCTTGTATCCTTCCTTTGTAAGACATTATGATTCATATATTTATCTTCTTTATTACTTTCATACCTTTCATACATTCGGTTAGTATAGTTGTTATATCATTGCATGGGATCTTCGCTCGCATCGAGTGCTCTAGTTATAGACATAATTAGAGTAGTAATTGATAGTGTAGACATGGTGTCTAGACTAGAGGTTACCTAAAATTGCACCCAACCCCACGGATTGTTTGTGGTAGCCCCAGTGGTGACAGCCCTGATGGCCGATGTATTCCACCACGTTCGGGTTGGTGATTATAGGACCTTGTCAGAACTTCCTAGCCCCCTTCTCATCCCTTTCCGTGGCTAGTGTTTTGATGTCCCAAAGTGATGTGGTATGATTGCTATCATAGAACCTAAGTAATAGAGAAGTACATAGGAACCTTGATCTCTCCCATTGTCCTCTCAACGTGCTACTACACATTTATCATTAGGAATTCTCTTGTGTGATTTATATTGTTCATAACTCCTAGCATCTATCATTTACCCTCCTCACTTTAGTTTAGTGGTTTGCTAAGTTAGTAGATACGTGATTGTGAGTTATTAGATTCTTTAGCCAACGCTTCCCTGTGGATACGATACTCTAGAATACTCATCCTAGGGAAAAGTTACAATGGTAGGTGTTGATCTTTGTTGAGTTGTGATATACACGACAAAAGATGCGGCGCTTGCGGAATCCTTCATATTCTTTTAGCACTTAATAAATACCAACAAGCTTTTTGGTGCCGCTGAATTTGGGGAAGCATTTTTGCGATAAGATTTTAATAATGATCTTGATGTCTGCTAATTTAGTGTATCACTAGCTTTAGTAGGATTACCCTTGTTCTGTTGAGTTGTGAAATAGACAGGACAAAAGATGTCGTTGCGACTTTCCGACAAGATTCCACGGGAAAGGAGAAAGAAAGATTGAAGAAGGAAAGAGAGAGGGTGCCTGATAATTCAAGATTCATCAACATTGGAACCCTGCTATCTCAAGGTATGCATTTAAATATTCTAACCATATATAGATTGCAAAAGAAATCGCCGTCACAAGAATTCAACGCACACATCTCAAGTGACGTACATATAGAAGCCGCACATCATGGTAAGTATGATTAATAAAGGTGAGAAAGTCTTGCTCATGGACTATAAATTGATTGAGTAGTTATCATTTAATTTCTTGCATTGCATTGCATGTTTACTTGATCAATTCATGCATTCAATCCACTTATAAAAACTAAAGTTTATGCTTTCTCATAGTAGATCCATTGCATGTTTATTCCTTGCATATATCCATATAGTTTGCATCTCTATCAAAAAAAAAAACTCTCACCATAATCATGCTCTTTCATCTCTATTTGATAAATCTCTATAGTGTTTTGATGCTACCTTTATCTACTATAGTATGCTTTGGTTTGGAAGTACTAGCTATACTTCTAAAGGCTTTTAAATTAAGCGTGGTGCTTGGGTTAAATAGCCTTCCTTAATTGAATTAGACATGGAGTCTAGTTTGGTTATTGAACTAAGAATTGCTTGTGTAGACATTGGATATTTTGTTGGACTAACCCCCCGAGAAAACTCTCATATCCAATTTGGGAAAGTCAAGAGGTGAACTCATATCAGAGATGAAGCAAGGCATATGATGAACTCCAACCTTGTGCAAAAGACACGGCTCAATCATCATTGATGGAAGAATTGTAAGTATCAAATATCTTTCACCTTGTCTTTTGCTACAAGTTACCTTTGCCTTGACCCATATACTAGAGTGCAGCCATAAACAAAATTTTGTATAAGATATGATGAATACAACCTGTGCTACGAATAATCAAAGAACCATCTTTTCACTAGCATAGATGGAACCATATAAACCTTGGACACAACCCTACTTCAATCTTGTTGTATTCCTTCGGGTATGTGTCTACTAATATTTTGCAGAAAAAGAGTCTATGCTATGTCTATTCGATGAAGAAGAGCGCCATATAACCCGATCACGAAAAGTAATCACTCAACAGAATTGGATGGACAAAGTAATGGGCCACAAGAACATAAAAGACAGGTAAGTGAATATAAATCTCATCTTTGTATACAACTTTTGTCTTATGTTCTAAAAAAAAATCTGAGCACATGAAGGCTCAGACTAAAAGAAAACAACAACATGTTCCTAGGACAAGTTCCATTCGAGTACTCTCGGTCACTAACCTTGCAGGAACAAAGGATGAACAACATCTAAGGACATGGTGATTGCAACACACGATTAGGGATGGTTCAACATTCACACTTAAAGTGTCGAGTGACAGGAAGGCTCGAGCTTGGGGGAGGAAGGTCAATTCCTTTACAAGATCATCCAACATTATTCTTCCTCTTCCCAAGCTCCCGTCACTCTGACATGCTGGTTTGCAATCCCCCTACTCACAATTACTTTGTCTCTCTAAGTTTGAATGGTTATAAATGTCATACATAAAAATCAAACTTAAGATATAAAATAAAATTAACCCATCAGAGAAAAAGCTACCCCTGTTTACAAAAACTTGTATATTCCTTCGGGTATGTGTTGTCAACTGATACTGAAGGAATAAAATCATAGAGGAGTAGAAAGGTCCGAGCACAATTTAAAGAATAAGAAAGAAAGGACGATGCAATAAAGGAGACTAGTGAGGAACAAGATACACAAGAGGCCAAAGAAGAAAAGCTTCGAATAGAAGAAAAGGACCACCACAAGGTGTTACGATGTCGTCACACTCCAATAATAAGGTAACATCTTGAGGTAAGTTGTCATTAATTAAGCTTTACCTTAATTATGGTTTGTTCATAAATAAAGAATCAAACATGTTAGAATAACAACCTTGCTTGACCTAGCTTTATTAGCTCAACTTGTTTTGTTTCTTTATTTGTTCCTATCACCACTCTCTTGATCTCATTGTCCTAATCCTGTAAGCTAGAATGTTGCACACCTTGATTTGGAAGAAGATAATCATAATCATGCCTTTGTTACATCATTAATAGATAAGAAAACCCTTCCAAGAGTCAAGGAGTTCGTTTCAATTCACCAAAAGTTTTAACTCCAACATTCATGCTCAATCTTATGATCTTGTCACCCAAGTTAGGACTAACCAAGCATATAAGAAATCAAATCTATCTTGTTTAATGTGTCTATGGTTTTGGTTCTGTTGGTGTTTTCCCACCAACAGAGCCCATGCACTTGATCTCTACCTTCACTTTGCAAGTAGGACACACTTTGAGCAAAAAGGTGGAGAAGTCTATTAGTCTCTCCAAAAATTCAACAAGTGAATGTCTTACGAGCATGCACACTAAACAAGATGCTGCCTACGTCCATGCTCATCTCCAACTCGTGAGACCAACAAAGAACATGGGTGACACCATCCGACTACGGCTATCAAAATGAAATAATAAACTCAAGGAAACAATGAGGTAAGAAGTCTTGTTTAGAGGACTTAAAACACTCGAACCATCGCCGAAAGGTAAGATCGGTAGTTATCCAAATTTAGTGCATAGCATATTTACTTCCTTGCATTGCATAATCATTTTCCTTTAGCATATTTACATTAACACTAGCACTTTGCATTAGAAAAGAAAATAAAAATATTTATTTGTTGCATATAAAAAAAACTCTAAGCCCCATATGAGTAATTTTGTGGCGTGTAACAACCCATAAGGATATTTACTTTGTGGTGGCATAAAAATAAAATAAATATGCATGCATCATCATTCTTTATCTTGCATAGAAATAATAAAACACCAAAAATATTTAATTTCTTTGAAAGGTTCCCGGGAAGACAAAAAGCAACGTGGCTAACCCCTAACGCTTAATCAAGTTCCACTAGCTTTGTTGTCTATTTGAGTTCAACGGGATCTCAAGGAAGAGAGACATGATACACAAGGCGTCCATCATCAAAGAAGAACGATCACCCCCACCATCACTATCTACCTCTACTTCCAACCATCAAGAACATCAAAGACTATGTCAACATCCAGCTTGGGGGAGTGCAACCCCTATGTATCCAGATAAGTATCCCTCTATCTTATTTAATATTAGCTAGATATGTTTGCTTTATTGAAAAGAAATAAAAAGATGCATAATTAAGGAAATCAAATAAAAAGAGTCTTTGTAGTCTTTATTAAAGAGTCTTTATAAGAGTGTGAGAATAAAATAAACTCTGAAGATAATCTCTAGTCATGGAGATGATGAATAGTTGTTGTCCGTCGTAATTCCTTTCAAGTATCTACCTTTCAAACTTAATTTCTCTTGAGCTTTTAATGCAACTGCTTTGACTTGAGATTTGCTCGAACCTGAAAACCACGTGGGTAGCAAATGCTTACTCTAAAGTCTAGGTGATTGACGGATATGATATATGAAAGTTTGAGTGCCGTTTATCTTACTCCTAGTGACACTGAATTTCTGAAGATTTATCTTTTGAAAATTAAAAGTGCACATGATGAGTTCCTGTATGATGAGTGTTGAGACTCCTACCACAGCCATATATACATGCTTTTTAGATAGGAAAACCCTTTTTGATATATATAGGCTGCTTACTTTGCATTGAGTTTGGCCAATCTTTGTTGACCCTTAGAAACTTGTCATACAGCAACCCATGCACACACTCCACTCCACTCTATTCACTTGCACTTATGCTACTTCTACCCCCGAAGTACGCATCCACCAAAAAAAAAATGTTCTACTCCTACCCTGGGAGAGAGCAACCAAAAATATTCCCCACACATATTCACTTAGCCAACATCTCATAAAGCTCCTTTATCCTTGTTTCTATCTCTCTACAAGTTTATTGCAAAAAGAGGCTTGGGTTGTATAATAAAAAAAAAAAAAAAGAGAAAAAAAAGGGGAGATGAAAAATGGATAAGTGTCCTACGGGCGAGTAGAGCCTACCTCCCTAAAAAAAGAGAATAAAGGAGAGTTAAAAAATTGGACAAGTGTCCGCTTAATAAAACAATGGGTACTTCGATGCCCGCCTCTCCATGAAAAAAAATATAGAAAGAGTATACATCCCAGGTTCTCCCAAATACTTTCAAAATCCCAAAGAGAGAGATTTGTTTCTTACAGGAGCAAAGTAGAATTAGGCTTTCACTTCATTCGCCTCATACACTTACCATCATATTCATTCCACTACACCATACACATGCACAAGCAGTATGACTCGTGACTTTGGATCCATTGCTTGAACTTACAATATATGCTTAGTAAATAGATTTAGCTTTCTCCCACCTATGAGTTCCACATATAAGCCTTAGATATAGGGTGAGAGAGAAGAAGGCATAGTGTCCTACTGCTTTATTCCAAAAATACCACATATTATGAGAAAAGGCAACACAACATTATTGCCTAGTGAGGATCCACAAATACCACAAATGAGAGACTTGAAAGGGTCATACTAAGGAACTTTGAGTTTTATTTTGAAAACCTGCAAAAACTCCGGAATGATAGTTGAACAAAGAGTTTGAGACATGGTGCTTGACTTGATTGTTCTATCTTTCAATTGCCCAAGATCCTAAGAAAAGGCTATAAGCTCCATGGTTAAAGGTAATATGGGTGAGTTGAAAGTTGGAAAAGTTTATTCTAATCCGGAGGAGAAATTTTGTTTGAAAGCATGTGTACTTTTGAGGCGTGAAAGCGTTGTAGCAACTCCTGATCCATTGCTAAGTTTGGCTTTGCTAGGGACTAGCAAAGGGTAAGCTTGGGGGAGCTTGTTGACACCTGTTATAGCATAAAATATATAGGCTTTTAAAACTGAAATAAGGGCTTAAAATGAATGTCAACATAGTATAGGGGCTTTACTGATATAATTCCACAAGTTTTGGTGATTTATATATTTTCAGGGATTAAACAGGAATATGTCCAAGAGTTTGCAAGCCCTACGACATAAAGACTTATTCGTGAAGCAATCCAACTTGAAACCCACACAAGAACATTCTAGCAGACACCAGAAGGCATGACTCACGGGATGGGGCCCACCTGGCACAGGGCCAGGGCGGCGCGCCCACAGCTAGGGCGGCCGCGGCCCTGGGTCCCACCAGTCATCCTCACCTTCAAATGCGTCGGTTCACTACCACCATGGAGATTAGATCTCACGCACCGTTCCTCGAGGTCGATTGGATCCAAGGGCTATGGTGCATCCAATGGAAGACTCGAGAAGGCCCAAACCCGAATTTGGCCCATCTAAGCCTATGTGCATTATCATAAGACATGGTGGAAGACTTAGTACCACATTGCCTACGGAACTAGGAGGGAGGCGTGGAGACCCCTATATAACAAGACCCCCCCCCCTGGGGGTGAAACCCTAATTCATTCCATTCATTATCTCTTGACCTGTTGGTCTTGGAGGTGTCCCAATGTGAGGACAACCTCTCCACTAGAGAATTAGGGCTAGACTCTTCAATGTAGTAGATTAGCAACTAGAGAGTTAGGGAGAGCGGAGCTATGCTCCAGTTACGGAGGAGTCTCTGAGAGTTTGGTATGTCTTGTATCCTTTCTTTGTAAGACATTATGATTTATATATTTATCTTCTTTATTACTTTCATACCTTTCATATATTCGGTTAGTATAGTTGCTATATCATTGCATGGGATCTTCGCTCGCATCGAGTGCTCTAGTTATAGACATAACTAGAGTAGTAATTGATAGTGTAGACATGGTGTCTAGACTAGAGGTTACCTGAGATTGCACCCAACCCCACGGATTGTTTGTGGTAGCCCAAGGTGGTGACAGCCCTGATGGCCGATGTATTCCACCACGTTCAGGTTAGTGATTGTAGGACCTTGTCAGAACTTCCTAGCCCCCTTCTCATCCCTTTCCGTGGCTAGTGTTTTGATGTCCCAAAGTGTTGTGGTATGATTGCTATCATAGAACCTAAGTAATAGAGAAGTACATAGGAACCTTGATCTCTCTCGTTGTCCTCTCAACGTGCTACTACACATTTATCATTAGGAATTCTCTTGTGTGATTTATATTGTTCATAACTCCTAGCATCTATCATTTACCCTCCTCACTTTAGTTTAGTGGTTTGCTAAGTTAGTAGATACATGATTGTGAGTTATTAGATTCTTTAGCCAACGCTTCCCTGTGGATACGATACTCTAAAATACTCATCCTAGGGAAAAGCTACAATGGTAGGTGTTCTGTGCGCTTGCGGAATCCTTCATATTCTTTTAGCACTTAATAAATACCAACAGTAGCCAGAGACTTGAGCGGAGCAATCTTCCCAGGTTCGATAGATCCCTGGCACTTGACCAACATGCACTACATACCATGCCATGGTTTGCCTATACATGCAACCAAAATAGGATGTTAATGCTATGCCATTCGTAAATGTTGTACAAGAAGATTTTTAACACCACAAAACTCATCAATTTCAACATCTCTCTCATTGCAATCACACTTCGAGCATTAGTATGTCTTCAATCATCTTTGTAAATGACCACAATGTTTAAATCTAATTTGTTCACCATAGACCAAATTAAAAACATTTGCTACTATATAAGGATCCTGAACTGTTTGAAAGCAAAATCTAAATAGAAAAGGGAAATAGCAGGTTGGATTTATCAACACGGGCATTTCAACAAACAACTCAAAGGCAGTGACCAACGCACTCACCGAGCTTCCGTGCGGTCCGCGCGCTCCTGTCTTGTCTCGGTGGTGCGAGACGCGGGCGCCCTAGAAGGAAGCGAGGGCGCGGACGGGCGTTGCTCGGCGGAATCGAGGAGTTCGAGGTCGCGGGCGGTACAACGCCGGGCCTAGACGGGGGACGGCGCGTGACGCTGCAGACGGCGGAGCGGTGTAGCGGCGGTCCCCCGTCGACGTGGAGGAAGAACAAGCGGACGAGGCAAGGCGAGAACAACGGCGAATTAGGTCTCATTCTCATAGGCAAAATCTCAAAGAACTAAATGGCTAATTAGTTCTCACCGTGGAAGGGCGCAGGACGCCGGCGCGGCGTTGGGGACGTCGGAGAAGAAGAGAACAGCAGGGGCGCGTAGTAGGGGGCGACGGACGACTGCGGCGTGTGTGGTGGTGGTGCTCCGTCGGCGACGCTGGTGGGGAACAAATGGGGCGCGGGGTTGAAATGACTTGGGGAAAATTTCAGCTCGCCGTGCCAGCCAATATATATCGTCGAGGCTGGAAAGAATGGCACGGTGTTCAAATGACTTGTGAAATTTTGACCTCACGCGCCCATATCTATAGTTAATCACCGGCAGTGACATTAAAGGTTCACTGCCGGGTCTAAACGTCGGCTGACCTGACAGTAAGATCAGACACTGTTGCCAACTACCACCGCTCACGATGATAAGATCACACTGTTGCCACCTACCACCGCTCAATCTCACCTACCACCGCCTATAAAAACAGCCCCGCGCAGAGAGCCATGTATGGCCAATCGTGCGCCGGTTGACCTCTTCTGTTATTTGCCCATTTTCCTATCCACATATATGGCCTCTATTTGGGAGAAAGCCCCCCACATAAATATTTTATTATGGGTAGACAGTGTATACAATAGGTACTAGAAGGGTGTTTTTGAAGATTAAGCTACAACGTTGCTTACAGAAGCTGGGTGTGATGCTCGTGCAACGCCATTGTTGCACGGACCTCCGGATCAAGTGGAAAGCAGGAGCCAAGTAGCATGCATTCTTGTGCTCCTCGCTCGGAGATGAGCCCCGTCTCCTGTCAGGCCTTTGCCGACACAGAGAGACATTGGTTCTTCATAGAGGTCTCCTATCCGCCTTAACTCGTGTAAGCATAACGGGTAGCATTGTAACCACCTCGGGCATAGGTGCTAGAAGGGTGTTTTTGAGGTGGTTATTTCTTAATGTGTTTGTACACTTTGCTTATTGTACTGTGTTGAACTATCAATTAAATATAATGCTCTTGTGAAGCATGTTTAATCCCAGTTTAACCTGTAATTACTCGATGTCGTCGCGTAGAAATTTTGGCACCACTCTGGCTCTGTTAGTCGGTAAACCCCAGTTTGGGGCCGAGAAATCTCAAACATCGTGGTTCCTTCACACATGACATGTGCACGTCTAAGAAAAAGTTTGAGGCCGAGACGACACCGGAACGAAGATGACCCAACAAAGCTTATGGATGTAATTGTCTAGTCATACTTCCGATGAAAGGGGTCGTGTACCTTTGTGAAGCATGTATACTCCCACATTGTAGAAATGTCTTGAATTTTTTTTACAACCATGTACACCCAAATTATGCCCCCACACAAGATCTTAGGTTTTTCTGATCGATATTTTTATTACTAGATTTTCCTAGGTCATAAACACGATACAAGGAGGTTAATTACAGCTTGCAACTTATGAATTTTGTAGCAAACCTACACATTGAATTACCACCTAGGGCACACGAGACCATCTGGAAAATTTTGGCACCACCCTGACTCTGTTAGTGGGTAACCTTGATTCAACCTGTAATTACTCGGGTCGTCGCGTAGAAATTCAATTTAATTGAGAAAAATACCAAACCTTATCCAAAAAATCTCAAACTTCGTGGTTCCTTCACACATGGTATGTGCACGTCTAGGAAAAAAAGTTTGAGACCTAGACGACACCGAAGCGAAGATGACCCAAAGCAAAGCTTATGGATGTAATTGTCTAGTCATGCTTCCGATGAAAGGGGTCATGTACCTTTGTGAAGCATGTATACTCCCACAATGTAGAAATGTATTGAATTTTGTTTTACAACCATGTATACCCAAATTATGCCCCCACACAAGATCTTAGGTTTTTCTGATCGATATTTTTATTACTAGATTTTCCTAGGTGATAAACGCGATACAAGGAGGTTAATTACGACTTGCAAACTTATGAATTTTGTAGCAACCTACACATTGAATTGCCTCATAGGGCACATGAGACCATGTGGAAAATTTTGGCACCACCCCGGCTCTGTTAGTGGGTAACCTTGAGTTCAACTGTAATTACTCGGGGTCATCGCGTAGAAATTCAATTTAATTGAGAAAAATACCAAACCTTATCCAAAAATCTCAAACTTCGTGGTTCCTTCACACATGGCATGTGCGTCTAGGAAAAAGTTTGAGGCCAAAAATCTCAAACTTCGTGGTTCCTAAATACTAGGTGATAAACGCGATAGAAGGCTCATCACTATCGGTTTCTAATTTTCAAACCGGTAGTGTAGTTTCTTGCACTGCCGGTGGTCTATTAAAACCCAACGGTGATATATTTCAAACCAAACCGTGTAATATCTTTCACTGCCGTGAGATTACTTGGACCTTTCTTTTTCACTGAGTTGTGTGTTTCAATGATGTTTACCAGCTTTTCGGTTAGTACATAGAGCATTTATATATTTATGTTCGTCCATGAAAGATAAGAAGTGCGTCGAAAAAAATAAGAACTGCGCCGGTATGATATATAAATGCAAACATCCATTGGAAAGGAACATGATTACATATATATAGAGAGGAGCAAACCGATTACCATATCCGATTACCTATATGATAACAAAGACCTTGAAAAAAAGTTACATATATGATAACAAAGACCTTTCCACGAATAGATCAATGTTCTCATCAAAGTGTACAAACACATTTAAAATAAAAAACGCCGAAGGTTATGTGATTCTTGCCGATGAAATTCCGATGGGATTTTCAAGGCCCATCGGCACCTGTTGACGTTCCATCGGTGCTCTGTGAGGTTTCTTGTACTCGATCTTACAAGGAGGTCATAACTCGGATTTACATTGAATCCACAACAAGGCGGAGGAGACATGCCAAGCAAATTTTCTTTGCTCAACCAGCCGTGGTTTAGTCTAATGACAAAGGCATGCATAGGCATTCGCGAGGAGAAGATCATGTTAATCTATGAAAATCTCCTTTGATCACCAAAGGAGATTTTCATTGAAGTAGATTTTTATAAATCGCTATGATCTTATCCGGAGGATGCCATGTCTCTCATATTGACATGTAAATCCAGCTGTCCAGCCTCTCAAGCACACAGAACCGGATGGCTCCGTGAATCTCACAGCGGTTCTAACCTTTGGCGCTGCTCAATCTTCAGTAAGACTCTTGTAGCACCTCTTGTGTGTGAACCATTTTGGTGGCCTAAGATGCATAAGAACGATATCTGTACATGGAGGGCTTTCTCCCATAGAGAGGCCATAGATATGTATGTGGAGAGTAGCAGAGAAGATCGAGGAAGAAGAACAGGCAAATGAATCAAGAGTATCATGAAAGAGGACCAAGAGAACTGAATTGCAAATCTAAGGGCCGCACAGCTGTTTTTATAGGCCACATGCCGTGGTAAAAACTGATCACTGCCGGTTTCAATTGGCACCCCGGCAGTGATATGGACGTTCACTGCCGGATAATTAGCACCGGCATAAACCAAGCACCGTGGTCGTGGTACGGAGAACGTGGCAACAGTTCTCCTACCTGCAATGGTGCAGGGTCAGGCCGTTAGGGCATACTGTTCGCCCGTTGACAATGCAAAACACTGCCAGTTCTCAGTTTTAACCTGGCAGTGATACTCCATAACACTGCCGCGTAGTGACCACCGGCAGTGATATATGTGATCACTGCCGGTGTTGAAAGTGCACCCGGCGGTGTTATTCGACATTGATATAACCCGTCGACGCAGGCGGCGGTGGTGCTCGGCCTTTTCTCATGGGAAGCGAGAGACACCGTCGGTTTAATTAAGTGGAACCGGTAGTGAATACTAGAGCAACACGATTCTCAAGGCTGCAGTCGTGACGTATCACAGGCCATGACCGACACGGCAGCCTATATACGTATACTAAAATGAAAATTTATAATACGGAGTGTACATGGCAGGCGAACGGGGTTAGTTGAACTCTCAATGCATTAACGCTGAGATAAAATTAATGATTTCAATAAATTGATTTTTTACAGATATAACTATTTGTTTCACCGTTTTGTTAATCACCGCTTCGGTTCATGTGTGGGCCCGGCGGTGATCAATGAAGGTGGAGACTGTTGTCGCCCGCGCGCCATTGGAAACGCAGCCCAGAATTGGCGCGCAACCATACGGTGCGGGAAACGCTCGGCCAGCAGAGAGATCGTGCGAATTCCAACCGGCGATCGTGGGAATTCCAAGCGGTTGCTTTGACGCCGCGTTCGATCATGGGGAAGTGGAGTAGCCGGCTAACTCACTATTTAAGCACACACTCTGATCATGGCATTCATCCTTTCCAGTTCTCTAATCCAGCCACATTCTCTTTGCAATCATCAGCGCCATGGCTGCCTCAGGCTCAGGATCGAACAAGCGCACTAGGGAGGAGATGGAGGCGGCAGAGGACAAGGGCAAGGATCCGGTGGTGGAGGCGCCGACGGCCGACCCCGGGTCCGACTCCGACGACGACTTCGACTACGTGCCGCCCTCTCCTAAGTGGGACCGCATGGAGGTTCGGCCTCCCGGCTAGAGGTGGCGGCCAATGCTATTTAGCTAGCCGATCGGCGTCACTATCGAGGAGATAATCAAGAGGGATTTCACCCTCGATCTTCTCGGCTTTTGCCTTCAGAAGCCGAAGGAGCCGGGCGGGACGGCCATGGTCTTCTTCCAAGGGTGGAGCCACCTCTGAAAGAAAAGATCAACCACTACGCTCCCAAAGTGGAAGAGTTTGCCGGGATCGTCCTCAAGGCCTTGGCCAAGAAGGACGGAAGCGGAGGAGGAGGAGGAGGAGGAGGGACGAGGACTAGGCCGGCGGCCTTCCTCTTTTTTTTTTTTTTTTATCATTTTTATTATATGTTCTGTTTTTTTTTTTGTTTTTATATATTAATAAAATAAAAATTATATATATTATTCTTTGTGTGTTGCTCCCCTCGTCCCCCCGAATCTGTTTTTCGTTTCCAGTTCAAAGAGCGATTAAAATTAAATAGCGCTTAAATTTGATTTGAATCTTCACTTGTTCAATGCAAAATTTGTCAAAAACAAACAATTAAGCGTCGGTTGTGCTTTGGAAAATAAATCGCCGTTGAGTGCCGAGGAGACGGCCATTGGGCGCAGCGATCGTCGGTTACGTTTTTTTCGCGGAATCGTCTTTTGGAAAAGCCACATTTATACCCCCCCCCCCCCCCCTCCCATTATCCAACACTAACTTCTCTTTCGTGCCCCTCTCACGGGAAAAGCGGACTCGCCGCCCACGATCGTCGACATGGCCACCACCCGGGAGGAGATGAAGTTATTTGTGGAGCGCCTCCGCGCCGCCCTCACCAAGCCGAACGAGCGGGCCGGCCGACGGCGTTGGCCTGCCAAAGGTGAATCTGCCCCTCGAGGAGAGGGCCAACTTCTACGCCCTCCAGATCGACTCTCTGGCCGATACCCTCGCCGAGGGATACCGGCCAAACTGGAGGAGGAGGCCGGGGAAGGCGGCCGCCGGGAAGCCGGCCAAGCGGGTGGCCAAGAAGGCCAAGAAGGCGGCCTAGGTTCTTTTTTTTTTTATGTTAATTTATCTGTTGTTTGATTTGTGTGGATGTGTAAGATACAATGATCTATGTGGTTAATTTGCTAATGGTTCAGTTGTTGGTTAATCTGTTGCATGGCAATCTCTTTATCTTTCATTAATTTGGGTTTCTCTTGTTTCCTTGAATCGGTTTATTATTTATTATGATGTGTGTCAATCTTAATCTTTGTATCATTTGTGTTCTATATTCCCTCGTCTTAGAAAAACCGCGGTGAGTCTATTTATACGTACATCACCCCCTGTCTCCGGTCCGCTCTACAACTCTCCGCTCTCCAAACATCCCCTCTCTACCTCGTTTACACAGTAAGCCGGGTCGGTGACGCCGCCGACGATCAACATGGCTGCCAACCGGGCGGAGAAGTTCACCCTGCAGCGCCTCAGCGCCGCCCGCAACAAGCTCAACAGCCTGGCCGACCAAGTTGGCCTGCCAACGGTGAATCACTCAGTCGAGGAGAAGTCCATCATCGCCCTCCAGATCGAGTACTTGGCCGATACCCTCGCTGAGGGGATACCGCCAACCGGAGGAGATGGAGTCGGCCGCCGGGAAGAAGGAAGGCGGGCGGCCAAGAAGGCGGCTTAATTAGGCCAGCCGCTTTCTTTTTATGTTAATTTATTATATCAATTGTTTCTATGACAGTTTAATTTGGTTTGTGTCGTTTGTTAATGGATCAGTCGTTTGTTAATCTGATGTGTGTTAATCTTCTGTTTCTATCGTTTGTTTTACTGTTCCTTGTCATTGTATTTTGCTTCCCCTCCCAAATCGCTATCGATTCCAATTCAACCCGGTTGTGTCAATCGTCAAATCGCTATCGGTTCTAATTCAAACCCGCGAGTGATCTGCGTCCATCAAGACCACTGCCGGGGAATGATTCAAACCGGTAGAGATATAAATCTTCACTGCCGGTATTGGTCGAGTCCGTGGAGGTTCTAGTTTATCCCGCTTTGGATGGTTCATCACTGCCGGGCGCGGTTCATCGCTACCGGTGGACTAAATTTCGGCAGCGATACCGGCGGTAGTGATGAACGATTCTGTAGTAGTGGAAATGTGGCGTTAGTGAAAAACTCTAAAGCTAACACCGCCTTTGGAGGCAGCACTGCCAGGTCTAGTGCCACCTGTGTTATGGACCATCAAAGATGGGAACAACACACGTGATGTACCCATGTCTGGTGCGCCAACTGTCGTGGGCTTGTTGCCACATCGAGTAATTAGAATATTGATGTGTGGGCTTTGATGGCCTAACACTCAAGACATAGGAGATTTATCATGGTTTGGGCTCAGGCCCTATGTCTAGCACGAGTTTCGTGTTCAAGTGTCTAGGAAGGGGTTACAAGAGAGTAGGAGAAAAGGTATATATGAATATAGGAGCTGAGAGTTTGGGGCTTGTCCTTCTTATCCTCATAGTGGTTCTTCCTCGCCCTATATACCTACTAGGAGTTAGGGGGTACAAATGGTTCTAGGCAGGAATGCGTCAAAGAAAGCTATGATACAGGACCTCTAGGGCTAACTCTCTCCATCCTGATCCCTTGCATGAGTCATTGGAGATGTCACCCCACACCACATGGGCTGCATGGTCATTTCCTCTTTTTGTGTCTAGGGTGTAATTAGCATGTGCGTGGCGGATCACGTATATGTTGTTATGTCCGTGAGGATTTTATGTTGTTAAGGCTAGTCCCTAAATAGATGTCATTCGTTTCCGAGAAGTCAAAGTTTTCAAGGACAATTATATATTAAAATATTAAATATTTATACTAAGTAATTAGTATCATTGAAAGATTTTTAAGTCTAGTTTTTTAATAAATTTAAGATGTAAATAGTATTTTGTCAAACATCGGGTTATAGTGACATCTAAAAAGGGACGGAGGGAGTATGCCACATCGGTTAAAAAGAGAATATTTGGATGAAATGGGAGGAGAGAGAATAAGAAAGTTTCATCAACTTTTCGGAAACCGGACGACACTCGCGTTGAGGGGCCGAGCGTTTCATGGGCAGATCCTGTGCGGCACGAGCGAGCAGCCCGTCGTGGCGCCAGGAAAGTTGTCGCGTTGCCTGCTACCATGCAGGTGTTCACGAGTGGACTACAAATGTCGAACGAAAGGATAAAGTCTTTTGTTTTTTTTTTCTAATTTTATTTGACATGTCCAGTACTGAGTTAACTGGCCTTCGTCCTTTTTTTATTTGGAATGTTGATTGCTGAATGTTCATTGGTTATTTGTTTATTTGTGAATGTTACCTTGTCTGCCATGTTATCAATTTTTTCATACTTGTTTTTTTCCTACGTGAAACTTGTATTTTTTTAAGTGTAGAAACTGACGCAAAAGGCTATATAGTTTGCGTGCCACATTTGATCCAAACATGGTGTACGAATTAAATGCTAAAGCTATCCTATGAAACTATGACATGACATTGTGCATTGAGAGACTATGTTTTATCTTATTTCATGCGTAGTGTCATGTCTTGAAAATTGGGAGGTGAAACCTCCCATTAAAACTAGCCTTATAATATATCCACTGCTGGGGACGCACACTACTATATATGTTCGCGGCCATACAAGTTGTTAGATCTTTGACGGCCTCTCACATGACACGGGAGGCCAGGCACCGGAGGGTTGACCGCTACTAGGGATGCACGCTACTATTTATGTCATGACCATACAAGCTGTTAGATCTTTGACTGCCTCTCCTACGGCACGGGAGGCCATGTGTTGGAGGGTTGGCCACTCAAGTGAGGCTACTTCATGGCGATCCTAGTAGTCCACCTCTAGCCATGTGACCAAGCAATAGTCAATCGGGTTTGTCAATTGGTGGAGAATTGGTTTGTCCAATCATAAATAAGTGTCCGGAATATATCTGTAGGATCTGATGGAAGCATAGAGGGGGGTGAATAGGCCTACCCCTTCTAAATCGACCTGTCAAAACTCAAGCAACACTGTCAGTACAGGATGTGCGGCACTGCCGCATGCAACAGATAGAAACAGAGCTGACAGTGCAGTAGGCGCGGCACTGCCGCGTGTGTCAGAGACAAATATGACATAAATGTAAATCTATAAACTGGAGTTCAAAGCTCGTGATTTCTCCTTGTTCCTGCACACAAGTACTTCACAGAACACTATCCAAGTATGTCTGAAACTCAGTAACAAGATAGATCGGGACGAAACCCTAACTCACAAGAATATATATGCAAAAAAGTAAAGAACACAAGTGATACAAGGATTTATCCCATGGTTCACCGTCGCCACAAAGGCTAGGTTACCTCCACGTTGTTGAGGTTGCCACACAAGGCTTGCTTTTTTCCTCGTTCACAAGTCTAGGGAGCACACCCTAGAGATGTGTGGTAATGTATTGTTTTTGTGTGAGGTTACAAACCTCCCAAGGCTGCCACACGAAGGGGGCAAGCTCAAGGGCGACGCCTAGCCGTCTAGGAGCAAGCTCCAAGAGTAAAGAACCCTAGGGTTCCGGCCAAACGTGAACCAAATGCTCTTTTGAGTGGGGGAAGTAGTAGATCCGGTCTCCAATCGAAGTTTGCTGCCTTTTCTCTCAAGAATCCATGGTGGGAAGTGAGAGATTGAGTGGAGAGCTCAAGGTGCTTTAATGGAGGAGTGAGAAAGAACAAAAGGTGTGGTTCCTGGCTTTCTGCTCGAGGTAGGAGATGAAGTGAACCAGGTGACCGTTGTGGAGGGGTAGGAGTGGTATTTATACCCGACGGCTCCCAACGGTCGATTAAGTGTGGCATTGCCGCACTAAACACGCGGCACTGCCGCACCATATGTGCATGAGATGCCTTTGGACCTGTACATCAACTCCTTATTTTATTTCCTGCATATCATCTCCACAAATCTCATTAGTTCCCTAATTCGGTGGTCATCAACGCCAAAACCCACATAGAGCTTGATTGCACTTACAGGTTCTTAGCACGACATCCGATGGGGAGGGGAAGGGTGACGAGCATGTGCACCCGTCAAGTGTAGCACTTGTACCCCTAATTGATTGGTTGAATTAGTTATGGGGTTAATCGGTTATCATCGCGTTCAATGGTGAGTTTAGGTAACCCATGTTTTAGATACTCGTCAATGACCATTAGAGGAAGTGACGAAGAGTATTTAAAACCTGCACCTTTTCAAATGATATTCAGGATAAATGTGGAAGTTCTACACTTAGATGAGAAACTTCCGTGTGCTCAGTTTTGGATCTTTCACGAAGGTCCATAATAGAAAAGGAATTGAGACATCTGCCTTTTTGTTTTGCTTAGGTGTGGATATCTAGTTAATTGGATGGATTTTGAGCATTTAATCACCTTAAGCTACCAAACCTATGTGCCCCTTGATAGTATGACATTTCCTAAACTTAATTTTAAAATAGAAAACATAAATAAGTTTTCATGAATCTGGCATGCATCTAACATGGATGAAATCTCATGTTTGGTTTTGGCAATTGATGTAACCCTATTATGTTAATCATCTACTCTAAGTGTGCTTATGAGATAGGATAGCATGGATGGTTGTTGGTATTTGATAAGCCTACAGAAATATTTATAATAATCCGCAAGCGAACGGATACTGGTGAGCATTTCACCTGAGAGAGGGTTTTAATATCGAATCCACAGGGAGGATGGTGTGAGGATAACTGAGGAATATAACTAATCCCTGAGCAACAATCAAGGAACGGGAGAGGATAAAGAGGTAAGAAGATTCCTACGGTTGTCTAGTTCTTCTTCTTGTAAGCTATGTTGATATTGTCTTAAGGGACGTACTCAAAGGAAAGCAAGGTCGAAACTTACTATTCCTCCAGCAACATAGTCATGCTTGTCCTATCCAATGGGATGTGGAATCCAAAGGAATCAATGGTACTGTCACTACCACGAACTACCACAATCCGGAGGTAGGGTGCATTCACAAGTACTCACAGTCTAAGCACCACGCCTAAACCTAAGCCATTCCTCTAATCCATAGATTCCCATAGATTAAAGTACTCAAAGAGTTATGAACAATAAGAACAATACTAACACTTTAGATAACACGATTACTTACTCAAACAAGAAGTTGATCCACCATAGGCGTCTCGGGATCAAGTGCCACAAGGCCTTTGATCCAGGAGGTACAAGTGTAGAGGAGTCACCCCATGTGTCCGGTGCTTCCCTTCTTCTCCTCCACCCACTCTTTAGCTCTCAAGACTAGATCTAGTCACTTTCATGGAGGACTATGGATCTAATCTATCAACTTGGTATTCGCTCTCAACTCACTCTAATCCTTCTAGTTTTACATGATCTTCTAATATAGATTAGAACTAGAGAGGAGAGGTTGTCCTCACATTGGGACACCTCTGACCAAAAGGTCAAAAGATAATGAGATAGAATGAGTTAGGGTTTAGCCCTGGGGTCAGGGGGGCTTCTTATATAGGCCTTGGCGATGAACGATGACCATTGGATCAAACTGACCTTCAATAACGGTGTAGATACAACCTCAAGGTCGGTTACAAACCGACCTAGGAAGATGAACCCGATTGGCTCTCGAAGCCTTGGCGGCCGGCCTAAATCCCTCCGGCGGCCGCCAAGGGTTGGTCTTCTCTCGGCTTCTCGTTTCTTCTGGTGTCTTCTGGTATCTTCTAGAGTGTTTTAGTCCACATTTTGGGGTTGAGTTACTTCACGGTCAAGTCTTGTCATCGTATGAGATGTATATTCCGGAACTTTCTCCATTCTTCTCTGTATTTATCTGTTAAGTCCCTGAAAACATATAAAAGTCCCTGAAAACATATAAATCACCAAAGCTCGTGGAATTATGTTAGTTAAGCCCCTAGACTTATGTTGATATTCATTTTAAGCCCTTATTCATGTTTAGTTGACTTGTAATATTATGCTATAACACGTGTCAACAAGCTCCCCCAAGCTTACCCTTTGCTAGTCCCTAGCAAAGCCAAACTTAGCAATGGATCAGGAGTTGCTACAATGCTTTCACACCTCAAAAGTACACATGCTTTCAAACAAAATTTCTCCTCCAGATAAGAATAAACTATTCAACCTTCAACTTACCCATATTACCTTTAACCATGGAGCTTATAGCCTTTTCTTGGGATCTTGGGTAATTGAAAGATAGAACAATCAAGTCAAGCATCATATCTCAAACTCTTTGTTCAACTGTCCTTCTGGAGTTTTGCAAGTTTTCGAATAAAACTCAAAGTTCCTTTTGATGCGACTCTCTCTAGTCTCTCGTTTGTGGTATTTGTGGATCCTCACTAAGGCAACAAGGTTGTTTTGCCTTTCTCTCATAATATGTGGTATTTTTTAACTAAGGCAGTAGGACACTATGCCTTCTTCTCTCTCACCCTATATCTAAGGTTTATATCTGGAGCTCTAGGTGGGAGAAAACTAATTCTACTTACTAAGCATATATTATAAGTTCAAGCAATGGATCCAAAGTCACGAGTCACACTGATCAAGTGGTGCATGTGTATGGTGGATAGAATATAGTGGATAAGGGGTATAATAAGGAATGAATGAGGGGAAAGCTTACTTTTGCCCCTTGAGGAATCATGTCTCTTTGGAATCTGGAAACTTTATGAGAACCTGGGTTGTATCTCTCTTTCTTTATTTTTCTTTTATGGAGAGGCGAGCATCTAAGTACCCATTGTTTTCAGCGGACACTTGTCCATTTTTTTAACTCTCATTTATTCTTTCTTTTTCTTAGGGAGGTAGGCTCTACTCGCCCGTAGGACACTTGTCCATTTTTCATCTCCCTTTTTTTCTCTTTTTTTTTAAATCTACAACCCAAATCTCTTTTGCAATAACTTTTGAGAGATAGACAAAAGTAATGGAGCTTCTGTAAGATATTTAGCTGGAAATGGATGAGTGGATGGGTATAGGGAATATTTTTGGTTGCTCTCTCCATGATAGGAGTAGAACATTTTTAGTGGATATAGTGGATGCATAATGGGTGTATATGGTGGTGTAGTGGTGGATGCGTACTTCCAGGATGAAAATAGCATATAAATGAGTGGAGTCGAGTGGAGTGGAATGTAACAAGATGAGGTGACGTGGAATATAGTGGAGTGTACATGATCAGCATGACAAGTTTCTAAGGGTCGACAAAGATTGAACAAACTCAATGCAAAGCAAGCAGCCTATATATATGTAAAAAGGGTCTTCCTAATCTAAGGAGCATGTATATATGGTTGTGGTAGGAGGTTCAACACTTTGTCACACAGGAACTTATCATGTGCACTTTTAAAATTTCAAAATAAATCTCCAGAAATCTAGCATCACTAGGAGTAAGATTAATAGCAGCTCAGATTCTCATATATCATATCCATCAATTACCTAGACTTTAGAGCAAGCAATTTGCAGCCCACAAGTTTCAGATTCAAAGTAAGTCTCAAGTCAAAGTAGTTTTGCATTAAAGGCTCAAGAGAAATTAAGCTTGAAAGCTAGGTACTGAAAAGGAATTATGACGGAGCAACTATTCATCATTTCCATGCATGAGATTTAGCTTCAGAGATCAATTTTATGTTAGTGGAAAAGAGAACCTCTAGTACACTCCTATTTATTTATTTATTCTCATAGTCTAAAGATCACACTCTACTAAAGACTCTTTTAACGACTTTACGAACTAGACTCTTAGCAAACTAAGCAAACTAAAATATTAGCTAATAATAATAATTTAGTAGAGATACTTATCGTGATAACCGGGGGTGCTCTCCCCCAATTTGGATTGAAGTGTAGGGTTTGTTGATGTGGAAGTTGAGGTAGACAATGACGAGAGTATCGCCCTATCATGTTTCTCTTCCTTGAAATCCTGTGACCTCAAATAGACAACAAAGCTTTGTGGAACTTGATTAAGCGTTAGTGGTTGGCCACATAGACCTCATGTGTCTAGAGATTTTCAAGATGGATCATGATTATTCTAGATAGAACTTCAGCAAGATTTCTCTTCTAAATGTTTTTGGAGTTTTATATATTTATATGCATGCAAAGAACTATGATGCAAATGCAACTAGATGAATGCATAATTATTTTTATGCCACCACGGTGAATATCCTTATGGGTTGTTACACGCCACAAATTTATTCACATAGGGCTTTAGAATTTTTCAATGCAATGCTAATGCAAAAATTTTAAATATGCTAAAGGAAAATGATTATATAATGCAAGGAAATAAATATGCTATGCATGATAACTACCGATCTTACCTTCCGGCAAGGGTTCAATATTTTAAGTCCTCTCGAACAAGACATCTTACCTTACTCACTCCTCAAGTGTATCATCGATCTTGGTGGTCTGCATCTCTCCGAGATAATGATCTCTCGAGGATGGCATCACCCATGTTGCTTGCTTATCTCATGATTTGAAGTGAAGCTTTGACAAAGTGGAAGCATGCAACATCTTGTTTAGTGTGCGTACTTTGTGAGTTCAGGATATTTCCTTGTAGAATTTTGGAAGAGTGACATACTCTTCCATGTTTTGCTCGAAGTATGTCCTGCTTACAAAGACAAGGTAGAGATCAAGTGCATGGGCCCTGTTGGTGGGAAAACACCAACAGAACCAAAACTTTATTCATTCTTCTCTAACCTTAGGCACATTAAACAAGGCAGACTTAATGTTTAATTGTTTCATTTATTTATGATGAGGGTGATAAGATCAAGAGATTAAGCATCAACAGTTTGATGTAACTTTCTTCCAGAACAGGATGAGCAACATTTTAGTTTACATTGGGGACTATGAGATCGGGGAGAGTGGTGTTTAGGAACAAAGAACTAAACATGAGAAGCTAAGCGGGGACGGATAAGGTTAGGTTTTGACTCCAACATGTTTGATGAGCATGCCATAATTAGGAAAAGCTTAGTTAATGATAGCTTACCTCAAGATGTTACGTTTTATTAGAGTGTGACGGCACCATAACAACTTGTGGTGGTTCTTTCCCTCTGCTTAGATCTTTCCTCATTTGGCCTCTTGTATATCTTGCTCCTAACTTGTCTCCTTTATTGCGTCATCCTTTCTTTCTTCTCCTTTGAATTGTGCTAGGACCTTTTTGCTCCTCTCATGGTTTTACTCCTGCATCGTTGGTGAACAACATATACCCGAAGGAATATACAAGTAGTAACGAGGATAGTATTGTTATAGGGCTAAAGGTCACTTTCTATGCTACAGAAAAGTTTGATTAAAAATTTTAGCATAGATCTTTTATCCCATGTTTCCAGTATTCACCTTGCTTTTCTAAAGGAATGATTTTATGAAACCTTAAGTTTGATTTTCATGCATCGAAATCATTCGAACTTGTAGAAAAGAGTAATAGGGAATAGAGAGATTGCAAACCAGTGTGTCGAGTGGTGGGGACATGTGAGGAGGAACAGCACGATTGGATTATCCTTGGTGAAGTTGATCTTTCCTCTTCCATATGTCTATCACTCTTGAGTTCATCCTTGATCAAGTGCTTTTGTTTGTAGACTTTATTTGTGGCACTCCTCTTCTTTCTCTTGCTTCATCTCTAATGTGAGTTTTTCTCGGGACTTCCCCAAGCTTGTTTGAGAGCTTTTCTTTTCAAGTAGGGGTTAGTCTAACAAAATATACCAATGCCTAAACAAGTAATATTTAGTTCAATAACCAAACTAGACTCCATGTCTAATTTAATTAAGGAAGGCATTTCAACCTAAGCACCACGCTTAATTTAAAAGCCTTTGAAAATACCCTATGTGCACATAGAGTAATTTCAAACTAAAGCATACTATAATAAACAAAAGGTAGCATGAAGGTATTATAGGGATTTACTCAAATGGAGATGAAATAGTGTAGTGACTTGAGCATGTCTTAAAGGTAGAGACAACCAAGATAAGGTAGCAATATGGCAAGAATTATTTTGCAATCAATGATTCAATGTTGCACGATGATAGTCAGTTGGACATACCTTTACATTGTCATCCTTCGTTCTCTTTGTTCTAGACCTGAAATGGTTAGTAACAAAAATACCCAAAGGAATATTCTCATAATTATATCTCTATGCTCACTACACAAGAGGGTGTTATAGCAAAAGATCTGTACTTATATTACTCCCCCTATAGTGCTTGTTTTAGGACCAAAAGCTCGTCCTTAGGAAACCTTTAAATATGATTCAAGATGATGAAGAGGTTTTCCCTTATATCACCAATCTCAACTTTCAAACCAATAAGATCAACAACCACCCTTTCTAAATCCTTATGAACAATTATCTCAAGAGGGTTTAAGATCTTGTAGGTGGCAAGATTAGAGATGGCAATCAATTCAGGAGTTTGCTCACATGGGCAAGGATTAGATAGAAAATTTAGAATATAACTCCTATGCTCATGGATGTTCTCCAGCTATTGATAATGCTCTTTCTGGTCTTCCTTAGATCCTTCATGATCTCTATACTTAGGATTTCTAAGATCATAGGTAGACTCACGAAAAAAGAACACTAGAGGATTCATTGGGATCAAGGATGAGGTTGAAAATGTGTTTGGATAAGTTATCTAGTCTGAAATAGAAGAGAAGAAGACATGAATGGAATCTAGATAGCTTCGCTCTCCTTCTATGGCATCATTAGATATGCCATCCTTGGGCTCCCAATGTCCTTTGTAACAATAAGGATGCTTTCTAAGAGACTCTTCTCTAAGAGGATTTGGTTTATAGGCACTCAAAGGTCTCCTATGAAGCTAGAAGTTTGTCTCCCAAAGTCATTACCATAAAAGATTCAAGGGTAGAATTACTTCTTCCCTTGGAGGTGTTTAGAGTATTGATGATTTAGGATTGGTATCTAAATCAAGGGATTGGAAAGATTATGATATGGCTATCAAAAACTTCTTCTTTGGTCTAGAGGATGATTCATTTTCTTCCTTTGGGTGTTCATGAAAAAAATTCTAAGAAGAAGATCACACCCGCCGAGTTTGTCAAGACAAACCTTGCTTTGGAAAAGGAAGTAAAGTTCCTCCAGAAAACTGCATGATGGTCATGCGAATAACTTTTCTAGGATAAGATCCAAATACATTATCCTTTTTTAAAGGATAGGATTTGGCCTGAGGTTAACTTCAGAATTTTGTCCTATAATGGGTTGTTTCATGATCATTTAGATCAACCTTAGGCACAGCTCATAGCCAGGTGATAGGATAGGTTCTAAAGATTCTAGTGGCCTGAAGCTTGTGCTTATGGGTGCAGCATAAGGATAGGTGCGGAATCCGAGGATCCCAAAAAGATATAAAAAGAAGAGAAAATATAAAAAGAAAGACTACACTAAAGTATGGTACAAGATTAGTTATACTCAATGTTTTCTCAAGAACCATTCTCCCCGGCAATGGCGCTTTAAATACTTGTTGGTATTTGATAAGCCTACATAAATATTTATAATAATCCGCAGTTTAACGGATCTTGGTGAGCATTTTCCCGAGAGAGGGTTTTAATATCGAATCCACAAGGAGGATGGTGTGAGGATAACTGAGGAATATAACTAATCCCTGAGCAGCAATCAAGGAACGGGAGAGGATAAAGAGGTAAGAAGATTCCTACGGTTGTCTAGTTCTTCTTCTTGTAAGCTATGTTGATATTGTCTTAAGGGACGTACTCAAAGGAAAGCAAGGTCGAAACTTACTATTCCTCCAGCAACATAGTCCTGCTTGTCCTATCCAACGGGATGTGGAATCCAAAGGAATCAATGGTACTGTCACTACCACGAACTACCACAATCCGGAAGGTAGGGTGCATTCACAAGTACTCACAGTCTAAGCACCACGCCTAAACCTAAGCCACTCCTCTAATCTATAGATTCCCATAGATTAAAGTACTCAAAGAGTTATGAACAATAAGAACAATACTAACACTTTAGATAACACGATTACTTACTCAAACAAGAAGTTGATCCACCATAGACGTCTCAGGATCAAGTGCCACAAGGCCTTTGATCCCGGAGGTACAAGTGTAGAGGAGTCACCGACAGGTCCGGTGCTTCCCCTTCTTCTCCTCCACCCACTCTTTAGCTCTCAAGACTAGATCTAGTCACTTTCATGGAGGACTATGGATCTAATCTATCAACTTGGTATTCGCTCTCAACTCACTCTAATCCTTCTAGTTCTACATGATCTTCTAATATAGATTAGAACTAGAGAGGAGAGGTTGTCCTCACATTGGGACACCTCTGACCAAAAGGTCAAAAGATAATGAGATAGAATGAGTTAGGGTTTAGCCCTGGGGTCAGGGGGTCTTCTTATATAGGCCTTGGCGATGAACGATGACCATTGGATCAAACCGACCTTCAATAACGGTGTAGATACAACCTCAAGGTCGGTTACAAACCGACCTAGGAAGATGAGCCTGATTGGCTACTGAAGCCTGGCGGCCGGCCTAAATCCCTCTGGCGGCCGCCAGGGGTTGGTCTTCTCTCGGCTTCTCGTTTCTTCTAGTGTCTTCTGGTATCTTCTAGAGTGTTTTAGTCCACATTTTGGGGTTGAGTTACTTCACGGTCAAGTCTTGTCATCGTATGAGATGTATATTCCGGAACTTTCTCCATTCTTCTCTGTATTTTATCTGTTAAGTCCCTAAAAAGATATAAATCACCAAAGCTCGTGGAATTATGTTAGTTAAGCCCCTAGACTTATGTTGATATTCATTTTAAGCCCTTATTCATGTTTAGTTGACTAGTAATATTATGCTATAACAGGTGTCAACAATGGTGTGGAGCTACATGATCATGAACATGGACTATGGTAATGGACATAATGGATCATCAAGCTCACTCATTAGAAAAGCAAAGATCTAGAGATCAAGGCAAAGGTATACTTGATAGGTTTTTGAATTTTGGTGATCAAGACACTATAGAGAGTGTGATCACATGTTGGATAGATAGCCGACTATCAAGACGGGAATACCACGGCTAATCCAAATTTGAAGTGCCTCTAGGTTCATTATGACTTGCATATGCATTAGAATGTAGCGCACTAACTTCGCCCTGGAAAATGGTTTTCAAATTGCTAACACATGAGCTATAGAGATGTACATCTATGGTGTTGGTACATGAGACAAGTGGTGAAACTTGGATTGAAGAGAAGGCGGCGACGACAAGATGAAAATTTGTTGAGGAAGCTACGTCCGGACGGCGGGCGCGTCGGCGCTCTTCGCGTCGGACGCTAGGGTTTCAACCCCCGCCGCCCGGCGCATGTTGGAAGACCGTTGGCCGTGTGCAAGGAGGAGCATCGGACGCCTTGCGGCGGCGCGTCCGGCGCAAGACCGACGCTAGATTCAGAGAGCTCCGCTGGGGGACCTGTTTGCGGGGACGCCGTGTGGCGTCGAACGCCGGTAGAGCGCCGGACACGGCGTATGGCGCCAACGCCTACCTTTGTTTCATGCGTAGTTTAAGGCGTCGGACGCGTCCGCGCACACGAAAAGCTAATTTCTAGCCCCAACGGCTCTATTCTTTGGTGGAGCTTATAAATAGAGGTGTGTCGGTTACTTGACGTCTTTCTTGCACATTTGATCATTCTAGCATCCTCTTGAGCTAAGAAAACTCCCCTCCACTTAAAAGGATTGGGATTCGCCACAAAGGTTGTCCCTCCCTCGTTCTCAAGTCAAGGGAGTGAACCCTTGAGATGAGGGGTGATTTTTTTGATTTTGAGTGAGGTTACAAACCTCTCAAGGCTGCCACACAAGTTGGCAGCTCAAGGGTGACGCCCAGCCGGCTAGGAGCAAGCTCCAAGAGTAACAAACCCTAGAACCGCCGCCCAAACGTGAACCAAATGCTCTTTTAAGATGGGAAACTTGTAGATCCGGTCTCTAATCGCAGTTTGCTCTCTTTTCCCTCAAGTTTTTGTTGACACCAATTTTGGCTCGGTCCAAAATATATGAAGTGCTCATATTGATTAAATAAAATGCAGCCATATTGATTAAATAAAATCATATTGATGGCTAAATCCCATCGTCCAAAGAAATAATAAATAATAGAAAATAATCATGATAATAATCTCAAGAAATAGATATGCATGAATATATAGAGGACATTTGTATGTATTTTGCAAATAAAGATGGTTTACAAGAATACGCGGCGGCCGCCGCCTTACGCCGTAAATACGCGGAGCGTATAGAAGCACAATATACTTGGTTAATTGGCTAATCAAATAACGAGTTAATAGCAACACACGCATGCATTATAAACATGTGGGTCGGTTAAACCTCAGAAAAAAACAAGCAAAAAATGTGGAAAATGAAAATGCATTCACGTACGTATGTCTACTTCCATGCATATACACTAGCTCGTTAAGCACCTTTGTCTGATTGGTGAGCTGACCAAGTGAATAAAAAATACGTGGCTTAGAAGATCCATATACACATATACATAGGGCCATGCAGAAGAAGACAGAGAGCTCGATCAGCCAACCTCTCTCCAACGTGTTCACCCTGCAAACAAAACAAGCCGCTCATGGATAACCTCCTGGACGTGCGCAAGGATTTAAAATCAAATCAAAGCTGACCAAGTCCAGACGTCCAGAGAAGAGAACTTCCACGTACTCCCCGCTCCTGGCTTCAGGCGCGCTCGGAAGACGATTCAAAAATTGGCGCCGTCGCCATATAGGACGCCGGTTAGCGATGCAAATACGAAATTAAACTGAGGAGTGCCGATCAGTCTTGGCAACTACTCCCGCCACTTTGAATCCTGGCAACTGCTCCCGCCGTCCTAGACCGGGGCTTCAATTCAAACAAGGACGCCCGCGCCGGAAAATCAAATGAAAAGAGCGCCATTGGTCTTGGCAACCACATGCTGCTTCCTTCTATAAATAGCAGACGCCTGCCAGCGCTCAAGCTCCCGCTCCATATACGATAGTGCCGCCAGGCTGCTCCACATATACGCTGCCCATCGACAACTGCTCACCGCAAAAATCCATCGCTGTCCGGCCGCCGCCCTGCCGTGCTGAAGGCCACCAGAAGTCCATCGGAGAAGCAACGCCGCATCCAGGTTCCAGAAGAAGGTGAGAAGCCGCATGGCGCTTCTCTGATCTTCCTCCTCTCCTGCTTCCCAATCTCTTTCCGGCCGGCGGCAACTCCATCAACAACTTCATCAGCAACCTCCGCAGCGGCGTCGTGCCTCCCTCCATTCTGGTATACAGGACCAGTGAGGGTGGTACTCCATACAAGGACGCCATGTCCTGGTGAAAGGTAAAAGTGTCGGTGAGTGTCGGTGATGGTTTATGGTTGGCTGATCATGGTGGGCTGCATGCGCATGGGCTAAAGATGCCCTTTGGAAAAATCGGTGGACACGCTTTGGGTAAACGGCGGCCTGTTGATCATCTAAGGTTATGATGCCATGCAAATTCATGTGCTAGTTCATATCAACTAAACGAAACCGTCATCTCACGCATCATCATAGAAAAATTCATAACTTGCATGGTTATGCCGAATCAAAAATAACCATACACATGCATCCATGCCTTTGCATGGGTATGGATCCAGCCTAGTCCATGCGTCGGTTACTGAGGGTGCCATGCTATAACCTTTATCAAATAAAATTGAAAGGTGTAAAAGGCCAAAACAATGACCATAAGAAAGATGAGTGCACAGAGAATACAAATACATGTGATCCACACGGTACATCGAGTATTTCCATTAAAATCGGAAAAAATGAATGAAACGGAGAATAAACACGTTTTGGTTCCGCCCGAGAGGTTCATGGTTCATGGTAAAATTGTGAGGTTACCAAATCTTGGCGTTACTGCAAATCATCGAGCAGGGCGGCGGCCTGTTGATCATCTAAGAATATATAATTTTGCATGCCACGGCCATGCATTAGCAAATTCATGTGCTCAAAAGTTCATATCAACTAAACGAAACCGTCATCTCACGCATCATCATGGTCAAATTAAAAATTCATAAGGTGCATTGCATGCTGCAGTCATGAAGAACCCTTGCATGCCGAATCAAAAATAACCATACACATGCATCCATGCCTTTCTTAAAATGTATGGATCCAGTATCTCGCCGGGTGCGTAGTCCATGGACGTCGGTTACTGAGGGTGCCATGCTATAACATTTTATCAAATAAAATTGAATTATGTACGTCTGTATACTAAATTAACCGGCCATGCATTGCTTATATCTAGTTCATGTGTCGGTTCATGGTGGGAGAGTGGCTTCATGCCCTGAAGAAATTATGTTGTTTCAAGTTACCGGCCATGACTAAACTATATTGAATAAACTAAATCGAATGATGCCGGCTGTTCATCATATCGTGCATGATAAGGAGAATAAGTAACTCGCATGCTAGTCACAAAGAAAGTTCGGTTAAAGTAAACCTAAAGAAATAGCCATGCATGCGTGCATCTGAAATTATGTCAAAAGAAAACGGTAGCCATGTACTGCATAAAAAGACAACCATATACATGTATATGTAACACGCCGGAGTGCTACTGGCCGCAAGGCTAACCGTCCTATTCCCAGGCTGTGCTAATCAAGTATAAACACTTGATCAAATCAATAAACAAAATAAAGACGTTGCATATTTGCGTCATATTATAGCAAGCCAAAAACAAGCTAGCACCTTCCTTGCCGATATGAAAATTAGTCCGGACACTGGATCAAAATTAGTCTAAATAAATGAACTAGATCGATAACTGCCTGTTCGCTACCCATCATCAGCACGCCATCTGTGCACTTGTGACAGACCATAAGTGCTAATCAGCATCATTAAGCCCCATATCGAGGAGTAATCCTAACGCCCGAATCAAGTGCATCAAGTTAGCATCAAAATCAGCTCATGCTATGCACGTTACTAGCTAGCAAAAGCTAATATCCATTTATCCAATAAATCTTGCAGATATGTAAAGTAAAATCAGATGGTTATTCGATCTGATGATCGCCGTCGTGGCCAAAGTCAATAGATAAATAAATTCATGCATATCCCTCTTATGTGTTTAGGTGACCTTCACCCAAACCTATGTCGTGCCAAACTGCAAAGTGAACTAAATAAAATTAGTTCAGTCATGCCAATATCAAGCCATCACCGCTAATGCCAACTCATTAGTTGCGGTAACATGATAAAATAAAATAGGAAAACATATCACCAACATGTGAGCTTAGCTAAATCAAATAAGCTATGTTCACTCATGACAACCATTAAATCACTTGGCCATGAGTATACACGCCAATATTGCAAAATAAAATATTGCACCATATATGTTCAATATATTCATGGACCGGCATTCTCAAGCATGCTAAATCACCCTCTCAAATAATCTGAGGAGGACATATCAAACTTTCTCCTCAAAACAAACCACGTGCATACATGATATAATGCACCACTCCTTCAAAATAAATCAAATTCCCACCATCGGCATGTATACATGTCAAAATACATGTAGCTCAACGCGTACATGGCCAAATAAATAAATAAATGCCATGTCAAGGTCCAAAATAAATAACAAATAATCATGTAAAGTGTGCATGAATTAAATATGTGCATACCATGGTTCCCAAAAGGCTATTCAAGCTAGCGACCCATCATATGAGGAGTATATGTTGACTCCTATCAAATGAAATGTCATTATTAAAGGAAATGACCATCATCATGTGCAAGACATGTGCATGCATCTATCTGCGACTACAAGGCTGAAGACTTTGTTTTTCCTTTTGTAGTTTGTAATAGGAAGTCATATGATGTAATCTATTTTCATGTACTCATTTGGAACTCTTAATCGGGGTGTTCTCCACGGAGATGTAATTAACATAATTTTTATGCAAATATAAGAATTATGGAAGTATGGACTTCGCAATACCTATTCTTTTATGTTTGTCCCGTTTAAATTCCATTTAAATCTAAATTTGTCTTTGTGCTTTAGCGGAGGCGGGTATTAGCCGCCTTTTTTCCGTCATCAAGTTTTGATCGTGGGAATCGAAATCTAGCTTGGGGAGTGGAGGAGCAACAATGGAGGAGAGAGATAAGAGCTTTGGTTCTGTTCTTCCACGAAATGAATGTTGGGGAAGAAGAGGTGACCGTTGGGGAGGGGCTGAAGGGGTATTTATACCTGACTAGCCCCAACAGTCAGTTAAGTGCGGCACTGCCTCACTAAACACACGACACTGCCACGCGCGCGGCACTGCCTCACTTAACGCGCGACACTGCCGTGCCTGCCAGAACAGCAAATTGTAAAAAGTGTCTCGGCTATCTGTTTTGGCTGTGAGGTGATGTTTTTGGCTGAGCTAGAGGTTTGAGTATTTAGTTCACATGTAGCCAAGGGTCCTAGGATCCCTCTTAATAGTACGGCATTTCCTAAACTCAAGATTCAAAAGAGAAATGAATTTAAATCGCTGAGAGTTGGAAACACCACCAAAATGCAACCGGGAAGTCCTTGAACCTGTACATCATCCTTTATCATCTTTGTCTCATCTTAGAGCAAATATACCTTGATCATGTGACTTGAACCATTTCCACAAATATGAGTTCAACTCATGGCTTAAAGTCACTTCCACTAATGATTTGATCCTTAACACAATATGACTCCTCATAGCTTGATTAGTTCCTCGACTAAATGCAAGTGTCACGCCCCACTTTTAATGGGTCGTTAATCACACGTGTTTGCGTCAGGATCACGCCACAAACACATCTATTAGTCACAGATAATGGTAGGTAGAAATAATAATAATCCGAGCTTTATAAATATAGGATGGAAAGGGGCTTACAGTGGCGACGAAGGGTCACCAAGCCGGGTTACAATATCAGAGTTGGCTAACCGAGAACGGTGGATTAACTATGACACTGCCCCGTACTCCACAGGCAACTTGTGCATGGATGAATTATGGGCTTCAACGTCCTTCTCCTAAGCAAACATTTCGCGAACTCCTACGGTACGTTGGTCCTCTACCTTGTCGTCGATCTTACCTTCACATGTGCCGATATCTGTAAAAATAGAGGGGTGAGTACAAACGTACTCAGCAAGTCCCAACCAGGGGGTTATAATTATTAAGGGTTTGGGCCCTAGCAGAGTCTCTAAAACTGCTCTCGCTAGTTCCCGGTTATGTCATATCATCATTGTCATGGCACCACAGGTTAGTCATCAACAAGTGTATATTCTAATCATAGATGTTCAGGCCTAGCATCTGCCCATTCCAAGGACGTGGATATTCGAATAGATTCAATTAACTCTGCAGAGGTTGTACAAATTTCCCCACACGATAGGCACTGCCCTCACCATCGCGACTTGGCTTAGACAGGCCTAACGAGATCCGTATCCGCCTGGGTGCTACCCTAGGTATGTTGGTATAATCCTCACCACGACTTCTTAGGGGTTGGAAGGATGACGCATCATCCTAGACAATATGGTGATACCAAATCACCCACGGCTTTACAGGTAATACCTTATTACCCAACCTATATTGTCAAACATCTTACTCATAATCATTCATCATAAAACGGCGTCACCACGCCCAAAACAATAACTTACGTGGAGGATCACATAGCAACCACGCCAACCGGACCATGGGGCCACTCTCCCCATGTCTGCTCCTGATAGGTCGTTTGCCTACGCCGGCCACCTTGGATCGAAACTATACCTCAACCCAACGGGGTGTGGAATCAAGTCGTCCCATCTCGGCGTGTGGTGGCATGACGTAATATCACACTAGATAGAAGGTCTATGAACCGGTCCTTAGGGAGGTGAGTATCTCTCCGCGGGACTCATTCCTGAGTGTGATTAGTCCACCTCCATATAGACTATCACCACTCACCTTTTGGTTGGGTTCATCTTATCATCTTTATTTATATTAATTAACAATCATGGCTATTATCGTATGTCTGCATCATCTCATCAATAACCGGGCACCTAGCCCCTCAATAATCTCGAGCACACAGCATTGCGGAAGATCACATAGCATCTGCTCAACAACAATTCATGCTCGCATACGATAGTAGCCCATGATCTCTTTTCTTAATTAAACATCATTATTATTATCACTTAATTAAAGGTCAGGATTAGGGGGTAAGGACTTGCACGGGAGGTTCTTACGAATCGGCACGGCGTCGAACGTCTCTAGCTTTTCTCGGACGAAAAACTCCTATCGGGTCGTCGGCGACTTGCGATCGGGCGATAAACCTAGTTTGAACTATAGCACACAAACAAACATAGAACATTATGGTGGCAATGGGTTAGATGCATAGGGCTAGATTTTAGATGAATTATGGAAGTCGTTTCACGCGAAACGGAGTTCATTTGCATGAGGTATGGATTTTATAATATTAATCCCTAATTAAATCATTAGGGTAATATTATAATATAATTTTATCATATAACAAAATTAGTACTAATTACATGATAAAATTCTATAAATCAAATAATGAATTTACAATTTTTCTGAGAATTTTTCTGACACGGGAAAGTATACTTTTACAACCCTGTGTACACTATCCGGGTGGATCTAGCAATTACAGATGTGTACAAAAAAGGCCTCCATGCGCGTGGGCGCCACGTGGGTCCAGGTGGACGCCACGGTGGCAGCCACGTCGGCGCCACGTGTATTATGAAGCGCCCCGGTGGCACGTGACGGCGTCCGGACGGGGTAGAACGGAAGGGCGACGTGGCATCTTCCTATTGGCTCGCCCGACGGCGTTATTGTATGGGACGGCGTCGTTGGTTTGGGACCGTCGACGAGCCCGGACGGGCGGAGGTTCGCCGAATCCCGCCGGAACGGCGTTTCCTTGATCGAAGCTCGCCCGAGAGCGTCGTAGGGATCGCCTTGTCGCCCCGGCCACGTTGGCCGTCACTACGGGCGTCGAAGAGGCCTTCTTCCTTGATGGCGGCGAGTCGGGCGGCGCTTGACGACGGCGGCGCCGGGAATGCCTCATGCACGCTACCCCAGCAAGGAAGAAGGGGTTGAATTGAAAGGAGAGTGAACGAGCGTCTCAGGGGACTCACCCGTTGGGCCCAGCAGTGACGCACTTGACCGGAACGTCTTGACCTAACTAGCAGCGGCAGCGGAACAAGATTTGGGGGCAACGCCGATTGCGCGGCGTGTGGGCGATGGGAGGGGAATTTGAGGCGCGCACCTTGCGTTCCCGACTCGGGCGGAGTTTGGGGTGGTGGTGGCGCGATCGATTGGGTGCGGAGGGGGCTATTTATAGCCTCGCCGCGGGGCACCTCGCCGGCGCGATATTTTCCTCCGCCCCAAGATCTTTTCCGACATCCCGGCCGCGGGCGCGTGGGCTTCCAGCTGGATCTCGGTGTGATCAAGCCGTTCTTCGCGTGCGCCACGTGCTCCGGCGACTGGCAGGTCGTCCGGTCTCGTCGTCTACACCGTCGGCGGTTGTCCGCCATGGTTGAATGCGGGCCGGCGCCCGGGTCATGGGCGGTCTGAGGCGTTGACGCCAAGCTGGCGTGTGCTTGGCGGTGCATGGTTAGCCTGGCCGGGAGATGGGTGGGTGCGCTGTGTCTCCGTCGCCGTCTACATCGCCGGGGCGTTGTCCCTTGCGCGGCGGCAAGCTTGCGAGGTTAGGTCCGCGGCGTCGCTGCAGGCGTTTTGACCCGGTTCCGTGGGCAAACGCCAACGCTGGGCGGGGACTCCCGACGGGAGGGTCGGTGGCTCCTATGTGCCCGCCCACGCGCGCGGCGCGTATAGGTCCGGTGCAGCGCCGCGGCGGCGTCGTGAGTCGGATGGAGGAAGACGGCGATGGCAGGCCCCGGTTGTCGGCGATAGGGAGAAGGGAGAGCTGGGCCTCGCGTTCGGGCTTGGCTGCTGGCTTGGCCACGGGCCGGCCCATGCGGGCGCGCTGAAAGGAAGAGGGAGAGAGGGAGGTTAGCTTCTGGGCCTGAACGTGGGATTGAGCCCACGAGCTGTTTCCATCTCTCTTTTCCTTCTCTATTTTCCTATTTCTCTTTTCTTTCTCTTCCTCTCTCTTATTATTTGATGGGTGCATTTATATACATACTAGTATAACGGCCGTGCGTTGCTACGGGATAATTAAACTTTTATAAGAAAATACTTGGATCGCATGATAAGATAACTATAATGTGAAATCAAATACTATGACCGAGCGTTACGACAGGTAACATGAGTGAGCACCCTATTTCTGAAAAAAAAAATCTGTAATGAGCTATATGATATTTTCCGACAACTCTAAGATGAGTGAGATGGCAAAGGTAAAACTGCTATCATGTGTAACCAAGCATAACAAATGGTTTCCCCACAGAAAAATCATTTTAAATATTATAAACTATTCTAATGTTTGATCCACTGGAAATATCTAAACTCAAGTTACAATGACCAGAGCTGGCAGCCCAAGTTCAAACTTCACACTGAGATTATTCCTTTCGGTACATCGAATACAATGAGATAACTCTCAAGGAATTAAAAAAACATTCTCATAAGATTCAGAAGATGCTGCTTCGGCTTCAGTTTCAAGCTCTGCTTGAGTTGCTATGTTTGTTTCTCTTGATGTGGATGTTGTTTAGTCAGTTCTCTTCTCACTTTTGAAGGACAGATGGTCCTCAATTTGAAAACTGACATAAGTGACTTCTTCCTTATTCACAGCTGCAAGCCTCCTGAGTCCTGGGAGAAAGTTGGCATCAATAAGCGACATGGAAGCACATGGAAGTTCAACCAAATACCAACATGCTCTGTCAGAGTCGAGGTGCGTGAACTGACAATTCTAGAGCTTTCCGAAAACGAATAAAAGGCAATGCAATTCTACATCTAGTTGTTATAAGAAAAATGAAAATAATGAAATTGAAAAAAAGTAGCAGACTAAGTACAGGAGAGCACCAAAAACTGCAGAAAAGTTTTTTCAGGCGTAGTCAGTGCATATCACCAATTAATTTATATATGCCAAGCAAACTAAAGTCATTTAACTTATAAAGTTCTATCTAAAAAAACATTTGAGCACGTGCCTTCAGATGGCTGGGCAATATCTAGCGATCAAACATACGACCATTGTAACGGCTACGGCTTAAATAAAAGCGTCAAGCATGTACCATACTCTCGGGTGCTTAACTCCCAATCCAAAGCACAGACACATCCACCCCAACTTTTTTTGTATGAAAGAAAACTAAAAATACAGAGCAATAATGAGTACTTGAAATTCGAGAACGGGCACAGCACATTACCATCACTGGAGCACGGGGGGCGGGGGCGGACCGCAGCACGTCGGAGAGCTATGCACGCAGCAGACCACCTGGAAGTTCATTGTTTTCTAAGCACTGAACTGAGCACAGAAAGTCATTGTTTTGCTAATACAACATGGTTAGGACTTCGTTTTTTAAGAAATGACACTGGCGCAAGGAATATTAGACAAATAACATGGAACTATACCGTCTAATAACATGGAACTATACCCAAGCCACATTGAATTATATATACAAATCCCAACAAATCCGGTGCAAACACTCCATGGTTGTCCTGGTCTGCAGAATAATTCCTACAAAATAGGATCAGGAACACGCATTTTGCACATAATGCTACTTACGTTTTCACCACAAGATCATTTAAAGAGCTAGGACAAAACTCTTCGTGACTGTATGGTGTTAACTATTGGATCGGATGATCAGCTGCTGCTACAAAAATCTAAATCCTAATTGATCAAAACCAAAATTGGCAAATACTAATCTTGGATAGCAATTCTCAACAGCAGAAACGGTTGGTCACCAGCCATCAGCTACGATTGACATTGGATTAAACATACTTAACTTACTATTGTTTCAGATAACTGATTAGGATGCCAGGGAAATTCAAGCAAATTGTTCAGTTTATATACTACTTACAACTTAGGCACAACAATAGGATACTCTCGACTCTCGAGAGGAATGTATATAGTAATTTTTCATATGCAAGCCAACGGAGCCAACACAATTAGTCTCAGATTTGAACGTCAATTGAAAAAACAAAAGATAAATCAAAACACTAAACATGGGAATAAATTCTTCCATGGAAAAAAAAAAAACAAAAGACAAACCATGGCAAAGCGTGTGTGATCACCGAAACTATTCCACTGATCTGAATCTATATGACAACAAAAGGTATTCGGATGACGGGATGAGGGGAGTCGCCTTACAGATGGAAGTGCAGGACAAAGAACGGAAGTGACGGGAGGACCATTTAGGCCAGAACCAGTGGCACCCTCAACCTTGCCACCGCAGGATCAAATAGACCTCGGCGGTGAAGTGGGATTCGCAGCGGGCATGAAGAATGAAACAGGCAGGAGTCGAGTTGGGGTCAAACCTTGATGCCGAGTTGCTTCACCACTTGCATGCCGCGCCGCCTCTGCCAACCACGCCGTGCCTGTTCTGTCGCCGAGAACGCTGCGCCGCCTGCGTCCCCAATCCGATCGCAGTGTCCGCGTCCCCAATCCATCATCAGCAATCGTTGCATATCAGGTTCAGGTTCAGTGAAGTCATACCTGCAAGAGACAGACACCTTATCAGGTTCAGGTTCAAGGAAGTCACACCACCAAAAACAGGTAGATCATACATTGGCTTTGGCTTCTTTGTGTGCACCATGTTCAAGGAGTAGATTTGTTGATCCGCAAGGACTGTTCTTCACTGCCATATGCAGAGGAGTCTTTCCATACTGTCAAAAAATAAGAATTGGAATATGTATTATTCTCGGAGGCTGGCAAATGAATAAATAATAGTTAAGCTCTAAAAAAGGATTCAGACAAAAATCTTAGGACTTATACAAGCTCATTCCTGACAAGAAACCATTGAGGCAAAAATCTTAGGACTTATACAAGCTCGTTGCAATAAGCTTAACCTTGAGTTTTCAAAATGCACAAAAATTAATGTCTGGAGATTTTCTCACCTTAATTATTGTTTTATTGAGTACTGTAGATCTCCAAAAGAGATTTCTAGCTCTTATAATCTGCAGTGCACAACCGAAACATGTAGACATTAGTTAAATTTAACTCCACAAATGGCAGAACACATTGTTGAGAAACTAATTCCTCAAACAGCTACCTATTAGTCATCCATATCCATATTCATACAGTAATTGGATGCATATAGGGACGGGTGGAGACGACGTGGATCTTGGCGTCATAGGAGCAGATGCCAGCACCGTCGGGGTCAGGTTCGGCGATGACCACCGTGGACTCGAACGTGCTCAACCGATCAACCCTGTCAAAACAGCCTTGTAAACTGAAGCTGAGAAAAGAGAAAAAGAGATGACCTCAACGTTTAACGAAAAACGTCTAAGATGGACAACGTTTCATCAAACATGATGCATGCCCACAGTACACCTAGCCTGCCGCTGCCGCTGGAGGCCTGGAGCCTCTGATCTTGCTGCCGGTTGCTGCACCAGGTGCCGTTCATCTATTCCGGCTCCTCCACCAGCGAGGAGGGGATCAGATCGGAACCCGGGGAGGACAGACCGCAGACTGGGGAGAGCAGATCGAATCTCACCTTGCTGGCGGCAGGGCGTGGCCTGTGCATGTCGTCCTGCGGCGCACCCCGAGCTCTTTGCGGGCCCCCGCCTCGTGCTCCGCGTCCGTCGCGGATGCCGCGCCCTAGCCGTCCGTTCCACGGAAGACACGCTCGCGGCCAGGGGCTCGTGCAGCCACGGACGCTGCCGCGGCGTCTGAGGCCCGAGCCACCGCCGACGCCTCTACGTCCGAGGCCCAAGCCGCCGCCTCCGCCGCCGATAGGATTTGGGGGCGACAGCCAAACTGGCCGTGGCGGGACTGAGAAAGCTGGGCCGACTCTAGGATGCGGCAGCTGACCATGGAGGAAGGAAGAAGAGTCAGTCGGCCACAGAGGAGATGAACAAATGCCGACGGCTGAGGAGTGAGCTCGCGCCCGCGGCGAGGAAGGGGAGAAAAACCCACACGCTGCTCGCCAGTTCCTCACGGTGATTACGTTGCCTTTGGTTTTTTACAGGACCGTGCCGCATGAAGTAACAATGGAGAGAATTTACGGATGGAGGAGATCGCGCCTTTCCTTCTAACTAGAAATTCGCGCGGCGTTGCCGCTTATGGCCAGTAGCACACCTGTGTTTTTATTTAAAAGTTATTATTTGTTGTGTAATGGCTTTGTTAAACTATGTAGGCTTTGTTCCATATGTGTAGTTAAAATAATTGTATAAGATTAATGTGGTTAGATAAGATATTTTTTATATATATGTGTCATGGTTTGTAGCAATTGTTGTATTTGTTGTATATTTTGGAGAGTTTCTCATTTTGAAGGCATTATTTTATTTATATGTTGTTTTGGGGTTTGAAATGGTAATATTTTTTTTTTTAATTTTATTTTTCATTGAGAGTTAGGGTGATCGGATGAGTATGATGGTTAGCTATGCGTCGGTGTAACTATCGCCATGTTATATTTTGCATTTATCATTGAAATGGAACTTTAACATTTTTTTTTTTTTAGGAAAGAGGCTAAAAGTATTTATTAAGTAGTTAAAAGTTTAATGTCGTGATATTTTATCGTAAAGGGTTTCAATAATTGGATTTCTTATTTCATGTTTTTAATTTGATTTTCATATGTACCCATAAAAGAACATAGTAATAGCCGCACAGTGAAAACTTTCGATTAAAACATGTTCTATTTTGGATCCATTGCATAGTTTTTTTGTATGAGGGTTTCAAAACAATTTGGTTTTATATTTTACGATTTTTATTTAATTTACTAAGCAATTTTAAAGTTTTGGCAAATGAATTCCTTTTTAAAAAAGAATAGATAAGAGGAAACATAGTTGGGCGAATTTGACCCATTAAGGCCCAGCCAGCCCGAAAGTGGTTAGGGTGGTCGGCGTGGACTGTTTCACGATTTTGGAAAACTCGAGGACTTGCCCGCAAAAAAATTTATGTGAGAGGCCCGGATGGGTTGAGGGTTGATTTTACATAACTTCAAGGGCTTTTTGCAAAAACGCTGAGAATGGCCAGATCTCGGGCCGTCCGGCCGTCCGATCCGACCGGGGGAGAAGCCCGCGACGTGGCCTTCTCTATGGCCAGCTTTTGTTGCAGCTTTCGTATGGAGAAGATAAAGAGATATAAGGCCTTTCCTTTTTGTAAATAAAGAGAGAAAATTACGGAGGGAGAGGAGGAGATCGCACGGGGAGGAGGGAGGCTACGACGATGTCGTGGTGGCATGAGCTAGGCGAATGGTGAAAGTTTTTTTACCACACTAAAAAAAAAGTCTCCCTTTCATCCTTTTGGGAGAAAAACCCACACGCTGCTCGCCAATTCCTCACGGTGATTATGTTGCCTTTGGTTTTTTACAGGACCGTGCCGCATGAAGTAACAATGGAGAGAATTTACGGAGGAAGGAGATCGCGCCTTTCCTTCTAAAGAGATATAAGGTCTTTCCTTGTAAATAAAGAGAGAAAATTACGGAGGGAGAGGAGGAGATCGCACGGGGGGAGGAGGGAGGCTACGACGATGTCGTGGTGGCATGAGCGAGGCGAATGGTGAAAGTTTTTTTACCACACGAAAAAAAAAAAGTCTCCCAAGGTAGTAAAGATATATCTTGTATTTATTTACACAAGACCATGAAATTATATCCTCTTGACTTATTCTTGAGAATATTTATTCCATGGTACTCATATAAATAGAAATACATATATGTGTACACTCCTTCCCCGAAGTTTTTTGTTATTTCATGTGTAATGTATATATTATAAATATTTGTAT
The DNA here is from genome assembly GCA_015847255.1 of Hyparrhenia diplandra. NCBI lineage: Eukaryota > Viridiplantae > Streptophyta > Magnoliopsida > Poales > Poaceae > Hyparrhenia > Hyparrhenia diplandra. The sequence goes on from JADLZK010007979.1 coordinate 674,361, forward strand.
AAGCACATTTAGATTCCCATGACTATTATAGTCGAGAATATTTATTTATTGTGCTCATAAAAATATTCATATATATTTTTTGGTACACATGTGTGTCGGTATTTATTATTCCCAGAATAAACTTGTAAATCATTCTCATGTAATATTCTTCCATAATTAAAATCTAGAACTTACCTTGCATCCTTTGCGACCATAAGCTCGACAAGCAACAAGCAACGAACCTAATATTCTAGATGGTGAGAGTTTGAATGCGTGTTTTTCGAAAAACAGGGTTTCGGTTCAGCAGAAATTAAATCAAGTTTTAGTTGTAATTCAAAAAGTTTAATTTTTTAGTGATTTTTAAAATGATACAAAAACACGGGTGTTACAGCAAGTACTCTCTTCTTCACCTTAGCCATGGTACCTCGGTCCTAAGCCACCGCTTGCCCTTCACCTTTCGCTTAGTACCTCAAGCTCTTTCCTTGCTATCTTCACCTTATCAAGGCATATTCAAGTCACATCACATTAAGCATCCATTGAATAATTATTTCTTCAACACTTTAATCCTTGCTTGATTATCTTGTAGATATGAATGTTGAGACCAATCAAGCTTCGGTTTGACTCACATAGAGACATACATGGATCAACATCAATATGGCCAAGCCAATTCACGGTTCCTTATATCCTATCATTTTGGCTTGACACTCCAACACTTATTTAATCTTCTATTCATGGGAAACAAGCCATTATAGAGACCAATCCAAGATCATCAACTCTTGTCTCATTTGTCTTTTGCCAAGTATGCTTGCTTTCACATGATGCTATGATATTCCACAATATATAAGCCATTTCATTGATTCTATTTGCATTGTTGTCTTTTGCTTGAATTAGATTGTTTTTCATCATCTTCCAATACAACAATACACAATTTGGCTTTTGCTTCCATACTATGTGGAATACCATCAAGTTTGCTTACTTGTTGAACCTTGAATATACTTGTTACTACACAATCCACAAGTATATGTAATAGACTCGATTTCTGTTCAACACTTAGCAAACTTATTAGACCTTTAATTATGTTGTCATTCAATTCACCAAAACCCATTAAAGGGCTAGATGCACTCTCAAGTAGTAGCTTTCCTTGCTAGTTTAGCTATTCCTTAGTTGTGTAGTGATCTCTTAGGAGTAATCTAGTGATTTAGTTTGGGGGCTTGTGCATTTCTACCCCTGTTTTCATGACCGTGTGTGATTTTGCCCTCGTTTTTTTAATTTTGTGATTTTACCCCTATAATTTTGAAACGAAGGAAGACTTTACCCCTGGTCTGTTAAGACCCTATAACGGTGTTAACTTTTAGGAAAATGAACAACTTTGCCCATACGTTTTTACCCTGTTTTATTATGTTGCTTGTGTTTTTACCCCTATCTCGGGACAACAATCTGTCGTTTTTTGCATATAATTTTTAGAAAATCTTGACAACATTTGATTGACAATCCACATAGATATCACACAAATAATATTACAGTGATCCATGCAACTTGCCATCATATTTCATTCTCCGAATCGTAATAGATTGAAATTAAAATCCAAATCCAAAGCGAGCGGATCCAAAAACTCCAAATACAGAGTCATGTCTAATCCCGTCCTCTTGTTCAACGAGTTCATAACTAGTTAGCGGGTTGCATGCGGCGCATGCGTCGCGGAAATGCGGACAACCCGCGGCAGCTCCTCCGGTGGTCGTGGTCACCACGCGGGCGGGCACCGCCTCCGCTCGGGGGCGCGAACGGCATGAGCCGCCTCACCGAGGCCGAGACGGGAGGCACCGCACCACGCAGATGAGGAGCGCCCGCGGCCGGCCCTCAGAAGCGCCCCCTGGCCGCCAGCCCCTAGGGGCCCGCCGCCAGCCGCCCGCCGCCACCGCCACAAACCCAAACTCTAACCCTAGCCCTTTGAAGTGCCGCCGCCACCGCTTGGAGGAGGGAGATGGGGAGGAGGTGGAGCCGCCCGGAGAAGGAGGGTCGATGGGGAGGGGGGACGAGCAGGAGCAAAGACTGGGTGGAGGCGCCGCCGGCAGGACCGCACGGGATGGAAGAGAGACCGTGAAATGTCGAGTGCGGGGAGGATGCGGGGAGGATACGGGAGATGTTTTTGCCTCAGGGGCATTTTTGTCTTTTGGGCAACCCTGTTTTTTCTTTTTTTATTTTTTTTTAGCCCTTTAATAAGAGCAGTTGAACGGTGTTACTGAGTAGGGGCAAACGGCAGCTTCATTTTAAAAAAGTGAGGGCAAAATCACAAAGTTAAAAACGAGGGGCAAAATCACATTTAGAGTCTAAAAATAGGGGTAGAAACACTAAAACCCCTTTAGTTTGTGCGCTTCCTAGAGACTCTACTCTTTTTAGAACTACTTGTGTAGGTGGCTTGCATAGCTAGTTGTAGCTCCGCGTAATTTGCTTCGCCATCACGTTGTCTAACCACCTTGCTTAAGTTGTTGTTGGAGAATTTTTATAGGCTATTCACCCCCCTCTCTAGCCATTTAGGACCTTTCAGTGGACCATGGACCTCAGCGGAGAAAATAGGCCAACATGGGCCCAAGGAGGCGCACCAACCGAGCCTCGCGTGCACGCATTAGGGTTACACACGTGTAGAAATTACTGTAGCTCGCATTGTAGCAGAGAAATTGCCGCCGCCGTCGCTATCTGGTTACCTTATTGAGTCTATATTAGGGATGTCTGTTAGAGGTTGGGTTTGTTAGGTACTTGAGTTACAAATCAAGAAAGGAATAGTCGAAAGACTTTAACCTAAACATCTCAAGCTCTTGAGCCTTCTCCATCTCTCCTCTCTTGTGCATGCACCACCGCCCGTGACCATAGCCATTCGCTATATGGTTTTGTAAAATAGCAAGTCTGTTGTGGATCTCCTATTTTTTTGAGAAGTTTTCTGTTTTACAAAATGGCAAAACAATGATATTTGGCTATTATGTTTAGCCAAGCTCTTCGAGTTGCTCTAAAGCCGTGTAGTCTGTAATAAACCGTACCATGCTTCTCTTCTTTCCTTGGTCATGCAGGAGTACTGTGTTTTGATTGTTGTTCTATTTTTTAAATTGATATATTGGTGTATTGCAACTTTACAATGTTCTTGAACTACAGAAAGAATTGCAAGGAAGAACCACTCGTTTGAAGGCAAAACCCGTGGACTCAAATTACGACCATTAAACCCTTATTAAGGTTTTCATTAGGCATCGACGATATGAGCAACTCCAACTTGGATGCTCTATGGTTCTCTAAGTGCATCAATGTGTCATGTTGTTAATGTTATATTTTAATGCAAAGTCATAATATATATATTGAAATTGAAATTTGTACATGTATCCACCTAACGCCTTGTTTAGATGTCGAATTCCATGAATCCACATGTGTTAGGGTCAGTTCCACCTCAATTCACTTTATTTAGATGTCGTTAGATTACATCAATCCACCTTATTTATTTAGATGGTAATCTTATATGTTGTCGGATTCTGTAAACACATGTGGATTGAGGTGATCCCTGAATAACCGTTGAGAACCCATGCAGAGCATATTCTAAGGGCACGTACAACGCGTCCCTTGAGGCCGTCTCCGGGACGGTAATTTCGCAAAAACACCCCGCCCGATCCGAAGAGGCGAGGTTCGCGTCGTCTGGCGAGGCGACGGGGATGTCCCGTTGCCCGAGGCCGAGAGTCCTTCTCCAGCAGCGTTGTACAGGTCGGCGTCGTCTCCAACCAGAGAGCGCAGATCTCAGTGTGCGCGCGCGGGTTCCAGGTCTGGCGGCTGTTTCAGTGCTCGGCGGCGCCGGGGCTCATGGCGGGCGTGGGGCGGGCGGCACAGTCGTGGCGGAGTGGGGGCGCGCCACGATGGGGCGTGGACTGGCCGGAGGGGCGCGACCGCTGCCGGGCGCTCGCGGCTGACCGCGGTGACGTCGATGTAAACGTAACGTTGATGCCTCGCTGGTGCGGATCCTGGGGCAGATACAGGCCAGGGCTCACCTACGCGTTGATGCCTCGCTGGTGCGATCTGAATGCTTCCGAGTTATCTGAATGATCAGAGCTTTGCCAACCTCAATGTGAATCTGCATTTTTTTCTGAATGGTAGCTGTTATCAAAAGGTGGACAGATGTTTGCTACGTGTTGAATTGAATATATTGATCTGCTTTACTTGTTCATTACTGTTATTTCAAGCCTTTCTGAATATATTGGCCTCTTGTATTTGTTGTGAACTGAATGTTGCTATCTGATTTTTTTGTTGAATGTTAGTGAACTGAATGTTAGCTCTCTGATGAGGCCTTTTTGTTTCTGAATGCTGTCCGCTCATTCTCTGAATGTCTCATGAACAGCATCTCTGATTTTTGCTGTCAGTTTAGATGCAGTTAAAAGGATCTCTCTATTTTATATATACCTTTTAATTCAGTCATTGTTTTTGCCTCCATAGTGCCTGGTCTGATCCACCGAAAACAATTCAGTGATTGCTTTTGCCTTCACAGCACCTGATGTATTGGTCTAGCTATTTTCAACGATATCTGGTTGTTCTGAAACTGCTAGCTGGTGGTATACACGGCATCTAAATGTATTTGAATGTATGGAGCCGCATGGTGGTATACACAAATTTGTTTGAGTTGATCTTAATTTTTTAAATCTGGCATTAAGCGCCTAGTAGACGGACTTTGTGCGTGGGTTGTACAACCCTGTCTTTATTCTTGTCCGCATGATGGATTTGAGGCCCTTAGAGACGGACCCCTCGTCGTGGGTTAGACGTGCCCTAAGGCCGTCTCAATGGAGAGTTTCACCTCCCGGTTTCCAAGATGTGAAACTTTGATATGAAATAGGCGTCTCCCTCAATGCATGCAGTTTTATTGCACCGACAATTTCATAGGCTCAAGGGTCACAACTTCTCTCATTCATGGTTTAGTGCGTAGTTGCGTGGGTGAAACTCTATTTGTGTCTCAATGGGAGTTTCACACGTTTCCAAACACGTGTGAAACAAGTCTTCAAAGGTTTCACCATGGTGAAACTCTTTTCCTTCTCTCCCCAGGGGTTTCATGCAAAAAGTGAAATTTCATGTGATGTGTAACAGATTTAATAATGCATTTAAACACCTTTAAACTTCCATTGAGATCGGCCAAGAGTAGTACGAGAAAGTAAAAACTGGCATGTGGCTTTGATTATTGGCCACTTTGGTAGCCACCAACCAACATTAACGGTGCGAAGTCAAGCTTAGATCACAGCTGACCGTGGTCGCAGCCACCGGAGGAGCAAGCTGGATGACACATGGGGCCGCCTTGTTATGTGTCTGCAAGTAGCACACCCCGTTGAGAGACATATGGGGCCCACCTGTCCCTCCCCTGTCTCCTGGCAAATCCGCAGTCAAAGCACACGTTAGGCACCTCTAACCAAAAACAGCAAGAATCCTAGTACTCTATTTACGCACTGACGTTTGGCCCCACTAACGGACCCCACATGTCACCGACTGTGTGAAGGAACATGTCATCTTTTTTTTTGAGCGAAAGGAACATGTCATCTGCAGAGAGCCCCCACCCAAGTCCCTCCCAAACCTGAATCGAGAGCGGAACTGTTTTTTTTTTTTTTTGAAGGGCAGAGAGGAACTATCCTGGGCTCACTGAGCAAGCGCAAAGCCCACGCAAAAACACGGCCCAGCAGAAAACTACCCCTCACTGGCATCTGGCCCCAATGGCCCTGGTCCTACCCGTCAGTCAATAGCACCGAACCATACAATAGGGCCGCCCCCTCGGTCCCGAGCCGTCCCTCTCAATCGCCCCGCACTCTCCCCCATTCCGCTCCCCTGAGCGCTCGCGAGCCTGCGGCCACCACCGCCGTCTCCGCGCCGCGCGCAGATCCGCCCGGCTGGTGCGGCCCCAACCGAGAATACGTGTACGGACGCGACGAGGCGCAGCCCCGGCCACCTCGCCGAGGACTCGCTCCTGTGTCGTGCGCGACAGCCAGCACTACCGGTGGCCGTGCGGTGCGGGGCTGGGCCAGGCCGATTCGATCGAATCCGGTGGGAATTCACCGTGCCGTGGTGTCAAATCGGTGAGTTCCGTCGGGTTACGCGTGGGGGGAGGCGCGTTCGGGGTCTGGGCGGCCGGAAATGGCGCCGGGGATGGGTCTAGGGTTTGGTTTGGTCTGAGGGCATGGCGGATGGGGGCCGGATGAAGGGCGTGGAGGGCGCTGGCGGTGGCGCTGGCGAGGAGGAAGATGGGAATGAGGAGGTGCGGGAGGAACTGGAACTCGCGCTGTCGCTGGGGCGGCGAGGCTGGCACCTGCCGCCGCGGCAGGAGCCCGCTCCCCGCTCACTTAACTGGACGGCGGTTCTGCCGGAGTGGAACCCTGACGCCGCTGGGAGCTCGCAGGCTGCGGAAAGGGCCTTGGGCGGACAATCCATCTCTTCTCTCGCCTTCCATGACATGTTGGGTGGTATCTTAGATGGCCACCATGCGGGTGGCAGTGTGGAGGCTGGGTGGGACAACCTCGACGAAGGGGATGAAGACAGAGACCTGCAGAATAAAAGGCTCAGAGTACGACGCTTTGGCGAGTAAGTTATGCGAATGTTGCTCCTCATTTTTAGTATTTTGCATGCTGTGGAGTTTCGGTTTGGTTAAATGTTTTGTTTCTCTAGATCCTATCCATTTTAGTTTCTGGATAACCTCCCTAGTGAAATTGAGACGAACCTGCACTTCGTGCACTATGCAGTTGATTCATGTGGAATTGCAACCTAAGGTCATGTTCTTTTGCATGCATGTGGAGGATACCCTAAGATATGTCGTGAACTCGAGCATGAGAATTTATGCACTGCATTTTTGGATGTTTGTGTATGTTGAAATGCTGAGCCCATTCTAACAATGGTATCAAAGATGTAATGCCTGACATCCTGAAGTGTTGTTATTGTAATCCCTGCCATCATGGTTTGAAATGATAAAAGGATCCACAAATGGGTCAATGGAGAAAGAGCTTGCTCTAACCATGTTGGGTGTTAGCACATATTTCCTGCTATAATAACAAAGTACTCCAGTATAAAGCTTTATTGGGCCTTGACATGTCACTTGAATTGTTTTGAACATCTGAATACCTAGGCCGTGTTAATTTTTTTGCAGGATATTTAATCTAGTTACCCCCCGTGCTTGTTAATCTTCTTTTCCTAACTGCCGTGTGGCATTTATGCTCCATCAAGTAAATATGACTCACATTTGAAGGCACAATATTCTATCACATACTTGGGAGGCAGTAATACATTTGTGGTCCTTGTACCGAAAAACAGTATGCTGAATTTTAGATTCTCTGCATAATAGCTTCTTACTCACAATTTTTTCCCATTCATCTGTATTCGTAAAAACTAAGTTACTCCGTCCATTCCAAATTGTAAATTGGTTTGGATTTTCTAGATACATAGCTTTTGCTAGCACCTAGATACATATTATGTGTAGATATTATGTATCTAGAAAAAAAAAAACGACTTACAATTTGGAATGAAGTATATATAATGAAGATTCATGTTGTCATCTACCATAGACACTCCTAAAGATGTCAGAGGTTCTTGGCTTCCTAGAGATCTAAATGAACCAGGCCATGTTGAATTGAATAAGATTTTGGTTGGTGATTCGAACTCAGTCTGTCCTTCATCCAATTATATCACTTTGCTTTTTAAATATTGTTTACTACTTTGGTGCTAACTTTTTGGTACCATTCTTTTGTTGCACAAGAACATTTTTTGTTTTATTGAAATTATTCTAAATAGGCTCTTACACTATTTGCATTTTTTCATGCATGTGTACTTTAGGTTTAATCTTTTATTATGGTACACAAGCAAGGACCACAATTTCTTAAATTTTTGGATATTGATCCTGTTTTGGTTTGTTTCCAACTTGTGTGCTGTTGTGACCTACTCTCCCCATTAAAAAAATGTAGATCCTTTTATTTCTATCCCAAGTCAAACCTCTATAAAATGTTAACCTCTATAATAGTACCAAATGAATGCACTATCAAGTATCAAGACTTTATAGTGATTTTAATGAACCAATTTGATGTTGTACAAGTTGGCATTTAGCTAAAGTTTGACTTGCAGAAGAACTAAAGCAACCTACATTTTGAAATGGAGGGAGTAGTATTATGGTGGTTAGCAATAAAGTGACACAGCTTTTAATTTTCTTTCCTATGAATAGTATTTGTTGTCATTTATACATTGTATGCAATCTGTTTTCGATGATACAAGTCATCCATTACGGAGTAGAAGAAAGTTAATTCTGCTGGGAAACACTAATGAAATTTGGAGAATTTTCTCCTCTCTTAATAACCCAAACTTCATTCTGATTAGAGATTTCCATATCATTGACCTGTCTGTGCATTATTTTGAGTTGTGTTTAAGGGGTTCTTTTATTTTGCAGAGAAAGCCCACTGCATTCTGGTGCCAGTGCTACTCCCTTTGGCTCTGAATCGTCGTTTGTGCCCATTAATGAAGTTCAGCTGAATCGTTTTCCAGAACATGAATTGGAATTTGGCTTGTCACTTTTCCCAAATGATGGTAGTGAGAGCCCAAGGGATGCCAATAATGAGCAAGTTGTTAATGCAGAAAACTCAGGTGGAAGAAATTCTGAAGATGTTGGAATAAGAATGGATCTCTCTGATGATCTCCTGCACCTGGTGTGCCCTGAGTTCCATTTTCTTATAGTTTGTTATCTACATAAATATTGCTTCTGCCTCATTTGAAATGTACTAATTTCTTGGGTTTTTTCCATGGCAGATATTCTCTTTCTTGGGCCAGAAGGATTTATGCAGAGCAGGTGTTACCTGCAAACAGTGGCGATCTGCTACTGTGCATGATGATTTTTGGAAGTGTTTGAAATTTGAGAACACTAGGATATCACTGCAGAATTGTAAGTCAGTTTCTTGGCATTGTTTTCGCCACATCACTACGGCCAATAGTTGGAAGTCAGAATAGTGTGCTTGCTACTTACTCTTTCCGTCCCTTAATGTTCGTCATTTTAGACTTGTACGCGGTTACCAAGACGCTAGCCTATAGAGCACAACAGAAGTTTAAATGACCAAGTCATTATTGCTTTGTTCTTGGGTTGTGGTGAGAGTGGGAGGCATAAAGGCTGCAGCCTTCTGCACTGCGATGGACATGTGATGTGATAAAATAGTACTACACCTATACCTTTGCTAGGCCAACGATGGCCAATTAGGGACAATACATCAAAGCTAGAACGACCAACATAAAGGGACAGAGGGAGTATTTCCTAATACTTCACTTTTGCAAATGACAGTCACATTGACTTCACAATTCAAACTTGTCTATTAATTTTAGAAATCTTTGGAGGGGAACACAATTAGGTTAAATCCTGTTGGTTTGAAGATTATGACTATGGTTTGTAGTTTTTAATCAATAAATGTGAATTACCGTATTGAATTCTTCCTCTAAACTTAGTGTCTATTGTTTTGGAAGACTATGGCTTACCCATGCTTATCATTATTTGGCACCTTTTGAGATAACACGGGATTTACCTGATGCTATTCATGTTTTAATATGTTGTTTTTGCAGTTGTTAATATTTGCCGTCGTTACCCGAGTGTAACAGAACTCAATTTGCATGGTGTCATAAATGCAGAAACACTAGTTCTGGAATCAATACTGTTTTTAAGGTCCTCCTCCAATTTTCTCACACATTGGCACATTCTTTTGTTTTACTATTGTATTTATTGGATAGAGTGTCTTGTAGGCATCTGAAGACGTTAACAATGGGCAAGGGACAACTGGGAGAACCATTTTTTCTAGCTTTGGCTGAGTGCCCATTATTGACTGCTTTAACAGTGACCGATGCTTCTCTTGGGAGTGGCATCCAAGAAGTAACTGTTAATCATGATGGATTGCGTGAGCTTCATATTGTGAAGTGCCGTGCACTCAGAATATCTGTCAGGTGATTAATCTTTTTTCCCCAGTAGCGTTATAGTTTCATGTGTCCTCCAGCTAATATGTTACACTGCCATCCAGATGTTCCCAACTTCAAATACTGTCTTTGAGGCGAACAGGCATGGCTCATGTATCACTCAGCTGTCCTCAGTTGCTTGAGTTGGACTTCCAATCCTGCCATAAGCTTTCTGACAATGCGATTCGCCAAGCTGCTACAGCTTGCCCATTATTGGCGAAACTAGATATGTCATCTTGTTCTTGTGTTACTGATGAGACACTGCGTGACATAGCTAGCTCATGTCCAAGTCTTTCTGTTCTTGATGCATCAAACTGCCCCAATATTTCATTCGAGGTTTGTCTTACTCTAAGCTCTGTTTATCATTTGTCTTTGACAAATTGTCCATATAACCATCGGCAACGTATCATGTGCAACTAAGCTTCGTGTGCAACCTATGCAACCATCAATTAAGGCCACAAGATCTAGATCCAACGTCTGCGGTTTTTTTCACTTAACCTCCTCCACCTGTGGGGTTTAAATCTAACCCGTGTGTATCCTGGTGAGAGGGTTTAAGTGAAAAAAACATTAGACGTTGGATCTAGATCCTGTGGTCTTAATTGGTGGTTGCATAGGTTGCACACGAAGCTTGGTTGCATAAGATATGTTCCCATAACTATCAGCAGAAAAATACCTGACATGTACTTCTGGTTTTGGGGTCTGTTATGTAGTCCGTGAGGCTTCCAATGTTAATAGACTTGAAACTGCTAAGTTGTGAAGGAATCACATCTGCTTCGATGGCTGCAATAGCTTACAGCCGTCTGCTTGAGGTAGTGATTCAGTTTCTTTGGTACAATTTTGTAAACTTCCTGCCAGAACTAATTGGGCTTCTTTGCCATCTGTGGCAGGCATTACAGCTTGATAATTGCAGCCTGTTGACATCAGTTTCTTTGGATTTACCACATCTTAAGAATATAAGTCTCGTGCACCTACGCAAGTGAGTAGAGACTTGTTTGCATTATATTTGTTTCTTTGCTGTTTTTTCTTATTTTTTGTCTTTCCAATTTAGGTTTGCTGATTTGAATTTGCGAAGCCCTGTGCTTTCTTACATCAAAGTTTCCAGATGTTCGGCGCTCCATCGAGTTAGCATAACATCGACTACGCTTCAGGTGTGCTATTTTTGTGTAAATTTTGTTATGGCATTTGTTTCGTTATTTGGATACTCCTGAACATGGAGTGCTAAGTTGGTGTCTTCTTCAGAAATTGGTGCTTCAAAAACAAGAGAGCTTATCCAGTTTGTCATTGCAATGCCACAACTTGACTGATGTGGATCTTAGTGACTGCGAGTCATTAACAAATGCGATTTGCGAAGTATTTAGTGATGGAGGTGGTTGCCCTATGCTAAGATCATTGATCCTAGACAATTGTGAGGTATGACAGTGTTACCGTCATGCCCCTTTTTTCCTTAACTAATGTATATTTAAATGCATGAGTGTTATTCCAACTTCCTGTGCATTGTTATCATTTTTTTCTAAGTTTTTGCATTCTGTTTGTTCCAATTATTCTTATAATTCTAGATATGTGACAAGCTATTTTCGTTTGTACTGAAATTCTGATGACATTCTCTCTTTTACAGAGTTTGAGCATTGTAGAACTGAATAGCAGTTCTTTGGCCTGCCTCTCTCTTGCTGGTTGCCGCTCAATGACATTTTTAAGACTCTCGTGCCCAAATCTGCAACATGTGAATCTTGATGGTTGTGATCACCTTCAGAATGCAGCATTCTGTCCAGTAAGTCTATTGGTAACTTCTGGTTCTGAGGTGCAGTGTGTGTATATGTATGTGTAGACTGTTGTAGTGTCATTGAACTTGTTTGCTGATATTAGATAGAGATTGTGTGTACTACTTCAAAAGAAATATGATTGGTGTGACGCCTATTCTAGGCAAGCCTTGGAAGAGAACTTGGGTGTGGAGATGGCTAGGGTTTGAGAGCGGTAGAATGGTTAACTAAGCTTTTTAACCTCATTTTCTGGTCAAACAAGATGCCTGAAGAATGGAGAAGTATATTAGTACTGATCTTCAAGAACAAGGGTGTTCAAAGTTGTACTAACTACCGTGGGATTAAGCTGATGAGCCATACGATGAAGCTCTGGGAGAGAGTTCTCGAGCATCGCCTAAGAAGGTTGACAAGTGTGACCCAAAACCAATTTGGGTCCATGCCTGGGAGGTCGACCATGGAGGCGATTTTCTTAGTACGACAGTTGATGGAGAGATTTAGGGAGCAGAAGGACTTGCACATGGTCTTTATTGACCTCGACAAGGCGTATGACAAAGTACCGAGAAACGCCATGTGGTGGGCCTCGGAAAAAACACAAAGTCCCAACTTAGTACATTACTCTCATCAAGGATATGTACAAGGAAGTACAAGGATGCGATGACATGTGTTCGAACATGTGATGGCAATACCAGTGACTTTCCAATAAAAATAGGACTACACCATGGGTCAGCATTGAGCCCTTATTTATTTGCTTTGGTGATGAATGAGGTCATAAGGGACATATAGGGTGATATCCCTTGGTATATGCTCTTTGCTGATTATGTGGTGCTAGTTGATGAGAGTAGGGCAGGGGTTAACAGGAAGTGGGAGCTGTGGTTGACATGTGTTGCAAAAAAACTACATGTTTTGATGTCTATTTTGTCACTACACTGCATGAAACTACAGCTTTCTCATTACCAACTTGTTTGCGACACCTGGGGCCCACCTGTCAATGGCAGTGGCATGAAAGCTTAGAAATGAGTAGTGTTATGTCACTGATGTTGAAGGTGGCCCAGTGACAACAACTGGTTTTGCTGATAAAGTTGTAGTTTTATGCGTGTCAATAAAATTGTAGCTATAATTTTTTTTTTAACAAATATCAAAATGGTAGCAGGTTTTTGAAATTACTCTTATAAATGCACCACAAGAGCAGTGAAAGAAGAGACTGGAGTAGATTAATATTCTTGTGTAAAATAAGGAGATGCAAGCTGACCAGACTTACTTTTCACTGATTTTATTAGCTGTCAATCCAACTAATTTCCTGGTGAGTCGTAATATTAAGGATGCTTGTCTGCTGTCCATAGACCGCTATCTGTGACAAGACAGGGCACACTGTTCGTGTGAACAGTGACCGTTTTGCTATATTCTTTGCGTTACTGATTAGGAGGTGCCACTTGTTCATTATTAGGCTTGCAATTTGATTTATCTGATTACACTCAAGCATATGACATATACTCAGTCATCTCATTGACCTTGTAGCAAGTGCGATGACATGGATGTTCTACTTTGACCTGTAACAAGCTTTTCTTTTTGAGACTTGAATTCTGTAGATTTGTTCTATATGCTTGAAAGCATGCAGTACTTCTCTTTTGATGCATACAAGCTCGAAAACTAAGCAATTATTGGTAATTATTGTTAGAATGATGAAAAAGAAGTTATAAATAAACAACAATAAACAACAAATCTGCTAAACATCTTCATCATTTTTGCAATACTCATAACATACTAACCTAGTGTATTGGACATGGGAGAGGAATTTGGTGATTTTGTGGGCTACGTGATGTCTTAAAATACCACTATGTCACGAGGATCTAGTGTGTTTTGGCAGCTGTTTGATTGATGAAGATAATGGGAGAGTGGCTCTGGTAAAAAAAGCTAGTTAGATTTTCAGTTCTAAAATTGAAAGGATATTGTCATATGGATGGGAAGCAAATTCTGAGGCACAGAACTGAAGCAAAGACACAACTATGCCCCATCAGTTTCCTACACTAATTCAGCATATATGTACATTCTGACAATGGTTTTATGGCTTTGTAGGTGGGCCTTGAATCCCTAAATCTGGGAATTTGTCCAAAATTAAGTGTTCTGCGCATTGAGGCTCCAAATATGTCTATATTGGAGCTGAAGGGTTGTGGTGTGCTTTCTGAGGCATCCATCAATTGCCCTCGCTTGACATCGTTAGATGCCTCTTTCTGCAGGTTGTACCACACTACCAGTATATTTTTGCTTTTCGTCATCAATTGCTACCTACTGTCGCTGTGTTCATTCTGTTTTTGCATGTTCAGGAAGCTTGTGGATGAATCACTGACTCGTATGGCAGAGGCATGTCCTCTGATTGAATATCTTATCCTGTCATCATGCCTATCCATTGGCATCGACGGATTGTCTTCATTGCATTGCCTTCATAAGCTGACCTTGCTTGACCTGTCTTATACATTTTTGATCAACTTGAAGCCTGTTTTCGACAGTTGCCCACAGTTGAAGGTAGGCTTGACTGTGTTCCTATTTGGAACGCTGATGTTGAAGATTTTGGAATACAGTACATTAAGATGGAACCTTATTTTGCAGTTGTTATTCTATGCAGATATATAATGCAGCCTAATGTTTATTCATATGTACATGTATGCAATGCTTAAATGTTTCAGTATAGGTTTTCTATTTTATGTAATATGATATGATCTGGAAAAACAGAAAACGAGTATAAGACCTTAATTAATATTATGGTTGAATTAGCTTTTGGAGTTCACTAATTAGCATCAGTTTCTTATGAGGTTTTTATTACATGTGATTAATTGAAAAGGGGTACTTTTAGAATTTGAATGATAAGATATAATAACGAATTTGTTCATACAAAAGGGAATGTAGTGATGTACTCTGTTGTAATGGTGTCTGTTTTTTTCCTTTGGCAGGTGTTAAAACTTTCAGCTTGCAAGTACCTCAGTGACTCATCATTAGTTGCCCTTTACAGAGAGGGTGCTCTTCCATTGCTTGTTGAGCTAGATCTGTCCTACTCATCCATTGGACAGAATGCGATAGAAGATCTTCTTGCTTGTTGTACTAATTTGGTTAATGTGAACTTGAACGGATGCACAAACTTTCAAGAATTGGTGTGCGGGTCAGATGATAGCAGTTCTGTGGACATGCCTGTTGACTTTTGCCCACCTAGTTCACCAGTCAAGAGTGAGGAGATCAGTGAGCAATCTGGTCGTCTGCTTGAAGTTCTCAATTGTACTGGGTGCCCTAATATAAAGAAAGTTGTTATTCCTTCGATAGCAAACTTTCTACATTTGTCCAAAATTAATCTTAATCTTTCGACCAACTTGAAGGAAGTGGATTTGACATGCTCCAACCTTTTCATGTTAAACTTGAGGTAACACAATGTTCATTTATGCATTTTCCAATGTTATGCAGTATTGGTTTTGTATTTAATATGATGATTGGGTGAATTTCATACTTGAGTTTTGGGCATTCCTATTAGCAAATATAGTATGTTTAAAATAATATATGTAGTCGGTAGTGCACATGAAGTCAAACAAACCAGCAAAAATGCAATGCCACTTTTTCGGGAAATCAATTATCAAAATAGACAATCAAATCAATCCATCTTGTTTATCGTGTGCCAATGGTACCACTTCTGTTTTTGAATATCTGCATCAAAAGATGAATTTGAAATTGAATTTTACTCCTGTTTTTTGAATATCTGCATCAAAGATGAATTTGAAATTGAATTTTTTAGGTTAATGTGTATTATCCACATGTCTCTTCATTGATTTTGTATTTAAAAAACATTGCAACATTTTCATGTTATATGACCTATTTTTGGCTAATAATGGGATGCCAGAACTCCCTGGTAAAATCTCTTACAACAGTGTTACTTTCTTTCAGCAACTGTAGTTCACTGGAGGTGCTGAAGCTTGATTGCCCAAGATTGACCAACCTCCAACTTCTGGTACTTTTTTTAAAGCAACATTCTGTTTTGAAGTCTTTGACTAGCAATGACTAATTCTCGCAGAAGATGAAGGGTTCAATCTCGGCTGTGTTTATTCTCACGTGTATAGTGTTAATATTAATTGCAACAAATAAGTTTTTCTGTTTTGGCCCTTGGTTTGTCTCTCTTGGTGAATTTCACTAAATGTTTTGGCATGTAGTTTAAGGTTTTGCTGAGTATATGTAGTGTGTTATTTTATCTTCTACTGTTTCATCTACCTGATTGATGTGATCTCAATTTTTCATAGGCATGCACCATGTTGCAAGAGGAGGAATTAGAATCTGCAATATCCCGTTGTAGTGCATTGGAGATCCTTAATGTGCATTCTTGTCCAAAGGTAAGTTAACATATTTTGTGGAGAAGTCCAATTCCGTGAGGTGTGTTTTATGCTGTTCTTCTAAAAGCAAAGCCTTTTGTGCACAGATCAATGCTCTGGATTTTGGCAGACTCCGTTTGGTTTGTCGAGTCTGAAGCGCATCCAGAGCAGCCTCATCTCATAATACAGAGGCTGCTACCGTATAAAGGAGTGCAATTTATTCAATAAGCCCCTGTTCAGTTTTGAAGAAAAAGCTAAGTCAGGAAAAGCTCTCCTTGGTGCTCTTGTACATAGTACCCAAGCATTGCCTGTATATTGCATGGCATGGTATGTTACCAGAGGGGCAATGTGATCCTATTTCCTCCAGTCCATTCTTGGTGCTGTAATAAGTATTTTTGCGAATCTGTTTTTGTTGCCTTAGATAACAATATCTGTTCATGTTTGTTTGTATTTATTCCTTGAAGTGTACTGATGGAGCTATCAGATCCTTATGCTGGTTTATATGCATAAATAATCATCTTGTTTGGATCTAGAATTTTGGAATTGCTTTGCTAATGTGATCTGGGGTGTATAGTTACAGCTATATTTAATTGTTTGCACATCGAAGTGCAGTATTATGAAGATTATTTGTGGCCATGCAAGGGAGACTAGGAACGCACTAGCTTAGCTAGGGTTCTGAGGGGCTTGTAGCATGCCTTGCCAGTTGATGCACATCCTCATTGCCCATTGTGCATTTTGCGTTGCTGGTTAGCGTTCTGGTATCTTACCTATTTTGACTTGACATGGTAGCATTCTGTGAATCTCATGTCAAAGATACCAGAACATGAACTGGACTTTACATGGTTCTGTGAAGTGAACTCGTCCTTTAGCAGTTTTTGTGAATTTTAGGTCCGTTATTGTTAGTGCGACATTATTCGCTAGCGTTTACAATTATGCACTATGTACTTTTTTTTTTTTTTTTTTTGTGATAATATGCACTGGTTGCTTTTGAAGAGTGGGCGTGTTTGGTTCACTTTGCCCACCACAGCCAGGCTCGTAGCGGGCAACCAGGCTCTCCACGCCCGAGGGCCAAACACGTGCAAGTGCTCGTGTTTGATTGCTTGCATCCATGGGAACATCTTTGTAGACAAACTTTGTTTGGTTTGCACGGTCTTGTGCGAACTCTTCACTTGTTTGCCTTGCGTTGCATCTCCACATGCACCTCGGTGCACCGCAGCGAGCCCTGGCTCTTGGGAAACACTTCGAATTCACCATAAAACTTTCGAATTCACCGTATCTATAGAGCGGGGTGAAGGATGTTTTTTGAAGGATGCTTTTTGCACCGTGCGGGCCCTTTTGGAGTGGACGCCCAGGCAACCAAACACCCCGGGTTGCGGGTTGCATCCATTTGGTGCATGAATGGCCACGATGTGGGATACCAAACACGCCCATAACACCTTGTCCTCATGGATTCACGGTGCGTGATTTGCTCTGCGGAATGGGAGTGCTGAGTGTGGAAAGCCGTGCATACGACGAGAAACTTCCTCATCGGTAATGGCAGAAGCAAATGTAAAACTAATGATATTAGCTCGACTCAGCGACGATGTCAAATACCATTTTATTTATTTTTACGAGCAAATATGTCGTCTTGTAACGGGAAATGTAATATATTATGTATTGTCACCTTGATGACTTTTGTCTTGCTTGATGTATGTTGCTCTTACTCTTTTCTTTTTTTTTTTTTTTTTTTGCTATCAAGAAATTTATTACCTTTCCAAAACGTGAGCTTATGATCCACCTTTCATTCAAAAACGTCCATGTCCATGATCATGTGGCTCCATGTCATGAAAATGCTATAAATTCCTCTTAGGCACGTCGAGAGAAAGAGTTTAGCATAATAAATTTTAATTTGTTTTCAAAACTAAACATGAGATTTCAATGCCCTGTTTTTAGGTAAGAATTCTTATCTCACAACAAAATTCCTTGTCCAAAGCATTTTGGTCATAAATCACAAGTCTATTAAACAAACATTTTCAAGGTTCGAGGGTTTTTGGTAATAATAGCTCCCCCTACATATGTGCTTCCTTATGTTTGGATCAAATTTTGCACATATGTATGGATAGCGCGTAATGGGAGAGCGCCCGGGACCAAAGGATGCGAAATCGGTATATAGAGTCGGACCTTTGGATGCATGTTCCAATCGAGGTGTCGATATATACCATCCTTAGCATCTTTGTAACTAGACATTCATCAAAGCTCACATACCACCGTGAGATCAAAATTATAGGCATAAATGTGAGCAAGTGACGGGGTACATCCTATGCATGCTAGTAGATCATTTCACCATTCAAGTTTTAAATCTCTAGCATACAACAAGCAATCATATATATTGAATTTAAAGATTGCTATGTTTCATCATGATCATGCACATATAAATGCACAAATAGTCTATGAGCTTGCTCCCCTATATTTGTGTGATCGATTGTCAACATCTTTGTGACTTATTTCTCCTCCTTTGTCAACAATCACCAAAAATGTGTAAATGAGAGAAATTAAGTCAATCAAAAGGATCAAAAGTAGTCCAATCTAGGTCACTTGCCTTCATATGTATTTAGGTTTGAACCAATGACAAGCTTTTTCCTCCTCATGAAAACAAGGGTTGTCTTGACCATGTTAAAATACACATAATGAGCTCATTTGTTAGATTCAACACTAGGATTGTAAGCCCACAAACATGTCATATGCCACCACTAGATCATCTAAACATATGAAAGTCAATAGTTGTGCCACATATACATTGAAATCATTTAATTTTCCATAAATTCCCTTTTGATGAGTTATGTCTAGATCCAAAACAAGATCACACTCTATAGTGTCTTGAATGCCATGTCAAACAACTTTTACCTTGCCTTGATCACGAAGGAGAGACATGTCAATATTTGGGGTGATGATCCACCATGTCCATCATCAAGCCCAATAATGATCATGTTTCTCCCTTTAGCATGCAATATCTCGTCTCATCAAGTGGCTTGAGCAAAGGATTAGCATAACAAAGTGTCATCAATTATCAAAACCAAACATGAGATTTCAAATATCCCCTTTTTGGTGATGATGACAAATGAAGTGGATATGAAATAAATTCAATTTAAACTTTGTTCCTTGTCCAAGGTTTTGGTCATGAAACAACTTTGGACAAAAAAACAATGGTTTTGTTTTTGAATCCAAAGTCCCTACATATGTGTAGACCTCATCCAAATCAATTTTTGCAACATATGTATGGATATAAATTGTGGGAGAGATAATATTACCAAAAGGATTTTGCTAAGAAGATATAAAATGAGTGATCTTTGAAGGCATGTACCAATTGACTTGTGCTCATTCTAAACCATCTTTAACATCCATTTGTAACTAGACATTCATCAAAAGCTCAAATTTGGATCCCTTTGAGATCAAAATTATAGGCATTTGTGAGCCTTTCAAATACCTCAAAATTCTATGCATGCTAGTAGATCATTTTTCAAGTTTTAAATCTCTAGAGATGATTGATATCCAATCATATATATTGAAGCAAAGACGGGATGTTTCAAGATCATGAACCTATAAATGAGAAAATGGAAGTCTATGAGCTTGCTCCCCATATTTGTGTGATCCCTTGTCAATATCTTTGTGACTTATTTCTCCTCAATTTTTGTCAACAATCACCAAGTTGGTGTAAATGAGAGAAATCAAGTCAATCAAATGATCAAAATAGTCCAATCTAGGACTTGCCTTCATATGTATTTAGGTTTGGTTGGGGACAAGCTTTCTCACTCCTCATGAAAACAAGGGTTGTCTTGACCATGTTAAAATACATATAATGAGGGATGAAATAGATTCAACACTAGGATTGCAAGCCCACAAACATTTTTTGGGACACCACTAGATAGCTAGAAACATAGAAAGCAATAGTGGTGCCACATATGTGATTGAAATCATTTGATTTTCCATGAATGAGCCTTTCATGAGTTCACACCGCCGACTTAGATGCAACCAAACAAGTCCTTAGCATAGTATGAATGCCATGTCAGGCCTTTTACCTTGCTTTTTTCGAAGGAGAGACATGTCATATATGGGGGGGTGCATCAACACAAAGTTGGAGAAGTCAATGAATGTTTTTTTCCCTTGAGCATGCAATATCTCTTCTCATGTTCAAGTGGCTTGGTGAATATGCATCGGCTAGTTGATCATTGGTGCCAAAAGCCTTGATACAAATATCACCCGCGTTGTGATGAAAAATCTAAGATGCTGGTGCCTTTTGTCAATGTGTTTTGTTCTTGGATGGTGCAAAGCGGTGATGGTAGTTGTCATCTTGATTTACTTTCATTGTCACAAAACAATGGTTCATTTGTCGAAAGGAACTATATCCTTCCATTGGTCTTGCCCTCATCCAAAGCAATTGAGTGCAACAACTTCCCGGTGCTAATGTATTCCGCTTGGGCAGCATGACTAGCAACACTATTTGGCTTCTTTGAAGATCATGAAATGAGTGATCTTCCAAGGAATTGACATGTGTTTGGTTTGTGCTCATTCTATTGATCTTGCATCCTCCATAATTGGAACCCAAATATCCAACCCCTCAATTGTTTGGATCCCTTTGGATACCAAAGACCAACATTTTGTGTGCAAATCAAATGTTTGGTTGGTTCTTGTTTTGCTTTGAATTACCTCTTCTTAGGAGATGGTATGTTTACCTCTCTCTTAGACATTGCATCAAACAGTTGGTGGGCATGGTGTTCATCTGCACTAGGAATCCAAAAAAATCCTACGATTTCCATTCGGATTGTCCACGAACCTGCCTACTGAATTGCATAGGAGGGGCTCCCGCACACACCGCCGCTTCCTAGGGAGCAGAACGATGGAGCAGTGGAAGCACAGGCGCTCGTTGCCATTTGCAATGCAATGCTCCTGCACGACGTTGCCCTCACTGCAGCGCCGGAGGCCCTTGAAGGCGTTACTGAGGATGAGGCGCACTGCGGGGACCTCGCCGGCGGCAGCGGACTCCATCCCGCTGTGGCCGGAGCAAATGACGGGCGCACCCTGGCGGCGAGCCTCGCGCTGGGCGAGCGGTCAGGACTACCACCGACATTTTACGACAGAGGCTTTGGACACCACTGGCTGTTTGAGGCGTCTGCGTGGTCCTGCTTCCCTCGCGGCGGTGCGTCCTCCAGCTCCCCCACGGACACCGGGACTGACTACCGTCGGCACTAGGAACGAAGGAGGTGTAGTGGGGATCTGGGGCGCGAACGGTTCGTGCTAGAAGCTCCAGGAGATGGTGCTGCCGCTTGCGAGCGCCGCCGTTGTGCTCGCGGCCGGCGCCGCGTTGGTCCTGAGAATTGTGCTGAAGATGGCGCGGACACAGAGGAGCAGATGCAAGCGGGGGACGGTGCCGGAGTGCAGACACGGAGGAGGACGAGCCGGTGCGAAGGAGTTACGAGCGAGGGCGGTGACAGGAGCCAGCGCACGGCTGGCCCAAGCGTTGTGGGCCCCAAAAAACGGCCACCAGCTCCGCATTTTTGAGCTTGGCCAGCCGATTGAAAACGCAACCAAACACATGATTCTTGGCCCAGTCTAGCCTGTCGGGTTGGAGACAGCCTACCAAACACACCCGCTGTGACCCTAGGTTGGCAATACTCCTACTTCAAGTTCAATTATAAATCTCGACCAATTTTGGGAAAGAAAAAAAAAAAAAAGGGTGAAATTCTATGTTTTCCCAGTTGAAACCTGTGATTTTGGTAGAATTTACTTTGTTAAATATGGATATTAAAGTGGATGGTGTCAAGTGCTGCAGACAAAAAAATTCCTGTCTTATATATATCTGGTGAGGCAGTTTTTTTATTTGTTTTATTCCAACACCACTGCACAATCTCCATGTTTGAATAAAGCAAATTTGATCCTAGTATTATTATTATTTTCCATGTTGCAACACACAGACATGATCCTAGTATGAACTAGATGAAATCCCATAAGCACAATCTCCATGTTTGAATAAAGCAAACTTGATCCCATGTTTAAATACGTCATATACATTGATTGATTTGCTCTAGGTCCCTGCTTGCTAGTCACTTGAAAAGGGATAATGGTCTCCGATCCTCCTACTATATGATGTGGTTAATTTCGCATGCATGCAGAGAAAAAGGGGCAGCTGCCACTGCCAGCCTGGCAAAGGAGGAATAGATGAACGTCTCTCCTAAGACCCCGCCAAACTCCATCTAAAATAACACGTCCTCTCCTACCATCACCAAAAACAGCAGCGACGAGAGGAGCAAGAAGAATATCAAATCAAATCAAAACCAAAAAGGGAGAGGAGCGGAGCCCCGGACGGGAACCCCGCGGCCACCCCTTGCTGCCTCCCCTATATTTTCTCTCTCTTGCCCGGAGAAGGAGAGATCAGCGTCAACACCTCCGTGCCCTGTTTCTTTGATTGGGTGGTGAAGGAAGGAGAAATTAAGATGAGCCTCTTCGGGCTTGGGAGCAAGTATGGCCTCTGTCTACTTTTCGTTTTGATCCGACCCTTTGCCTTTTGATATTTCTTTCTGCCTTCAGATCGTCTCTTCTTTTAATTTTCATCTCGTTGTTAGTTTTCTTCAGATTTGTTTTGTTTTGCCTGCGGTAGGTGTGGAAGGTTGCATTTATGATTATCTGAATCTGCAGAGGAAAAGTGACAGATTAAATGGTTTTGACCTTGGGAACAATAATGCCTGCACGTTCCTGCTCATTGCTGCATGCACTTTTGAGTTTCTCTTTAAAAAATACATGTTATGTTTGATCACCGATTTGAATTGACGTACAATGTTATTCTGTTTTTCTATTACTTTTTCCCTTTTTAGTTTCTCTGATTTAACTTTGTTTCGATGTGGTTTACTTATGGACAGGAATCAGAAGACGTTCAGGCCTAAGAAGAATGCACCCTCTGGCAATAAGGTTATTGACGATCTGTAGCTTTTGGATGATAACTAGTTCCGTTTTCATAATACTTTTTTTTTACTTCTGATCAAAATCATACACGAACTCCTTTCCATTGTTTTCAAAAAAAAAAATAGTAAGTGCCGTGTCACATGAAAGTAGAGAATTGAACCATGGGAGTCACTCAAGAGTTAACACAATACAAATTATAGGGAAGAAAAGTTTACTGATAGACAGTAACAAATTACAGACCAGTCCTTTTGTGCCAATACAATGTGCATGGAAGGGCTGAAAACATCTCTTTTTCCTTGTTGTTGCGATATGTATGATACAGGGTGTCCAGCTGAAGAAACATATCGATGCAACCCTAGGAAGCGGAAATTTGAGGGATGCGGTTCGGTTGCCGCCAGGAGAGGATCTCAATGAATGGCTGGCTGTTAATAGTAAGTTTTACAGTAATCTGTACTTTCTAACATAGAGTGTACAAATCTAAGGAAAATATATATGTACCGTGCAACTGTCACATGTGTTGATCACATAGTTGTTGCTTCTTTACAGCTGTTGATTTCTTCAACCAGGTGAACATCCTGTATGGTACTCTAATCGAGTTCTGCACACCAGCTACATGCCCAACAATGTCAGCTGGACCAAAGTAAGATATATGCCGTCTTTGAGAGATATGTGTCCTCAAATGCAGGACTCTTAATTTGATTGTTAAGAGTTCTCAAATGGTGCCAACCAAAATTTCAGGTTTGAGTATAGATGGGCCGACGGGGTGCAGATCAAGAAACCTATAGAGGTTTCAGCACCCAAATATGTTGAGTACTTGATGGATTGGATCGAATCTCAGCTTGATGACGAATCCATCTTCCCTCAGAAACTTGGTACTTTATCATAGTATATACTCCCTCCATTACGTTTTGTAAGGCGCACGGAGAAAACCTGGTTTTGATTTTTTGTAGGGCGTGAGTAGGTTTTGTATAGTTTTGGTTATTGTGAAGGCTAAAGGGCATCCAATCAAATGCTTGAAGCAATTACTACTCTGCTCCCTTGATTACTGCATGCATGCATGCGAACCGAACCAACTAACTAGCGTTTGCAACGTGGCCAAAGCAAGCACTAATATCGGCATGTTATTTAAGCCGCCGCCTGCCTCCCCTAGCTCCCTTGGTATCTGCAAAACTCCTCCTCACACCCTACAAAAGATAATAGA
This sequence comes from Hyparrhenia diplandra, assembly GCA_015847255.1. Classification (NCBI taxonomy): domain Eukaryota; kingdom Viridiplantae; phylum Streptophyta; class Magnoliopsida; order Poales; family Poaceae; genus Hyparrhenia; species Hyparrhenia diplandra. The sequence continues at coordinate 698,534 of JADLZK010007979.1, forward strand.
GGGAGTAATTCTTGGGCTTTATTACAGCAACAAGGGGTTAAATCCTAGTGAAGATTTGAGCTACTGTAATGATGGTAGTACCACAATCGCCGAATTGAATATTAAAAATAGCATTCCTCTACAACGAGTTGCTAGTTGTATAGAGTAGAAATAGTTGTTAGCTGTAGATCATTGTGCCGTTATTAGTGAAGTAGAGTATTGGTAGCGATACAATGTTAGTATGTATATAGTTAACATAATTAACTATTTTTGCAGGAACCCCTTTTCCACCAAATTTCAAGGAAGTTGTGAAGACAATATTCAAGCGCCTTTTCCGTGTTTATGCTCATATTTACCACACGCATTTTCAAAAGATTGTGAGCCTTAAGGAGGAGGCACATCTTAACACTTGCTTCAAGCATTTTACATTGTTCACTTGGGTATGTTGCCTCTTCATCCTTCTTTATCCTCTTGCCTTAATAAGAGTATACCATCTCTTGGTGAATATTAGTGAAGCGATGTATTATTTGTTAGAAACTTCAAAATTTTCATAATTTGATGAAAACGAAAGAATTTTAAACTAATATGTAACAGAAAAAAAAAAAAAAAGATAGTGACACTTTTATTTATCAGTGAGTGTGACATCATTTTTACCATTGTTTGCTTCTTTTGTAATCTAAATATATCAGTAACTGAATGTAGGATCACTTAATTATAGTTTTTCTTTTTGGTTATGTTCTTTGCGCAGGAATTCAAGTTGATCGACAAGGCTGAGCTTGCACCACTTATCGATCTAATTGAATCTATTGTTTCAGTTGGTTGAGGTGAAATCAATGATTATTTGGATCATTTTATTTTATCTTTTGGAGGGTGGGGTGGATTACAACTAGTAAGTGACAAGTATGAGGGTGAGACTATACGAATGGGCAAAAGTTATTTTTGATCTGTTCCTTCATTAATTTTTGGGTGTCTGTCTTTACAATTAGACTTGACCATCTTTGTCTTCTGAAGTCCTGAAGAAACTATTTGAGGCTTAATGAGATAATGATCCTTGAAACAAGACAAATGTAATGAAGTCCAATGTAAGGGCTAACATTCAGAGTTTGATTAATATTTGCAACTTTTTGTGAAAAGAGTCAATTTTGGAAAAAAAAATTGTCAACTACCAACCCTATAAAGTGGCTCAATCTTAACCATCAGACTCGCACAAAAAGGGCTGCTGCACCTTTGAAATGAAAGAAAAATGATTATTATTTTTTTTTTCTTGCAATTGTTATTTCTTACCTTGTCATATCAAGAAAGCCTTTCGATTTAGAATGGGAAGAGATGTCATTTTTTATAAAAGGATTTTTTTATTAGGGAAGAGATGTCTAAGTGCGCTAAAGAAGTGGGTTGTTAATCTGTACCTTCGGGTTGCTGCCCCCTCGCTGTGGCATCGAGATGGGCATGGGGGGGGGGTGAATAGTCGCTTCTAAAAATTAATCGTAAAAGCTAGCCAATTTAAATGTGGAAATGAAATAACGATCTAGCCTCCACTACACCCCTCTATCTAAAATTACTAGCACCCTTACAAGATACTGAACTAGAGAACAACTAAGGGTACCGATCTAGTTAGAGCTCTTCAACACAATTCGAGTTGGCAAGAGGAAACAATCTAAGCAGCTAGAACAAAAGTAAGTGCACCGAAGCTTCTATACATACCCCTGTTTTAAATAGCCGGCTAAGACCTTTAGCTTTCCATGTCTCAAAACAGGCTATAGCCGGCTATATCGGGCTATATCGGCAGCTAAGACCTAACATGTACATGAAATATCTTAGCTAAATCCTTCTCAAACAGCTATAGTCGGAGATTTAAAACTATGATACATACTAGTGATAATGCGGTAACAAGCACGAGCTCAACAACACAGGCACAATATAATGCATTGAAGTAATTAAATTTGGGTTGAGATAAGCAAACCACAATGTAGATGTTGAGCACGATGTTTTTACGTGGTTCATTGACTTGCTGGTCACTTAGTCCGCATTTTTTTTGCGAGACCGGGGATATAACCTGTTTTTCACACTTAGTCCGCATTGAGTTGAGTTCTAGAATTGTCGCTCCTCTTGTTAGCTCCAAGCCCACAAAGCTTCAGACTACCTCACTAGGTAGGCTCCACGTGAGCACTAAACTTTGAGGCGGCCAAATCAACTGGACACTCTCCATGTCTCACTTTTACTAGAGATGGTCTTTGCCTTCCTCCGGCAGGGGTGAGCTCAATAGCCCCTCACAAAGCCAACACCGGAGCACCGCACAATCCTTTTTGCATGCTTCACGGAGACACAATTATCAAGACGTCTAGGAACTGGCAAGATCCAAGAGTAACAAGCAATCAGACCTGCACAACGACCACCTAGTGCCACAAGTAATCTCTCACGCAAAGATTCAAACTAGTGGAGCACACTCTCCAAATGTTGCCCTCAAGCAAAGAGTATGAGAGGAGGTATCTCCCAAATGATATGCTATACAGATTTGATGTTGGTGGAAAGTCCGTGGTTCCACGCAAAGATTCTGAACTACGGACATCTACCACAGGGGCTTAGACTATCCACCGTTATCGCACTGTTCGCCATTGACCCATGTGCTTTCACGGTATGGCTGGCAGACAGTCCGTGGCTGGAGCCCCAGTTAGTCCGCGGTTGACCTGAAAGCCAAACATCATGCGCGCCGTCTCCTTTGCTTTGGTTTTCCACGCCACACCACAAATCACAATGGATGGTTCCAAAACATAACAAAGTTAGTATATGCCCTCTCAAAACCTTTTTCAAAGACAAGCCAACACCAATAAATGATCCCCCGTGAGTTGATCGGTCAAACCCTTTCAAAAAAAAAAGTTGATCGGTCAACTCGCCATCAGTTAGCTTTTAGCAAACTTTTTCAAAAGGTTTTAACTATTCTGCCACTTATCACTAAATCTAAAACACCTATATGTTGATCCCTCACTAGGGGCTAAATTAGGAATTCTCAGCGTTCTCATTAGTCCACATCATCCACCATCCACTTGACCTTGCATGCATAAAGGGAAAAATTAATCACGCATCCATTCACCGAACTCCACCTCTCAATTCCTAACGCAGGTGACCAATCTTCAGTTACCGAACTTGATCTACCTCCCCCACTTCCTATCGCAGGTGACCTTTCAAATTCATCTCAATATCAGACGTGGACAAAACAGATAAAACCATCCAATCATCTTCCGAGATTCCTTGGTCTTCCACTAGCCACGGTAGATCATTATTACTCCACCGCTAATCAATCCATCCACAAATCTCTGATCCTTCCTTTCAGCTTCTGCCTAATCTACCTCCCTATAAATTGCTTCACGGGCATTCAAGCCACGCCACTCGCCAAGGCCATGGACACCAGTAGCACAACCACTTGCTATCATTTTACAGTTTAGACGTGTCGTCCAACTCGCCAGCCTGTCTTGCATCTTCATCTCTGCGACTTTGCCGGTGCTGTTGGCCTCCACTCTGGTAGCTAGCTGCTCCTATGTTTAACCTTCCTATTTTCTCTGATTGCCAAGAGCTTATTGTTTTGGATTTTTTCAGGTTGTGGTTCAGCTCGAAAAGTGTTGTACGTTTTACCAGCCATATTACTATATGTCCGGACTCTTAGCTAGCTGCTGGACATACACAAGCTCTCATCTCTTAATTTTCTTATTTACATTTGATAAGAACATGCATCTTTATTTTTTCCCTTGCTACTCGCATTTACCTCGATCTTTGAATTTATTTAGTTACTAGATTGGATGAGCATACACAACTTTTACCACATGTGCGTGTGATTCGAGAGAATGAATAATAATGTTTTTTTTTTCTACCATATGCAGAATATTGTGATGCACGCATACAAGCTTCTCACAAATTTCTACCTAAAGGTTGTGATCAGTAGATTGACCATGATCCATTGTAAATGGGAACTTCATTATTAATCCTTCATGAAGATCATGTGCATGTATCATCTCTTCTGGGCATATTTATTTGCTTTGATACATCTATACATATACATCTTCCAATTCTTAGCAACCACAATTCTAACCTATTTATATTCTTACTTCATACCCGCGGCAACGCGCGGGGAATTCCCCTAGTGCATCTCAACGTTAGAGCTCACAAGTGGCATTGAACAACCATAATGCAAAGCATAGTTGCCCCTCTTAATAGTACAACAATTTATTCTAAATCTAGCTATCTTAATTTTTCTCTACACGCCTCATAGCCGGTAAAATAAAACACCCTATGTTTCATACCTTTGCCTTGTGCAAATCCAAATTACACAATTTTGATGCCCACAAGGAAAGTGTTGTCCGACATTTACCAAGCCACTCGATATGATCAATCTAAGGGTGTGTTTGGTTGGGCTGTGGCTTTTGGAAAAGCTGCTGTGAGCTGTGAGCTGTGGAAAAGCAGCTGTGAGAAAGCAGCTGTGGGAAAAGCAGAAGTCCGTTTGGTTGGAAGTGTCGTGAAACTGTAGACTGTCTTAAAAATACCTGTAATACCCTTGAATTTATAGGAGTTGTTTATATGGAAATTGCTCATAAAAAACTAATTTGCTCATTAATTTATATGAAAATGTTTATTTAAACAAAGTAAAAATGAAGCTCCGAACTACTTGCATCCCAATTGTGTACCAAAATTACCAAACTTTTGGCTTTGGCTTTTGGTGGCGATCCCCCTTTGTTGGGCTTTTGGCTTTTGGGGCAAAAGCCACGACCAAAAGCCCAACCAAACACACCCTAAATTTGGCTTGAGCTTCATAGATGACGTGGATCACTCAAACCACCGCATAGACTTCAAGTCCATCGTCCTTAGCCTTACTTGATCTTTAACGCTGCTTTTTGGAGAAGTTAGTCCACAAATGTTGTCATTAATTACCAAAACCCAATCAAGGACATAGACCTTTCGATGTTCCTCTTTCTGGTAATTGACGACTATCTCAATAAGGAGTTAAGAGTAATTGAAAATTCAAGCCAACTCTATACAATGTATTTTGTGAGCTTGAACATGTGGTTTGCACCATTTATCCATAGCACGAAGAACATGGGTTAAGATGGAAAAGTGTAAAAAAAAAAAAAACTCAATTATGTAATGAAAGCTTAGAAATAGGAAAAAGTCTAGATAACCCCCAACCTATCATGCATGGACTACTTCACCCCCTCAACTATAAAACATGCTATTTTTTACCCCCCTCCCCCACACCCCAACTTTGCTAAACCGGTTAAATAACCCCACAAAGCTGTTTTGAGGGTGGTTTTGCCACCGTGGCTGCTGATGTGGGTGACGGCGTGGGCATGGCCGCGTATCGGCCACCCCGCTCTCCTGCGCTCTGTCCACTATGCCCTGGGACGAAGCAGCACGGGCGGCGCGGCGCGGGGGAGGCGGAGGTCGGAGGCGGACGGGAGCGGGCGAGAAGCTGCGAGGGGATGCGAGGGCCACACATGCGTGGGGCAGCCTGGTGCGGTGGCGAGAGGAGTCCGCGGGTAGATGCGTAGCCGGGGCGGCGGGCGGGCGCGACCGCGGCAGCGGCGGAACAGCGGCCCGGCCAGGAGGAGGCGGGAGGGCGGGCGAGTGGCGGGCGCAGGTGCCTAGCCGCTCCATCTCTCGCGCCTTGATCACCGCGACGTCGTATTTGCTATGCTTCCGCCGGCCGCGGCGCCGAGATTCTAGGCCAAATTGGTTCATTCTTTTTGCTCTTGTTCGTGCGATGCCATGATTTGATGCTTTTCCTTAAGGGCCTGTTTGGATCTTTGGAATTTAATTCATTGTGATATATGCTTAATTTGACATGGTGATAGTGCAAAGTGCAAGTGCATGCAAAGTACAAAGTGCAAGTGCAAAGTGCATGCAAAGTGCAAGTACAAACATGGAATTCAATTCCTATCTCCCACCCTATGAATTTAAGATAGGCTTATTTGTGAACTTTGAAAAGTTAGGGAATCTCAAATTCCAAACTAAATAGCTTAATTTATTAAGTAGATTCAAATTCCCCAAATTCAAGGGATCCAAACGGGCTCTAAGTGAATTTGATTGAATCGCCTCGAGGACAGAGAAATCGAATGATTTTGTTTTTTGGGGAGGTTTTTATGTTCTTGGTCGTAATTTAATTTTCCCGAAGTTTGGTTTAAAATTGGGTGATGACCTCTTAGAGTACTATCAGCAACTCCGTTCTGATGCTCTGTGCAAAATTTGGGAACGAATCATGGATATTTTAGTTCGATTTCGTCGATTTTTGAGGTCGGCTTTTTCTGCTCGAGCCCGTAGGCTTTCTATTCTTCGTAGGCTGGTTCCTGTTCGTGCGTTTGGGTGCTCAGGTTCGGTGTCCACCAGTTTGGTTGCCGGGAGACCTTGAGCCTTGGCCCTGGCGCAACGCGGGTGAGCCCCAGCCCTGGTGCGACGCGGGAAGGAGATGGAGAGGGAGGGAGAGAGAAGCGGTGGTGTGGCTGACATGTGGGCCATGGCCACATCGTCGTCCACGTCAGCAGCCACGGTGGCAAAACCACCCTTAAAACAGCTTTAGGGGGTTATTTAACTGGTTTGTCAAAGTTGAGGAGTGTAAAATAGTCGGTTTTGTAGTTGAGGGGGTGAAGTAGTCCATGTATGATAGGTTGGGGGTTATTTAGACTTTTTCCCTTACAAATACATAGGGCCCATATTTTTTAAGGGAACTTAAGGGTCGAGGAAGGTCAGCTTGGTGGGCCAGTCAATGGGCCAGCGAGTTGGTGAGCTTGTAGGGTGTTTCGGTCGAACTGACTTGCGGCGAGTCTAGTTTGGTTAAATTTAGGGCGGTTCGGTTGGATCTACCCACCGAGCCTAAATTTTTGGTACTCACACCTTTTTCTGAGATTGTTTCAAGATTTATCGGCGTTATATCGTTAAGTGGTAGCGGCGTTCCGTTGATATCGAGGCGCCAATAGTGACTTTGGGAATCTCTAGATCTGCCGGGTGATCAGTCCTTCGAGGAGGTGCTTATAGAGGTAGAGTTTACGTGACGCGTGTGTAGGGTGAGTGTGCGTGCGTGTTGTGGATGTCTGTGTTGCATTGTATAATTAAAAAGAGTTGAGCTCTAAATAAGGTATTTATAATTTAATAATATTTATTTGGTATTATAAATGTTAATTATTTTATTGTATAAATATAAATTCCTTCAGCTTAAAGATTTTATCTAAAACGACCGTAATTTGGAAGAAAAAAAATGCTCGGGGTTCACCCTTCGTCTTCCACGCATTCTCTCTGCTGCCCCGCCGTTTCCTCCAACGGTCGTTTCGTCCCGCACGCGGGCGCTCGAGCGCGACTTCCGCCATGTTCCCTCCCTTCCTGAATCCCGTCCACCTCTCCTTCCATATGGGCAATCCTACTCCAACCGCCTGGATTCCCCACAAACCGCAGCGCCACCGCTGCGACGCCTAACCCCGCCGCCGCCTCCTCCTCGCTGCTGCCGCGATGATCTTCCGTCCCGGCACCGCCGTATGGGTGGAACACCCGGACCTCGCCTGGGCCGAGGCCGAGGTCGTCTCCTCGTCCACCTCCCCGTCGTCGCCGTCCTCAGTCACTGTCGTCCTATCTACCGGTGTCAAGGTGAGGGCGCAACGACCCAGACAACCCATCGTTTCGATTTCCATGCCCCACTGCGTGCGCTGCAGCCTAGGTGTTCGTCGGATTGCTAACTTCGTGGCTGGATTGATTTGGCCGTTGGGCAGGCTGTAGTAAACGGTGGGAAGGTCCTGCCGCGGGACACCGAGGCCGATCTTGGGGGCGTCGATGATATGACCAAGCTCGTCTACCTCCACGAGCCGGGGGTGCTCTGCAACCTCGCACTCCGATACACACTCAACGAGATCTACGTGAGTGTTTCCATCTTCTCCACTCTCTCTTTAATCTCACAATGTCCATTGGTAGCACATTAATGGTATCCTGTAATAAGTCTTTCTAGGAGGATAGTGGGCTAATCGCCTCATGTAAGATCATGTACGGGTCCAATGTATGTGGAATTGAGGGAATGGATTATTTTGCCGATCATGTATGGGTCCAACATGTTTCGTGGGAACATGTTGCTAATGTTGATGTTATGTGTGCCATACATTATTCCGACGGCTCTGTTGTTTCTTCAGACATACACAGGGCGCATCTTGATTGCCGTGAATCCTTTTGCAAAGCTCTCCCATATGTATGATATGCATATGATGGAGCAGTACAGAGGTGTGCAGTTCGGTGAATTGAGTCCACATGTTTTTGCCATTGCTGATGCATCGTACAGGTATGAAACATGGACACCAGCTTGCAGTGTGTTAGTTAGAAATTAGAATATTGAGTTTTACATGGCATATTTCTCTTTCTTAAAGAGCTATGGTTAACGAGAACCGCAGCCAGTCCATACTAGTCAGTGGAGAAAGTGGTGCTGGAAAAACAGAGACCACTAAACTCATTATGCGATACCTTACTTTTGTTGGGGGCCGTGCAATTGGTGATGTACGCTCTGTGGAGCAACAAGTTCTAGAGGTAACTTTCAGTTTTCTCATTAATTGTTTTGGTGCATGATTAACATGCCCTGTAAAAGGCTTTATGTTTTCTCAACTCTGCATCTATCCTGCTCTCGTTTCAATGCAGTCAAATCCACTGTTGGAAGCTTTTGGTAATGCACGGACAGTGAGAAATGATAACTCCAGGTGAACTTCTTTACCTTTTTCATTAATTTTCTTGGAGTCAGTCAACTTATTTTACTATTTTTCACAAAAAGAAAGTTTTGCCGTACAACTATACTCCCTCCATATCGCAATTAGAAGATGTTTAGGACATCAACACAGTCTCCAAAGCACAACTTTGACTTCTCTTTTCTATAAAAAATATTTGTTGGAAAGTTATATATGTATATTTTTATGAAAGTAATTTTCAAGACAAATCTATTGATATAATTTTCACATTTTCAAACTTAACGACTTAAAAGTTATTCATGATTTATATTCCCAATGTTTGACCAAAACCTTGTTAAAAACATCTTCTAAATGTGATACGGAGGAAATATACATCTTTCATTTGATATTCTTTGAACAGTAAGGGTGTAGATAGGCATGATAGGGTGAGAAAACATCTTCTAAACATTTTCTTCTTAATTTTTCAAAGGCGCTAGCGTTGTAGGTGTAATCCTCAAATGAAATGAAGCTAGACACTTATATCAGTATGCTTATATGTGTGAGAAAAAAGTTGTAGATAGGCATGAGGGTGTGTTTGGTACCCTAGCCTAGGCTCTAGCCAGGCTTCCATAATACAACTTGGGTTTGTTTGGTTCCCTGTTTGGCCTAGTAGCCAGGCTTCCACAAGCCCATTTCATATGGATTTCGTGGCTTGCTGGAAACACCTGAATCGGGCGTTCTTGCGGAGCCAGGCTTGGCCAGCCCCGCTGCCGCATCGCTCACCTCCTCTTCCATCGCCCTCTATGTGAGCACCAACGCCTGCCACCATGAGAGCGCCACAGCCGCCACGCCAAGCACTGCGTGAGACCACCAACCACATCTTTTCTCACGGTCGCCGCGTGCTCCCTTTGCGAGATCCGGCGACCATGGCTTGATCCGTCGAGGATGGCATGACGCGCCACCGTGCGAGCTCCACCTCCATGGATGCAACTTGGGACCTCCATGGCTCCACTACCCCACACGAGCGCCAACGGCGGTGGCAAGCACGAGCAGCAGGTAAGCCTGCTCTGCCTAGTCTTGAAGACCTTCACGTGAGCACGCACGAGCACGCCGGCCTTCACGAGTATGGTGGCCTTCACGCGGCCATGAATGAGAAGCACGAGCACACCGGCAAGCACGAGCAGCAGACGAGCAACACGAGCACACCAATGCGAGCAGACGAGCAGCACCAGAGCTCGTCCTCCGATCCTTCTTCCTCTTCCATCTCGCCGACTTGGCCTTCTTCTCCAGCTTGCAGCTCACGGCGGCGTGGTGGCCTGCTGCCATGGTCTCCGAGGTGCTCGCCAACCATGCCCACAACCTGTTCGACTAAAGTCCTCAAAGGGGTAAACTTACCAAGTGAAAGGAAGAGGTGAGTCTATGCAAACTAAACCAGGCAACCAAACACACTGATTCCTAACTAGGCTTAGCTAGTACAGGCAACCAAACATATGCTGCTTGCATTAGTTAAAGCTGGCTAGTGCTAGCCTATCTTAGTTTTGCTAGCCAGGCTTGTCTAGGAAACGAACGAAACACACCCATAGTATATTACTAGTAGGTGTACTTTTTTTTTGCGAGGACTAGTAGGTGTACTTCTTTCTTCCATGTACCCATATATACTTACTAGTTTATTTCACTGCAGTCGATTTGGGAAATTTGTTGAAATTCAATTTGACAAATCCGGTAAAATATCTGGGGCTGCAGTTCGAACTTACCTCCTTGAACGGTCTCGTGTTGTGCAAGTTTCTGAATCTGAAAGGAATTACCACTGCTTTTATCAACTTTGTGCATCTGGGAAGGTTTGTTTACAGACCTTTGGTGATTTTATATTAGTTATTATCCCTGAGATTAATTGTGATGTTCCCCATAACATGAAGCTGTAAAATTTGGATCTGGAAAATCCCCTACTTGTTTTCCAGGGAAGGACAAATTTTCCATTTCCTGAGGATTAAACTGATTTCAGGTGCTACCGATATATGCAACTAGTCATGAAAGATTATGCACATATTTCATAAAATAGGGTGTGTTGTCGTCTATAATCTCACATAACTTTCAACTTGAAATACAACCTGTGTGTGAAAAGAAAGAAAAAAACAAATGCCACTAAGAAGTGAAGCTTTACCTCAACTATGGAGTGAAGTGACTACATATTACCCCCTCTGTTCCAGTTGTAAGTTGTTTTGGCTTTTCTAGGTACATAGTTGATACATGTTATGCCTAGATACATATTAATAACTATGTTTCTAGAAAAGCCAAAACGACTTACAATTTGGAATGGAGGGAATAGTATTTTCATTAGACAAAGTGAAGCAGCAAAATAGTTTAGAAGGCTGGACATCCGAAAAACTTGGGGGAGTGAATAGACATTTTCGGTCATGCAGTGTCCCTGTTCACGTGCATCGAACTGTAATTGAGTCCACAAATTAACCAATTATGAATTGAGTGCTTTTACTCTGCCATAGATGCTTAACTGGTAGCATCGTATATATCGTAAATAGCCAATTTTTCGTATAGAAGGATTTGCAACAAAATGTTTTTATTTGTGGAATCATTTCTTCCTTAACTTTGTTCGAATTTGGTATTTTAGTATTTGTGTCAACTACTCCCATGTATTTATTTTCATTGTCATGTGAGAGATTGAGACTCTGTTGGGTTAATCCTCCTCATAGCTCAATATTTATCAATATATGTTGTCTACATAAGTAACATTGTACTCCCTCTGTCCCTTTTTAGATGTCACTATGGGGCGCGTGCGGTCAAACTTTCTCAACTTTTGACTAGGTTTGTAGAAAATACGTGCAACATTTATATCTCCAAATAAATTTATTAAAAAACTAGACTTAAAGATCTTTTCAATGATACTAATTACTTAGCATAAATATTTATATATTTTAATATAAAATTACCGGCAGTTTGAAAACGTTGACTTCTCGGGAAGCGAGAATGACATCTATTTAGGGACGGAGGGAGTATGTGCTACATTTCAGAGTACTTAGCTCACAATTGATACTTTATGGTATATTAATTTGTATCACCAGGATGCAGATAAATACAAGCTTGCCCATCCTAAGAACTTTTATTACCTAAATCAAAGCCATATGTATGAATTAGAAGGGGTCAGCGATGCGGAAGAATATTTGAAAACACGGAGAGCTATGGACATTGTTGGTATATGTTTTTCTGATCAGGTTCATCTTGGCCACATTCCAACACTAGGATAGAAAATTACCAAATTATTGTTTCTCTTGATAAATAATTTTTGACTCATGTTGCTACCATGCACTCTCAGGAAGCTATATTCGAATTGTGGCTGCTATCCTTCATCTAGGGAACATTGAATTTTCTCCTGGAAAGGAGTTTGATTCCTCCGTAATTAAGGATGAAAAATGTAAATTCCATCTCCAGATGGCTGCTGATTTACTTATGTGAGTATTTTATTAATCTTATCTTAGTCTTGTCACTGGTGCTGTGCATCACAAAACTGCAAAGTGAACATGTTACTTTCTGTTGTGGACATAGCAGGCTCATACTGCTAATTCTCTCAGGCCAAGTTATGTGTTTGCATTTGCTACTTATGGTCATTCTGTTTTCCCAGATTTCTCATAAACTATTTCATCATAGACTGCTAATTTGTGTTGCCTCACCATGAACCCTTCAAATTAAAACCCAGAGTCTCCTATTTAGTAACCAAAATTTTAAAGGAATATGCTCCCAAAGTTTTGCACTTACAAAAAAGGTAGCCTTTTCTGTAATAAGCTTATGTAGTTCAAGCAAATTGACAAATGCTATTATCTTATGTTTTCTTTACAAGCTATGAGATATTATCATTGAATGTAGTAGAACTACCTTAATGCATCAATAACTATGTTGACTTTTCTAGATTCATAAGTCATGGCATTCTCTTTATTTTACCATGCTCATCAAACAATCCACTTCTTCATTTGAAAACTAACTTTTCGAAAAGCAGTGTCTTACTCATTTAGTTAGAGCTTTAGGCGTTGCCTTTTTACGTGCTCTGTTATTTTTGGGGCATTATATGATGTTAGCAGTATTCATGATCACATGCATTGGTTCTTTGTGAGCATCACCAAAAAATTTTATCGTCAATTTAAAAATGATTTACAAATTATGTTAATATGTTATGTCTAGCACTATTTATGGCATTTCTTGTATGTTTTTCTTTCTAGGGTTGATGCAGGCCTTTTGCTATCAACTCTGTGCTACCGCACAATTAAAACTCCTGAAGGAAACATAATCAAGGCAGTTGACAGTTCTGCAGCTATCATTGGTCGTGATACTCTTGCAAAGACTGTTTATGCTCGATTATTTGATTGGTATGACCATGTCTCTTCGTGAACTGCTTTACATTTTTTCAATGCGGTGCTTATAGCGTGGCTACTGCAGGCTTGTTGACAACATTAATAAGTCCATTGGGCAGGACATGGAGTCTAGGTCACAGATTGGAGTCTTGGACATCTATGGTTTTGAGTGTTTCAAATATAACAGGTCAGGCTTTCAGTCTTTCTTTCAAACTAATAAGCAGACGCCTAATTATTCCCCAGCCAAACTAGCCAAAATTCTAAGCATTGTGTCGGTGGCTATTCTTCAAGGAGCTTTTTTTTTTTTTTGGGGGGGTGGGGGTGGGGGTGAATATTACCTAATACAGGTATTAACGTGATCCTAAATTTTGATATTTTCTTGAAGTTTCAAGAATAACCAAAGCCTTTCCCCTGCCAAGAAGCAGGTTGACCAAACTTTGAAGTTTGTTATGTTGGCCATTCTTGAAGGAACTGCCTTCTCGAAATACTGCCACTCCAACTATTTATGCAATGCTAATTTTTGTTAACAAACACCAGTGCCAAATTTGGTTAGCAAAATAACTAGCTAGCTTGCAACTCAATAATGTGTTAGGCATGTTTGATTCCCTTGGCTTCTCTTGCATAGCATGCTCTTGGGCAGGGACTTTTGAATGGAATAAGAATTCTGTCGACTGCCCTTGGTTGTAAGAGAGCTTCAAATGGAAAAATCTCATTCATGTGGTAATGAAAAATCTAAAAAAAAACTCCACCGGGGCGGTTAAGACTGCCACCGCAGCTTTTTAAATGAGAAGAAGTCGCCTTCTCAACAACAACAACAACAACTTAGCCTTTTGTCCCAAGCTAGTTGGGGTAGGCTAGAGATGAAACCCATAGGAAACAAGTATAAAAGAGACACAAAAATAGGGCACAGGACAAAAGATAGAGTTAGGGTTAAACAACAACAACAACATAGTTAGAGTTATATAGGGAAAGAAAAAACCCCCCGAACCCCACCCCACCCAGACACAGGGAGACGTTACCCGTGAGAAGCCGATCACCTGTGCTTTGGCACCTGGGGCGAGCGGAAATTCGCTCCCATGGGGAGTCAAACTCAGGACCTAGGGGGTGCCGCCGGAGTGACTAGACCAACTGGACTAGCATCCTTTGGCGGTAATGAAAATCTTAATGCATAGCCTTTCCTTATAGTGTCTGTACTTGAATGATAAAATTTGTAGTAGACTAGTTGGCATGTTCTGAAGCTGATGGCCCTATATAATACACCAGCACTTGATAATATTGTGATATGGTGAGAAATGCTGGCATTACTTGGTTTCTTGGCTCAATTCTGTAATGGTAACTGTAACATTCCCACACAAAAAGAGTAGGTTGAAAGCTCAATTTAGTGAACGCAATTCTGTCTTCACATGAAGATTCTTTAACTCTATTATTAATACTTTGGAAAGCTTATTCATTAAATCTATTTTTGTTTTCGAATTTCTGATGGCCCTTCCATCTGCTAGCTTTGAGCAGTTGTGCATCAATTTTGCTAATGAAAAGCTTCAACAGCATTTTAATAAGGTATTTTATGACCCCGCCTATGTCCTTCCTCATAATCACAAACATATTTGATGTATTTTCAATTGCTTGATCCAAAGATGTTTTCAAGATGGAGCGGGAGGAATATAAAACAGAAGAAATTAACTGGAGCTACATTGAATTTGTTGACAACCAAGATATATTGGATCTTATTGAAAAGGTCTAAACTTCTAAAACTAAGAGAATCTATAGTTACATTTGAAATATCCCCTGTTATTTGTGGTGATATGAATGCCAATGTTGTATTGCTTGCTCATATTTTCTTTTAGTTTTCATACCAGTGTGCACATTTAATGAACATACGAAGGTCTTGACATGCCTGTGGGTTCGAAGCAACCTCTCCGCAGATTTTGCGGGGGGGAAGACTTGCCTCATTTTCCCCCTTCCTGAAAGAGATTATGGCTGGGGATAATTCATTGATTAATGACAGAGAACACAGGTTACATATGTATAGGCAAGGATCCCTAGGGTTTATAGTAATACCCAAATCAACGGTGATCCTTGCCTAATCTGCCATGTATCTATTCTTAGCCCCTAAGGCAGCCAGCCTAACAGGCTTGGCGTCAGGCCCAAGGCCAGCCCAATGGGCGCATATTCTAACACTCCCCCGCAGTCGAAACGTCAGCCACTCTATACGTTCAAACTGGACCTAAACTCCGTGAACACTGAGGAAGGCAGCCCTTTGGTGAAGATATCTGCATACTATGAAGAAGTAGGGACATGCAGGACTCGAATATCACCAATAGCCACTCGCTCTCGGACGAAGTGAAGATTGATCTCAATATGCTTGGTGCGCTGATGCTGTATTGGATTGGAGGTCATGTAGACGGCACTGATATGGTCACAAGATACCCGGTGTGGCGCGCTGAGGGGGCATGCGGCTCGAGGAAGAAGCTAGCGCAACCAAGTGGCCTCCGCAACTCCATTTGCCACTCCGCGATACTCGGCTTCTGCACTAGATCTTGACACAGTGTTCTGACGCTTGGAAGACTAGGAGACGAGGTTGTCCCCAAGGAACACGGCGTAGCCCGAGGTGGACCTGCAGGTGTCCGGGCATCCAGCCCAGTGTAGACAACAAGATCTGTCGAAGAGGACGATCGCAGGAGGAGTCCAAGATGGAGAGTGCCTCGAACATAGCGAAGAATCCGCTTCAAGGCTGCAAGGTGAGGCTCACGAGGATCATGCATGTGGAGGCAAACCCCGCTGAATCGCATACGGGCCCCTCACCGCAAAGAACCTTCGGATTGGTGTCAAGCGGGCGTGGAGCGGGGCTTGCACTCGACATCCCAAAGACGGGCGAGTAATATCCAAAGATGTACCGTCCGGTGAGAGAGGAGACGTCGCCATCGCGGCGAACCCGCATGCCGAGGAAGTGATGCAGACACCAAGATCCTTCATGGCGAACTCGTCTTTGAAGCGCCGAGAGATGATCCGCCGAAGGAGATCAGGTGAGGAGGCTGTGAGGACTATATCATCCACATAGAGCAACAAGTAGGCAGTGTCTGAGCCACGTCTGTAGACGAAGAGCGAAGTATCTGACTTGGCTTCAACGAACCCAATCGACAATAGGTAAGAGGCCATGCGGCTGTACCAGGCGCGAGGTGCTTGCTCCAGACCATACAGAGACTTCCGGAGGAGGCAGACGTGATCCGGACGAGAGGGATCCTCAAACCCAGAGGGCTGTTAACAGTAGACAGTCTCAGACAGGTTGCCATGGAGAAAAGCATTCTTGACGTCCAGCTGATGAATAGGCCACCTACGGGACAACGCCAGAGAGAGCACAGTGTGCATAGTTGCTGGCTTGACGACGGGGCTGAATGTCTCATCAAAGTCAACACCAGGCCGCTGGGTGAAGCCACGGAGAACCCAACGAGCCTTATACCTCTCCAGAGAGCCATCAGATTGGAATTTGTGCTTGAATATCCATTTGCCGGTGACGACATTGGCCCGAGGGGGTCGGGGCACAAGATCCCAGGTGTGATTCTGGAGGTGGGCGTTGTGTTCTTCTTCCATAGCCACGCGCCAGGTGGGGTCGACAAGCGTATTTGCGGAAGGTCTTCGGCACCGCAGAAAGAGAGGCGACGTGGTAGGCCGTGGGCATCCGGTAACCACTCTTGGCCCGCGTGCCCATGGCGTCTTGATTTGTCTTTGGAGGGACGGCAACAACACCCTTGGGCAAGGCGGGGAGCCGGGGGAGGCGTCGGCGCGATCTCGCGCCGCGAGTACCTGGCGTGTGAAGAGGCTAGCCGAGGGCGGAGAGGTGGGAATCCTGGTGGTGCTCTCGGCACCCGGAGGCGGGCGGGACGAGGCCGGGAGGGTGCGCCGGGGCGCTGAGAGCGTGGCCGTGCGTGGGCGCGGGAGAAGGCGTCGTGGCGTCGCATGTAGCGCGGCGGGATGTAGGCGCTGGGGCGGCGTCGTGGCCGCGCGTGGCGCGGAAGGAAACTCCGGTGCAAGCGCCGGCGAATCAACAACATCATCGGCCCGGCGGAGGCGTCCGAGGTACGATCCACGGAGGGGCCGGCAGGGCGTTGGTGACACCGGGGAGTGGGCCTACAGACAAAAACTTGTGCACCGGTCCAATAGGAGGGAACACGAGTCGTAGAGAATCGCCCCTCGAGGAACCGATAATCCATTTGGAGCACTAGGACCCGGGCGCCAAGAAAGGGAAAGGCCGTTTCATCAAAGATGACGTCTTGGGAGACAATGACTCTGTTGGAGGAGAGGTCAAGGCAACGGTACCCTTTGTGATGCGCTGAGTATCCTAGGAAGACACAGAGGACAAACCTAGGGGCGAGTTTGTGGGGTGCAGTAGCCGACATGTTGGGATAACATTTGCAACCAAAGACTCGTAGATGACTGTATGTGGGTGGCTTGCCAAGGAGGGCAAGATGCGGCGTGGAGAAAGCTAGAGTCTTGGTGGGCAAAATGTTAAGAAGAACAGTGGCGGTGGAGAGTGCTTCGGCCCAATAGGACGGAGGCATGGACGCCTGAAAGAGCAGGGAGCGAACTACATTATTTATGGAGCGAATAATGCGTTTAGCTTTACCATTCTGGGGCGAGGTGTAGGGGCAGGACATTCGGAGATGGATGCCCTGTGCGAGGAAGAATTGCCTGGAGCTGGAGTTGTCGAACTCGCGGCCGTTGTTACACTGGACAGCTTTGACGCGAGCACTAAACTGGGTGGAGGCGTAGGCGAAGAAGCTGGTGAGTGTGCTGAAAGTGTCGGATTTCAGGCGTAAAGGAAAAGTCCATAAGTAATGAGTGCAATCATCAAGAATGACCAAATAATATTTATAACCAGAAATGCTCACAACTGGAGAGGTCCAAAGATCACAATGTATAAGGTCAAACTTATTAGACGCACGGGAAGCAGACTCATGGAACGGTAATCTAACATGACGCCCTAACTGACAAGCATGACACAATTCGAAAGCAAATAAACACCGGACGCGAGCTTGGACAAAGCCGTGGACGGGGGTGGCCAAAGACGCCGATGCCACGATGGGACGATGACCGGGCGACGGTGGAGTATTTGGAGGTAGGTGGAGTGGGTACAGCGGCCCGGAGCTATTGCACCTGACGATCTCTCTCCGAGATGGAAGAACCTTCACAGAACAACCAGCGGGGTCAAACTCAATAGAGCAGTTATTATCGGTAGTAAATTGGCGAACAGAGATGAGGTTCTTAATAATATGTGGTGACACGAGGACATTATTAAGACGAAAAGCAGGAGATAACTCTGTGGAGCCAATGGCCGTGACAGGAAGTGTGGAGCCGTTACCGACAATAATGGATGAAGGAGTAGGGTACCGCCGGAAGAAAGTATGTGAAAGAGAGGACTGAGATGTCATATGGGAGGTAGCACCTGAGTCGAAGTACCAGTCGTTCGAGGCCGGGGGGTTCAGCGTCGTCGTACTGAAGGCGGAGGCGAGGGCGTTGGGGTCCCAGGATGGCAGCCCAGCCACAGGGTTGTAGAAGCCTGGGGCAGACCACTGGCTGGAACCATCAAGGGCGGCACTGGGCAGCCGCTTTGTGTCAACATCGCCCGTCTTTATTCTTCTTTGTGCCAAAGACGTGTGGCGGCTGACGAATGGGTGCCCGAGGCCGCGCCCGCCCGCCCGCCACATCCGAATGGAGCCCATCCATGGATTGTAGAAGCTCGCCATGGGCGACCACCGGAGGCAGCCTGCCGAGTGCCGGGCCTGGCCGCCGGGCTGCGGAACCACCGGGCGGATGAACGTTGGCCGCCGGAGGAAGGGCCGGTGGTGTTGGAGCCTCCTTTGCCGCCCCGCCACGCTTGCCGCGGGCGGGCCGTTGGAATTTTTGGAGTTCAGTGCCGGAGCCCGAGGCCGGCGGGGTAGGGGTCGTAGAGGAGCCAGCGGACAGCAAGGCGGTGGCAGGGGCTTCCTTCTTGTTCTCCAGTGTGATTTCCTCAAGAATGAGGTCATCACGGGCCTCCAGAAAGGTGGGGAAGGGGCGGGCGCGACGAAGCAGTGTGCCGACGTGGCTGAACCGCTCGTTGAGGCCTCGGATCACGTTGAGGACCAGCGTGCGATCGGTGACGACCTTGCCGAGGGCCGTAAGATCGTCGGCCATCTTCTTCAGCTTCCGGCAGTAGTCGGTGATGGAGAGATCCCCTTGGATGAAGTTGCGGAACTGCGTCTCAAGGTGGATGGAGCGGGCCTCGCGGTTGCCGAGGAACTGGGACTCGACGGCGAGCCAAGCATGGCGCGTGGTGGAGCCCCAGGCGTAGATGATCTCGCCGAGGTCGTCGGTGAGCGTGGCCACAATCCACGACTTGATGACGCAGTCCATCCATCCGTCCGCGCCCGGGCGCCGAGGTCGTCGGTGAGCGTGGCCACGATCCACGACTTGACGACGCAGTCCATCCGGTCCCAGTCCGGGGAGGCGTGGTCAGGATCGTTGGCGAGCACATGGCCCCGAAGGGAGAACTTGCCGAGGATGAGGAGAAACTGGTCACGCCACCGATTGTAGTTGCCGGAGTCGACGTGGAGGAGGGTGGTGACGTGGTTCTCGGATGTTGCCTTGGCGACGGCCCGGGAGTGCACTGAAGGAGGGCGACCGCCTCGTGGTGGAGCATGGCGGCGTGAAGATCGCCAGGGTGGAGGCGCCGGCCGAGCACCTCCGTAATCGCCGGCTGGACGAGTTCGGGAGCGTAGGCGGCGGCGGCGGCCGCGCGCTAGGGCCTCGATGGCGCGTTTGTCCACGGCCTCGCGGTCCCTAGCAGCAGCCGCAGCCTCCTCCTCGGCTTGGGCAGCGCGGGCCGCAGCAGCCTCGCGGGCGGCCCGGCGTTAGCGGCGGCGGCGCGCGGCTTCATGTGCCGTGGTGTCATCGGCCAGATGGGGAGTCCCCCACGGTGGCTCCTTTGGGTGAGGTCGGGGGAGTCCCAGGCATGGTGGAGCGCAGGGCGCTGCACGGCGAGAGGCCGGCGCGCGGGGTGGGCAGCGGAAGGGTATAACCTAGGCGTGTGATACCATGAAAGAGATTATGGCTGGGGATAATTCATTGATTAATGACAGAGAACACAGGTTACATATGTATAGGCAAGGATCCCTAGGGTTTATAGTAATACCCAAATCAACGGTGATCCTTGCCTAATCTGCCATCTATCTATTCTTAGCCCCTAAGGCAGCCAGCCTAACAGGTTTGACGTCAGGCCCAAGGCCAGCCCAATGGGCGCATATTCTAACACTTCCCCCTTCCCCAGAACCTACTCATGTGGGTTCGAAGGAACCTCTCCGGCACTGAGTCTGCCCTTTTTTTTTTTTACAAAGGTCTTGACATGCCTGTGGCATGTGCCAGTGTAGTTTGCTACATTCTTTGTTCATAAATTGTTTCTGCACAAAATACGATATGGTAGTCATATTTTGATTTACCTTTACCTGCTTGACTAAACATTTCAAGTTTTTCCTTTCTTCCTTCTGATTGTGGTAGGCGCCACCTGTAATGACGTTTGTTGCTTTGCAGTGTATATTAATTGTTTGACATATCTTGGCCAGAGTGCTGAACTAAATTCTGAATAATCTTAAAATTGAAACAGAGCTAAAGGTGCTGGTTATCTCCCATTGAATCTAAAAAGGGCATAAGTTGATTTGATGAACAATTTTCCTGTTGACAATAGTTTCTAAATCATACTTACCATTTTACGGAAGTACCATTGTTGTAGTTATGCTAAAACCTTCTTAATAGTAATGTGCATTTTCTATAAAAATGTAATACATATGGCACTGGTTACAGACGTACCGTTATGAGGAGGAAAGTAGGTACATCCTTCTGCTTGCTGATGTACATGTAATGTACCTGAACATTTGAACTTCTGGAAAAGATGGTATATCACTGCATGTGTTTTCTTCTTGAACATATATCACTGAATGTGTTTTTCTTGTTGGAAACTTTCCTCCATATTATCTAAATATATGAAAAATAATTCAAAGTAACTGTACCTTTAATCACTGTCTTTGACAATTAGAAGTCCTTTTGGCATGTGTCTGAGTGGATATTTAACTTAACTTGCGTATTGTATTCAATGTCATCTACTTATGTTACCAAATTTGCTGAAAATGACTAGTTGCATCCTTGGCAATGGCATCATTGAATATATATATCTAGTGTTGAAATTTTATTTGGTTTTGTCTATGTGGGGATTTATATAACTATGCTATTTCTTTTTTGTTTTGCAGAAACCAATAGGCATATTTTCACTTTTGGATGAAGCATGGTAGGATTTTCACTGTGTTATCAAACACTTAAGAGTTCAAAGTTCTAACTCCTTTCTAGTCTTATTAAACAGCATGCTTGGAAAATCAACACATGAAACTTTTTTGCGATGAAGTTATTTCAGAATTTAAGAGCACACCGAGACTAGAAAAACCAAAGCTCTCAAAGACGGATTTCGCCCTGTCTCATTTTGCTGGAAAGGCATGTCCTTTGAATCACATTTCTTGCAAACTATTCTTAGCATTGTTTTGCTCTGACTAGGTTAGAGCATGTGGCAATGAATGGTCTACTTTTTTGTAGGTGACCTACCAAACTGATTTATTTTTGGAGAAGAACCGAGATTATGTTATTGCAGAGCACCAGAATCTTTTGTCTTCTTCAAAATGCTCATTTATTTCTGGTCTCTTTGCTTCAAACCAAGAGGATCCATTGAAATCATCTTATAAGTTTTCTTCAGTTGCTTCACGATTTAAGGTATAGTGCTGTACATTACTGTTTTCTTTATTTCCATAATTGTTTGTTTTTCCAGATTTTTGCTTTATTTGCTGTTTCTGGATTATTTATCTTTACTTTTCTGGCCAGTACACATTAGATATTTCTTTACAGCTATTTGTGTGGTACAAATAAATGTGTATTGCTTGCATGCTAACAATGAAGGGAAACAAGAAAGAAACAGGCAAAAGCATAGTTAAAACTTTAGTTATATATAATTTTTGAACTTTTGCAGTCAAAGGAACTCATTTGAGTTTTCATCATGAATCTCTCTCTCTCCCTCGTCTCTCCCTATGTGTGTTGTGTGGAGAGTAATTCTTTGAAAGCCCTCAAGAATAATGCATGCTAATTTCGATTTTATTTTTATTTGATTATACTTATGATATGGTCAGTTATCTAATCCCAACAGCAACAACTCCAAGCACTAATGGAGACACTTAGCTCCACGGAGCCTCATTACATCCGCTGCATAAAACCAAATTCTCTGAATTGCCCTCAGAAGTTTGAAAATGGCAGTGTACTTCAGCAACTGCGGAGTGGGGTTAGTTCCGTTGATTTTCTGCTCTCACACCCTAATGTAGCAGTCTTTTGAAGTTTGATTCATATCAAAGATTTCTGCATTCTGTTTAACTCATCTTTATTTTTGGGTAAATTTTGCTGTGGGACATTGAAGAAACGTGTAATTGGCCAATTCACCGTCAACATCAAAATTTGCTGAGTACCATTACAAAATCACGGCTATTTGTCGTAAGACACCACACTCGTTATTTTATTCATTTCTCAGTTTTGGCGAGAGAAGAGGGATGAAATGACCCTTTTGCCCTTGTAATCAACCTGTAGAAGCCATTGCTGCTGCTTGTGCTTGTGCTCGTGACCCTGTCGCCTCCTGTCGCACGATGGGCCTCCCGCTTCTGCGAGAACCATCTCCCCATGTCGTGCTTCACCCTCTCCGGCATCACGAGCAAAGCCCTTGACGGCCTCAACTCTATCCTCAGCTTTGCGGCGCTGCCTCACCTGACGAGAAACATGGATCTCGGTTGCGGCCAGATTCGCGCTCACCCTACAGGAGTGGTCGTGCTGCTAGGGCCATGCCTCACGGGTCATGCCTCTGGGGGTGGTGCCGCTAGAGCCGGGCGCAGGGGTGCGCCTCAAGGCGTGCGCCGTCAGGGCCGGTGCCTCAAGGGCCGCTGGCCGCCGCAGCGGTCGAGTGTGGCGTGACTGGGATCCGCGGCACCGGCGTGAGACAACTGGAAGAACACCGTTGTTGTAGGGCTGGGGCTGGCTTGCTCTATCGGGCCGCGGATGGTCCGTGCTATGTGGCCATTGGTTGCGTCATTGGAGGACTCATGGCCAGAGTACCCCCCTGCGCCCGGCTCAATGTGCTTGACCGGGCTTGACTGGCTTTATAAACTACACGGCCCTAGGAGAGCTCAAGGTCTGACCAAATCGGCGGCGACGGTGTGTTACGGAAAAAATCAGTGAAGCCGGGGATGAAACGAGGTCCAAAGAGTCATTTCTCCCTTCTCACTCCGCGAACCTGAGAAATGAATATAATATCCGGTGCGGTGTGTTACGGCAAATGGACACTATTTTGTAATGGTACTGGGCATATTTCGCTTCCAGCGGTGTTCAACAGCATATTACACGTTCAAACTGTGTCCTGCAGTAAAACTTCCCTTTTTTAGATATGTCATTCTTGGAATCATTGTAGTTTAGTTTATTTATTTGGTTTTGTTTCAGGGTGTACTTGAAGCTATTAGGATAAGTCTTGCTGGTTATCCCACAAGGAGAACATACTCTGAATTCATCAATCGCTTTGGACTTCTTGTGCCAGAACTTATGGATGAAAGGTGATACGCTAACATTGTTGTTGTGTAATTTAGAGTATCAGAATGTGGCATCTCTCAGTAGTATAAATGTATAACTTTTTTTTTTTTGACTTCTGTCATATTTCTATTTGGAAGTTTTATTATCACATAATTATGAAGGATTACCATGTACATCGTTTTTTCACTGTTGCAGATTTGATGAGAGATCGCTGACACAGAGGATTCTAACGCAACTAAACCTGGAGAACTTTCAAGTAAAGTACCTAATTCTATCCAGACTTGGACCATTTTTCTCTCAAATGCACCGCACAGGTGCACATCATTATACTAAGATGAAGAAAGAGGAATCTAAGTAGACTCATACAAGTCCATTAGGCCACAGTTTAGTACCAAGAGGATTTGCCAATCGCTAAAGGAAATTACAACCAGCAACATAGACACACAATTCCTATGGCTAAATACTATTGAGGCCTTTGGCTCTCAGCATACACCACAACTTGTCCTCATCCCTAATGCCCTGCAAATATAGCATTGAGATCAGTTGAAGCCCCTTCAAAAATACATTCCTTCAAAAATACATTCATTCCTATGCTTCCATATCTCTGAAGCCAACAGCACAACTAAGAAGTTGAACCCCTAGTGATGATGCTTATTAACTTGCTGCAATGTTTGGCGCCACCACTCAATGAAAAATAAGATTATTTATCCATGGCGCCTGATGCTGCAGACCAACCAATGAAAAGACTGAGAACCAAACATTGCTTGAGAACATACATGCAGTATCTGCTGTACACTTTACCCCTGATCACATAGAGGGATTGCTCAGGATGATCATGACCTCGATGGGCCCAACACTTTTGGAGGCTAACTGAACAAAAAGTCGGCAGTGAGGTGTAGGTGTAGCCCAACTTCTCCAAAATTCGTTCCGTGGCTCGAATTCAACAGCTCCCACACTGAAACGATGATAGGCTGATCTTGTCATGAACTGACCGAAAGGAGAAGATGGCCATAAGGTCATAAGTGCTGATCCTCCACTCCAGGTGTAAGATCAACCATGGATAACATATCACATACCCATAGCTGAAGATATTCAAATAAAGCCACTGTACAAGCCATCTTTATTATCCTGGATCCAGTGTTATCTGTTTGTGCCTCCTGGTCTGTTCTCCGGTTGACAATCTCTTGTCTTATGCATACGCAGAGATGGAGTAAGATGGACAAGGATTTCCCATGCAATCATTTTCATGCTGAAATAATGTCCTGCTGCCATCCCTTACAGTAGACATTACTGAGATGGAGAAAATCCTATGATATCAAGTCCAGCCCATATGTGATCAGGCTACGTCCTTTTAAGCCACAGCCACCTTTTTTTTTTTTTGAGCGGGAAGCCATAGCCACCTCATCATCAATGCCCGTCTAATCACTTCTAGATCAAGAATTCCCAGTATTCCAAGATCAATTGGTTTTTTCAATTGCTTTAATAGCCTCCATTCACATCTTTGCAATGCAACCTTTCCTAAGAAATCAGATTGCAGGCAGGGCGGGCTGTTAGCGTAACCAGCCCGCTCGCCCCGCAAAATTTATCTTCGTGACTATTGTGGCTCAGCTGCGATTTCTTTGTGGCCCAACGTCTGTCAACCCGTTGAGCCCGTTGGACAAGAGGGAAAGCAGTTAAGAACCCGCAAGACCCGCATCACCGCTAGTGCGGTCATGATAATCTAGCATCTGGCGTCTTCCTCCTCCGCCTGCTCTACTGCTGCCCACAGCTCCATGACGACGATGAACACCAGCGGCCCACAGCTCGAGGTCCCCCATGACGACGCCGACGAGGAATCCGAGGACGACACCGGTGACAAGCTGCCCCTGTGGCCGATGAGCTGCTTCCGCAAGGCCTTGCATGGCTGCATCGACATACGTATTCTTGAGTACAGATATCGATATGTCATTTGTGAGCCATAGCTAGCAAGCTAACGGCATCTGCATGCATCGATGGGTAGCTGCTTTTTTCATGGTGGCAACTGGCAACGGTCGTGTTGCCTTTCATGTCGACTGCCGGCGCTCGCTGCGTTCCAGGACGGTGCCGACTAGGTCAATTGGTTCATCGCCGTGCCAGTCATGTTGCCCATTATTACGGTCTTTTTCCTATACGTAGCTTTCTTTCACTTGTTGGCAATCACAGATTTTGAGGGATGCTATGTGTGTGTCGGACTCTGCGGTTTTTGCAGCAAAGTATGTTATGCCCGCGGAAGGTTTGTTCGCAAATTAGATAGCTTGGTGGCTGGCCGCAAACCCGCCAATTAACTTTGCGGCAAGCGATGCGGGTTAGCGGCCGGCCGCGAACCAACCTGCCTGCAAGCTGACTAAGAAAAGTTTTCTGAATCTTGTCAATTGCTTTAATAACCCATTTAGAAAATTCCAAGGCAATGAGCTGGTAAATAGGTATTGGTGTGAACCTTGCACTGACAAGGGTAGCCCTCCCAGCTAGATGCATCATGTCCGTTACCCAACCAGGCAACTTGTCTTAACTATCGCGTACCTCTTTTGTGTCTAGTTTATTTTAACACTAAGATAAGAACATTCAACTGTATTCACGCATTCAACTAAACTTATGAGTTCTCTGGTTGCTATTTTCTTTGTGTTATTGCTTTCTCTATTTTTGACTTTCTGGTAGCTAAGAAACTAATCATCACCCACCACCAGGCAATTGTTACACAGGTTTGCATAACCCCACAGTTTTTGCCAATCCAAAAATAAATGTTACACAGGTTGCATGTGATGAGAGGTGCTTCTATCTTTGACGTTTTAGAGTTTAAAAATTTGAAGCTAAACTGAAGGGTTGTTTATTCTTGTTTGCCCCTTCAAGGTCGTTAAATAAATTTGTGCAACCCTGTTGTGATGGTGAAGCACAGAAACAACTCTTGGAAGGGGCATCATTATGAACTTGTTTCTTGGAAATACAATTTAATGATGTATACCTATTTTTTGTCTGATTGTATTCTTCAGCTTGGCAGAACAAAAGTTTTTCTCCGGGCTGGTCAGATAGCTGTGTTGGACTCCAGACGTGGTGAGATTCTGGACAATGCTTCCAGGATTGTGCAGGGTCACTTTCGAACCTTTACTGTTCGCAAGAAATTTCTTTCAACAAGGAAAGCTTCTATTTGTATCCAAATATTTTGCCGAGGTATGTTGGTTCTTTCTGTGGTTTCATACTTTACATTTGAACATTACTGTGTGGTTGGGTGTGCCTGTGGGTGTGTTGGGGGCGGGGTAAACAAACCGGTCCTACATTTTTTTTTCTTGAGCCTAACCTCAGCCTTTCGCACAAATATGTTTTTTAATGTCATAACTAACCTGCAGTATCATATTATATCTATTCCGTGAGCTTTTTAAAACATGTTAGGAGAAATACTTTAACAAAAGAGTTAAATGCACTAGCGGCCCTCAAACTTGTGGCTAGTATGACCTGAGGTGCAACAAGTTTAGGGACCCAAAAATGTGTTGGCCTCAATCTCCCTGCACAGGTGAGCATAAACAGCTAAGAGATGAAACTCAAAACTCACTCTGTACCGGCTCCCATCGCACCGTCTAGTGGCAGAGCTTGATGTAAGATCTAGAGGGGGACAAGCTAAGAGATGAAACTCAAAACTCACTCCATACATAGTAAGCTTAAGTATTTGCTAAGGAAACTTTGTAACAACAAGGGGGGACCATGGCTACCTTTGCCTCCAACAAAGCTCTGCCCCTGGGACGGTCACCCTTATTGTTGCCTGCAGATACCCCCACCTCAATTGCTGGGTTTCTTGTGGTGTCTTTGCCGCCCACAATTGAGGCTCTGCAGCCCTCATTCCTGGTGCCGGTCGAACCTGTTGCTCCCGTTGTTGGATCACTCAGTTGTCCCGTTTGGCCTGATGTGGCTACTCTGCAGAGCACAGCCACTTGCCTAGCAGAAGCCTGGCGTGGCTACTCTGCAGCCCCTAGTCGACCATGGTCAGATGGGTTGTCTTCCCTCCCATGACTTCCGCTTCGTTTAGTCTCGGTGACCAGCTTCGGCTCCCACCTGGTCGATGTCATCTCCTTGCCCGGAAGCTGCGCCAGCGCCTCGGCTTGCTCATGGTGCAGTCAGTGGCGAAGCTACAGACAAATATACCCTGGTGCACTGCTTCAATAACTTGCAAAACTTTGTTTAAATACATGGTAAAAATAAGTTTGTTAAATGGTAATTAAAAAATTACCCTGGTGCCTGTGCACCAGGGAAGGCTAACGTGGCGTCGCCCATGGGTGCAGTTCCTGTCCCCCCCTCCCTGGTGGCCAATCAGCATGCCATGATCATCTGTGGCAAGCTCGGGTTCCATCAGCCTGCGCGCTACCATGCCGTGTTGTTGTCCCTGGTGCCTCGAAGATATTGCATTGCTCTCACCGATGCTGACCCCAATTGGTGGGCTACCATGGAAGATTAATTCTCCACCTTTATGGAGAAGGAGAATAACATGTGGGATCTTGTTCCCTGTCCGCCCACAGCCAATCTGGCAACCAGAAAGACGTTCTTTAAGCACAAATTGAAGGCAGATGGTTCACTTGAATGTTATAAGGCCTGATGGGTTCTTTGGGGAAACTCAGTGTCCTGGAATTGACTTCGATGATTCTTTTAGCCCAGTTGTGAAGCCTGTGACCATGCACACTATACTCTCTCTTGCTGTCTCTCAAACTGGCCCATTCATCAGCTCGACATCAAGAATGCTTTTCTTCATGGGGTTTTGACAGAGAGTTTATTGTTCCCAGCCTCCTGGATTTGAGGATTCTGCACATGCTGATTATGTCAGCTAGCTGAATCGCTCTCTTTATGGTCTGAAGCAGGTACACAGGGCTTGGTACAGTCGCCGCTTCACACTTATTCCAGCTTGGTTTTGTGGAGGCCAAATTAGACACATCTCTGTTCATTTATCATCATGGTGATGACATGTTTTACATCCTACTCTATGGGGATGATATTATTCTTACATCTTCCTCGAACGCTCTACTTCGTCGCACTATTGCATCCCTCTTTTTTCCGGCGGTATGGTTGAGATTCTGGAATGTGCTGGCATGGCAGACTGCAAGCCATGCTCGATACTTGTTGATTTGAATCCAAAGCTCTCTGCAGCCATTGGTGCTCCTGTTTCAGATACTTCTGACTATCGCAGCCTTCGCTAGTGCTCTGCAATATCTCAACTTTACTATACGCCATCTGCAATATCAAGGAATCAGGAAGGGGCCTGTCTGTAATTATCCTGTAAACAGCAATTAACTGTACCACATTTAATGTTTACTCGGTGCAAATCATGTTTGAAAGGAGGGGCCATGTCCTACCTTTGTCTGAACTAAGCTCCACCCCTGGCATGATCCAAGGGAGCCACACCTTGGAGCTCTGAAGCACAAACTTTGTTATGTCTGTGACACTGGCTGTATGACATTATAGATTTGGAACTGTCTGACTTTGTGACATACTTCGTTCAGTCTTTGACACAGATTGGGACGATTGTCCTGATACACACAAGTCCAATTGGGCTATGTTGTGTTCCACAGTGATATTCTCATGTCTTGGTCGTCCAACTGACATACAACTGTTTCTCGTTCCAGTGTCAAGGCAGAGTACTGTGCTGTTGCAATTGTTGTTGATGACAACTCTTGTTTAAGCTACATACTCCTTCGTGCCAAGCTACACTTAGAACTATCTACTTGTCTTCGAATCCCTTTCAGCTCCAGGAACCAAACATGTGGCAATCGATCTTCATTTTGTTTATGAGCATGTTGCTCTTGGTACCAAAGGGTTCCCTTCTACGGTGTTCACGGGAGAGTTTTCAACCCATTGATGATTCGACTGTGGGGGCATGTTGGAGCTATAGTTTAGGGTATAGATTGTCCTGGCTTATGTGTCTATATCATGGCCGGCCGGCCCACATACATGTTTCCATAGAGTCCAAATCCGGCGCACTGTAGATTGAGTTGTATTAGTCTAGGAGTGTTGGAGGATGGTTCTGTTTCCATAATACGCCCCTACTCACACCTATATATACTTATACCTTGTGCACCTCTGTAATAAATCTATTATTCCCAACTTACGTTGTGCACTTTAAATTGCACTTTGATGCTTAAAGTAATGGTCATTGGCTTTGACTACTGACGTACTGTTCTGCAGGGTGTTTAGCACGAAATGTGCTTGAAGCTAGGAGACAGATAGCCGCAGCTGTTTCAGTTGAAAGATATGCTAGGAGATGGTTGTGTCGTTGTGCATATTTGCATCTTCGTTCTGCTTCCCTTGTGATCCAGTCTGGGATTCGCTATATCTTAGCATTTCAGAGGTTGCTTCACTTAAAGAATGCTAAAGCTTCTACTGTTATCCAGGTTCGTTTGTAAATCTCAAGTAATATTGTATCCATAAACTTTTCTGGTTTGATCTTTCTTCATAAAGATGATGTATACTGACCAATACTCTTAATTTTTATATAGGCTTGGTGGAGGATGCAGAAGCTCCATTATTTCCATCAGCAATATCGACGGGCAACAGTTCTCATCCAGTGTTGTTGGAGACAGAAACTTGCTAAAAGGGCACTGCGGAACCTTAAACATGTACGAGCAACAGCAACTATCTGCAGCCCAATGTATCTTAAAGCATCCAATTTGAACCCTGAAAATAACAAATAAATTTTTGGAAGCTTTCTAAATTTTGTTCTAAATAAAAATTTGTCTTCATAAATTTTACCTGTTGATAGTTTGGTTTCTGCTAGAGGTAAAGCATAAAGTTCCAGCTTCCAACAAAGAGTGCTCACAAGACATGGCAGTAAATTTCACAATTGAATATATTCATTTTCCTTGTTTGCACGATACTAATATTTACTGCCATAAATAGTTCTATAGGAATGAAGTGGTGAACTGATGATAACTGTCTTATCCATTTAGGAAGTCGAAACTTGAAAGTTTGTATAAGATGATACCAATTTCTGCATTCTTAATACAAATCCTTTCCATTGCCAATGACTACACTGTAACTATCTTTTATTTTTATGTCCTGGATGTTTTGTTATCATTTCAGTAGTCTGCAATCTTGTGAAGTATGTTGCACACTGTTCACCAAATGCTCTAGGTTTTGGGTGACTGGTTGATGCATCTCAGTGTGGTGTTAGAGCCAAAGTTCTTGAGTTATAGTATCGCCTAACACAATTTTATTCTAACAAATAATTATGACAGCCTGCTTCAACTTTGATGAAGGCTTGATATGACTTAGTAAGCAGTGTCTTATGTTGTCTTTCCTCCACAGATAAAGAATTTAAGTAAGATGGTTGGTGCATGGAAGTCAGACTCAACAAGTTAATTTTCTGTATGATTAAATTCGCAATGCATTATTCTGGTAGCATATTCCATAGTTCATGACATTTATCGTATTATTGACGATTCACATGTCATGCAGTGTAATTAGGTAGTGTATTGGTATTCTAATTATGTAGTATGTTGGTATTTTTAGTTCAATTTGCTTCAAGTGCTGAACTTCTTCATTTTCAAGGCTGCTTATGAAACTGGAGCTTTACGTGAAGCTAAAGGCAAACTCGAGAAGAGCTTAGAAGATCTTACTTTGCGATTCACTTTGGAGAGGAGGCAAAGGGTATGCTTCTGTATGATATAGATCTTAAATCTTGTAATGTAAACATTTTCGAAATGAAGACCTTTTCCTTATCTAGTATGATCTTGAAGGACATTCACTCTATAAGGGTTTGATGTGGAACAATTAACAGCAATGCATCTAAAGTAGTTTAACATCATCATATGTTTTCTCCATACTCTTAACAGCCTAATTGAGCACTCAATTATTTGTATATTAATTGATTTTTGTTACAGTATGAGTTATATAATTATGTGTGTGTGTGTGTGTGTGTGTGTCTGTGTACACAGCTTGCTGCTGAAGAGTCAAAGGCATTGGAGATATCTAAGCTTCTCAAAATATTGGATTCTGTGAAGTCAGAATTAGAGGCATCGAATGAAGAAAATAAAAATAGTTGCAAGAAAATTGCCGCACTCCAACATCAGCTAGATTCATCATCCAAGGATCAAGAAGCTCAGCAAAACAGTCTTTCTCAGATGGAAGAACTGAAGAGGGAGAATATTTTACTGAAGGTGTTCCCCACCTGTAAATTTTAAATTTAGTCCAATATCCCTACTTTGATTTTAATTTGGATTCAATATTCCATGCCACTTTCAAAATCTTATGTTTATGCCTCATATTTTTAGCGCTCATCAGTGTGGTGTAAGCTCTTAATACTCTGCTACAATGGTACTCTAGTTTGTGGTTTGTCTTAGTTTGTGCTTGGTCTGAACGATCCTTAATGAATTCCAGTGTCTATTATGTTAATTTTGATTTTGATAGGTTGATTAAATCTGAGTTCTAGATTTGTCAAACTTTTTCTGTAATGCAGGCAAAGAATACAGAAATGGAACAAGAGCTCTTAAAAGCTCAAAAATGTAGCCATGATAATATGGACAAGCTGCACGATGTGGAAAAGAACTATGTGCATCTCCGGGATAACTTGAAAAAGTAAGTTTTATTTTCACAGTAATATCTTGGAGCTCTACTAAATAATCTGCATGCTTTTGTCCAGCTTGGAGGGTAAGATCTCAAATTTAGAAGATGAGAATCATTTATTGAGGCAGAAGGCCTTGAATTTATCTCCTAGACACAGCCGAACTGGGGTATTCTTATTCATTCTAAAAAGACTTCTTTTTCTTCTAGTATCCTATATAAATAACCATGTAGTGTTCAGGTAAGAATTTTTATGTTCTAATGAATGCTCTTATATTTGTTCATAGAGTTATCCTTGTGGTTCTTCGCCAAGCAGCCCAAGACCATTCTTTGTAAGACATGCGACCTCACTGTCAGTTTCATTGTAGATCCATCTCGGTTATGGATAAATGAAATCTCGTCTCCTTTCAGGAATCTTCACCTGTTAAACTTGCACCCCTCCCACATAACCAGACAGAATCAAGAAGGTCGAGGATGAATTCTGATAGATATGAGGTTATATATATCTTTCTCTAAATATTAATATGGGTTTATATATATTTTTCTCTGAACATTAAAAATAATGTTGTTTTATGGGCATGCTCTTTCTAGATACTAGTCACCAAACTCAAGATTTTTTTTTTTTTTTTTACCTTGGTTGTGACCCCATAGATAGAAGTGTAAAATTGTCCAGGAAATGTTCGGAACAGAGGACTTTCTCTAATCCAAGTCGGTCGAGTTCCCTTTTCCATTTTAGTTGAGTTTGGTGCACTTTCAGGATTACCATGATGTGCTCCAACGGTGCATAAAAGATGATATGGGATTCAAGAAGGGAAAACCAGTTGCAGCCTGTATCATTTACAAATGCCTTCTCCATTGGGGAGTATTCGAGGCTGAAAGAACAACTATTTTTGACTTCATAATTCACACAATCAATACCACTCTGAAGGTTAGGATCCTGTTCTGTTTGTTTTCCCTTAACTATGTGACCGAGGTGCACTCGTTATCGGTATCAACATTTTGCTTTTCAGGCAGAAAACGAGAATGACATTTTGCCCTACTGGCTGGCCAATGCTTCTGCCCTTCTATGCATGTTGCAAAGAAACTTAAGGTCAAAAGGATTCATCATGGCACCCTCTCGGTCGTCTTCAGATACTCACTTAAGTGAAAAGGCAAATGAAGTGAGTTCAACCTGTTCAATGTATTCACTTTTCAGCTTGCACTTTACAGGTCTCTTTTATCCTTGCGTTTGGATATAAGATTCAATTTAACTCTAGTGGTAACAGGTTTACATTGGTCCTGGTCTGTCTGATGTGACTAATAGGGCATGTATGGCAGAGCTCCGAGAGCAACTTGCTGAATCCAGGAGAAGCTCTGCCAAGCAGTTTATTGAGTTGGTTCTGTGAAGTGAATATCTGAAATCAACTAGGATGCTTTTTTTTTTTTTGCGACATGGAAATCAACTAGGGTGATGGGAGCTGAAAAAAGTAGCCTCCCTTGATTCACCGCACGCAGAGTCATTGTATGCAGAGACTGGAAACGGCCGGACGCCAAGAACTGTGCCGCCTAAGCTCAGCATTGCCATGGGCCTGCCGCCGCCGCGTACTCCCATATCTTGTCACCCACCATCCGCCCAACCACCACTGCGGGGAGCAGGTGGCCGTCCGCCACGAGCTCCTCTCCGCTGGCCGCCATGTTGGCAAGTATCATGCCGGCGCCGCCGGCCTCCTTGACGACGGCGCCCTTCTCCACGCGCTCGTTGACGCTGCGGTTGTAGAGAACTATTTTGCCGTGCACGGCGGCCGGGTCGAGCATCCCAGAGAGGCAGAGCTTGATGGCATTGTCACGCCCGCCGCCGTAGAGGAGTGGGAGCATGGCAGGGCGGGGGTGGGAGAAGGCCTCGTGTAGAGGGACACGCCGGCCAGGCGCACGCTTGTGGGGAGCGTGACGTATCCCGGGAAATCTCAGTCGAGTATCCCGGCGCCAACGGTGGCGACCCACGGTGCGGAGTTTGAGAAGGTGGCGCCGGATGGCCCGGAGTTTCCGACAAAGCAAGAGACGAACAAGCCGGCAGCCGCTGCACCAAAGGTGCCCACTGCTACGGTATCACGGAAGTAGGGCGCTGAGCCGCCGCCGAGGGACCGCAACTGCATCCCCACCCCATCAGCGACAGCTGCGTCAATGCCGGTTAGGATGTCGGAGCCGAGGCACCCCTCCGGCCAGCACACCTTATACGTGGCCACACGTGCCCTGGGCGCCTTCACGTGCACTGTCCCTGTGGCATACCAAATAGGCCCATCGTAGCTTACTTATTTATGAAGAAACATTTTTTGCTTCTCTTAGAGAATCAACTTCCATAGAGTTCTACCAAATAGGCCCGTCGTAGCTTACTTTTTGTCAAACAAGATCTTTGAAAGATGCAGCTGTGTCTAGCAGTTCCCAGAAGAACCTGAATTCTGTTCAGAACATGTCAACAGAGCCAATAGTGGACCTTGAGTTTTTCTTATAGAATACATATTGTTACATATCTGATAAAACATATACCGTGGCTATCTATAATTGATTTTGTAAACATTCTTACAGACATTCCGATCTCCTTTAAGAGCCTTTGGACAACAAACAAGCATGTCACACATTGATGCTCGATACCCAGCCATGCTATTCAAGCAACAACTAACTGCTTCATTGGAGAAGATCTTTGGCTTAATTCGTGACAATCTAAAGAAAGAAATATCACCTCTTTTAAGCCTTTGCATTCAGGTATGTGATCTAACAGCTCAAGTTTCTTGTTATTCATCCAGCACAAACTTTATGGAAGTTCTATGCTAGAGGCTGCACAATTTTGATCAGTTCATATTGCAAAGCAACGGCTTCAGCCTTCTATTTTGTTGATAAAAAGGCACCAAAACTTGCTCGAGGAGGCAGTGGAAGGAGGTCGAGATCACCTGATGTAGCCTTGCAGCAACCGATAAGTACTCATTGGGATCGGATTGTAAAATTTTTGGACTCATTGATGGATAGACTACATAAAAATTTTGTGAGTTACTCCATACAAAAGTGCAAGCATTTTATCGTCAAATTCCATTGGTGGCAACCAGTTGTTATCATAACTTCATAGTCATGCAAGTGTACTTGGGAGTTGATAATTAATTCCTGTATCCTTTGAAGTAGCTAATAGATAGTATTCAATACATATAACATATACCATAACAACCTTGCCAAGCTCGGAGTATGTTTAGTTTTGAGTCTGGAACCCTGTGTATGCTCTGAGTATGTTCACATGATTGTGCAATCAAGATCTTCCATTCAATAGATTGAACTCTAGTATAGTTCAGTATCTTATGCTAGCTGGAACTTAAGTCCAAGGGTTCATCAACCATGGTCTAGAGCAAAAATTTGCATCCTAAGATTGGTAAATGGGCTGTAAGAAAAGAATCCAATTTGGCTGTATTTTGGTCAGCTAACTGTTTTGATGGTTTCTTGTTGAGTGGTCATTTTAGGAATAAGAAAGGTGGTCCATTTGATTAATGTTTGTTGAATGAACAGAATAAGTGCTTTTCTGAAACCCAACGAAGTGTGGAAGGAATGACTGTACGACCCAATGAAAAGGACCTGATTGCGTGGAAGCAAAATGCTAGAGAAGCTTGGGTCCAATTTTTCATTTGAACTTGATGGCCTCTTTTGCACCTGTCCATTGCTATTATATTTCTAGGAAACCCATAGTTCTTAACTCAGTAGTTTGTATTCTTTATTATTCACTCTTAACTGATCGTCAGATCAAATCTTCACACAGGTGCCTTCTTTTTTCACCCGCAAGCTAGTAACTCAAGTTTTCTCCTTCATTAATGTGCAGTTGTTCAATAGGTCAGTCTGTGCATGTCAACTATATTTCAGAAAGAAAGAAAAAATATATTCAGGTCAGCAAACTTTTGATTTATTTTTCCTTTTTCTAATCTGTAGTATGCTCCTACGACGAGAATGTTGCACATTTTCAAATGGAGAATATGTGAAATCTGGGCTCTGTGTGCTGGAGAAATGGATTGTGGACACTGAAGAGGTTCGCAGGCCTTTCTCTCATTTGTGTCTAGATCAGCATTCAACAGTGCACCTATTCTTTTCTACGTTGTAGCATGCAGGTGCAGCTTGGGATGAGCTGCAGTTCATTAGGCAAGCGGTTGACTTTCTGGTAAAACTTAGTAATAATTCATTCATTCTAGATGGATAAATTTTGTTGTTCTTTTATGTTTTCTTCTCATACACTCCATGTACTGCAGGTCATTCCACAGAAAAGCAAAAAAGACCCTTGAGCAGATTCAGAAAAATATTTGCCCGGTATGGAAAAAATGTGCAGATTCCTATATGGTACAAGTTAGACATTGATAGAATTATCCTTCCAGTTTAAAACCCTTATCTTGATTCACTGATTTCTCCTAGGCATTAAGTGTGAGACAGATATATCGTATATGTACGATGTACTGGGATGACAAATATGGTACTCATAGTGTTTCAGCTGAGGTACATCCTCATCTCTTTTGTGACATTCAGTTTGCTTTCAGCTAACGCAGTGTGTTCTTTGCAGGTTGTTGGCAGAATGAGGGACATGGTGAGTAATGACATGCCAAACCCTGTCTCTAATTCATTTCTTCTAGACGATGACTTAAGGTTAGTTATATATTGTTATGTCCTAATCTTTTGCATGGTTCATGCACTCGAAACTTACATCTAGTTGATCCTTACTAATTTCCAATTGCAGCATTCCTTTCACGACTGAGGAAATTGCAGAGGAAGTACCAGATATTGACATGTCAAACATGGAAATGCCCTCATCTCTTCGTCATGTTCACTCTGCTCAGTTCTTGACGCAGCACCTTCAGCCATCTTATTTGTCTCGATGAATTGCCTAGGTTTTGCTTTGGTAACAAATAGTAATGCCGTGGTAGTGAACTTAGATGATTTGATACGCACCATCCTTGTTGATTCTACAGTTGCTAATATTCATTCCACCATATGTTTTTATTTTTGCCCCAAGTGTTGCAGTAGACTACATTATTTATAGGTTGCTGTCAAATCTAAAATACATTCAATTCAGTCATCATTATGCTTAAGTTCTTTATATTACTAAAACTGGAATATATATATATCTGTGGTATTTTTCCTTATCCCTGACCTGGACGTTGAATAAGTTTGATAGGTCCGACAAAGTTCTTATACTATAAAGATGAACAGAAGTATAATAGTGATGACACTAAAGTATCATGATTTTCTTGAAGTATAAAATTTGTGTTGACCAAAGTATGTGGATTTAAAACTTGAAGTATGTGGATTGTGTATCCACGTATATACTTTTTGAAACTAAAGGCGTGAGCTCTCGCCGCTCAATTAAGACGATAGAAATGTATTTATAGGAAGGGTAGCCAAACATGGTGAAAGCGCACACGAAGGGCCAACCCACCCACACGACGCGGAAGAGCACACAACCGCCATGAGTCATCGTTGCCAAGCATGATTGCAAAGCAAACCGCAGCTCCGACTTCCCATGGCAGACCCATGCAGACCAAACGAAAAACAAACAGACAACCCGGCGAAAGGCCGAAACAGGTCATCGTTGCCAAGCTCGAAGTAGAGCAGCTCCGACTTCCAATCCCGAACCCCAGCCCCTCCCCGGTTCTTGCCCGACTCCCGAAGCAGACCAGTCGACAAAGAAAAGGGGGGTTCGCCTTGTGTCATCGTTGCCGAGCCACGTCCCCCGAAACGCAGCAGCTCGGACTTCGCGCCACGAACTCCCCTCCACACGCACCCCAACCGCCCGAAGAAGAAGAGCATCAAACCGAAGACGACGTCGTGGCCCGGACGAGAGAGCGACACCTTCAAGAAGGGGATGACGTTGGGAACGCCACCGCCACTCGTCCAAGATGGACAGGGCTTTCGCCCAAAGGGACTGGGGGAGCACGACGCCCTCAACGGGGGGAAGCGACGCCCACGGCGCCGCCGTCGCCAAGGCTTTCGCCCAAGAAATCCACCCAGTACAACGTCCGCCATGCCCGGGGCAATGATGTTGTTGTCATCGCCGTCTCTACCCGGTGTCCCACGTGACCCCAACCAGAGGGCATCGACGCCGCCGGCCGCACGCGGCGGCCCGTAGCCGCGGGCCGACCGCCACCCTCCGGCCGGGCCCATGGACCTAACTCCACCGCACAAGTCGCGCCGCCGCACGCCGCGGGTCGCACTTGACCACCGCCGCCGGCAGATCGGCACCCGCCGATGTCGCCGCTGATGTTACCGCCGGGGCAGCCACAAGGCATGTGCCCCACCAACTCGAGCACCGACCCATGCCCTAGGGTCGCCGAACCGGATACAAGGCCCCGAACTCGGCGTCCCTGCCGACGCCGCCGCTCCATCATGACCGCAACCGCATATGTCGAGCTGCCGCCGTCGTCCGCCACAACAAGCCTTGAGCCGCAGCAACCAATGGCCATGGGGAGGGACGGCAGAAGAAGCCCCCCCACACACACACGCAAGCATGGCCCGCCGCCGCAGCCGCTGTGACAGATCCAGCCACGGGGTCCGGAACCGCCCCGGCACCGGATTCGGCCGTCCGATCCTCGACCGCGGCCCAAGCCCGATCGCCGCCATCGAGAGAGGAGGAAGGGAAACGCGCGGAGGAGAAGAGGGCCTCACCGCCGCCCCCGCCGCCCGCACGGACACCGCCCGCAAGAATCGCCGCAGAACCATGGCAGCCACCCCGCCGACCTCCATGCCGGGCCGCGCGAGGCAGCCGCCGCTTGCTGCAGCCTCGCCGCCAACGTAAGGGAGGGAGGAGCCCCGCCGCCACCGCCACGGCCGGCCGGGCGCCATGCCGGCGCCAGCTCCGACGGCGGCGGCGGCGGGAGAGGAGGAGAGGGGTGCGAGGGAGGCGGCGCGGTGGAGGTCGCCCCGAAGTCGCCTCGTGGGGGAGCGACGCGGGGTCGGGGCACCAAAACGTACAGTATCCACGTATATACTTACATGGCATAAAGCACCATTGGCGTAGCAAATGAGAGTTACTAGCAAACATGTATTTACGTGGCATAACTCCATTATTTGTTGGAATATTTATGGCTTATATGGAGATTTGTTCAACTGACCATGATTTGTTACAATACGTCTTAGAATCGAAACCTATACCATTGCTTTACATATCTTGGAATCTAACTTAGTATTACTGACCTCTAGGTTTATCTGTCCTACGTCACTTCATCGAAAGAAGATAGCTTAAAGTTTCTTAAAACCACAATGGGTGCCTAAATTCCCAAATTGTCTTTGTTTATGGATATACTACCAATGAGGCGAGTTATCATGCAGAGTTTGGAGTATCTGATCTTCTCTGGATATTACGCGCACGTTATGACTAGTGAGGTAAAGGCCGAGCTTGCTGCGTCATGGACAACTCGGCGACTCTGATCCCGGCGACTTCGGCGACTCAACCCACGCCCACGCCTGCCCATCCTCTCCCCTCCAATGGCGTCTCCTGCTGATCAAGATCGGCATGGCGGGCCTCTCGGGCATCGACTTCTCCCCAGGTCTCAGCTTCTCCCAAATCGCCTTCCATCGGTTTGGGTTCCCGGTCAGTCCCTCGACCCCCTCTGCTGATCATGCTTTTCGCCTGGTGGCTAGCTTTGGTCGTTCGGCCATCAAACTTTCTGAGGATTCTGTGAGCATCTTGATCCAATCCTGCCTGGGTGGATCGGCTAAGTGCTTCAATGTCACCTGGCTCTCTGGTTGGATGTTTGCTTTCTCTGTTTCGTGCAAACAGATTGGATTCATGGTTTATAATCTTAAATCTTATGTTTGCAAATCTTTCTCGATCTTTTTTCACCTCTGGGGTGATGGTGGCCCGAACTGGAAAAGGGATCTCCACCTTTGGATTCTTGAACAGGAGAAAGAATGGACACACATTGGATCCAAGGGCAAACCTATCAAAAGCTATGCTGAGATAGTTAAAACCCGTCCTAGTGTGTTCAAAAGATTGAGCTTCCCAGCTGATTATCAGCTTAATTATCTTACTCTTAATTCCCCTTCTAAGGGTTTCAATCCTCGTCGCTCTCCTGATCCGAGCCCAGCAAAGGATCCCGATCCCAAGCCCTCTGCTCATGTTGGTTCGAAAATCAAACGGTCAAAGAAAATTCAAATTTGGATTCCTAAATCTAAGGCCTTGATTGAAGACCTTCCTCTCCCAACCTCAACTGATCAGCCCAATCCTCTTGGAAGTGAGCCCGACCCCAGCGGGCCTGTGGATTTTGGGCCGGCCCAGCAATGCTCCAGATGTTTGGGCGTCGGCCACACAAGGAAACTGTGCTCAGGGACGGTAAGGTGCAAAATCTGTTTCAATTATGGTCACAGCGATCGTTCTTGCCGTTCCTTCACCCGCTATCAACGGAATGTCAGATGGGTTTCCCGTTTGGAAGTTGGAGGGACGGGCACCCAGCAAATAAATAGCGAGGCCTCCGCCTTTCTGGAAGCCTCCGTTTCTTCTCCTAGAAAAAACATTGTTCCACCCAAATCACAGAAAACCCCCACCACCTCGTCGCCGTCGCCAATGGCGAACTGGTCGGTCGACCCGACGCCGTTCCTCCTGAAGGATTGGACGCTCGCGGAGGAGCAGCCGGATCCACGCCTCCGCCACGAAGTCTACGTCTCGGGCTGCTACACGCTGTACAACGAGGACCTGGCGATCGTCAGGCTCAACCCGCCGGTTCACAAGAGCGACTTCCTCGAGGTCAAGAAGGTGCTGGAGACCTTCTTTCATGAGGTTCATCAGGTTCGCACTACAGAAATCCAGTCCTGTCCCCTTGGAGATGCTTTTGTCAGATTCAGTAGTGCAATGGATCGTGAAAGATTTTTGGGCCACGTCTTTCGCTTTGGTACCTATGATATGCGCCTGATTAAACATGATGCTGCTGAAAATGTCCGTAGCTTTGAACTAGATAGGGAAGCATGGATTATGTTGGTAGCCTTTCCGAGGATTTTAAGAATGGTGCTGAAATCTCAAAAAGCGATTCTTTGGTTTTGGTACTTTGATTCAATGGCATGAACCCGATAACCTAGCGTGTTGTTGCAAAGATTGTGCTTAATGATAATGCCAAAATCCCAAGCTCTGTGAAGGTTAAAGCAGGTCTACCTCCTCAAGGCATCTCTGGGACAGTGCCTTGCTTCATCCTGAAGGCCCACAACATTGTTTCTCCTCGTCCTTGTTGCGTTTCCTAAGCGCAAGTGCCAAAAAGGCAAGAGCACCGGGAACCACAAGGTTGACTTCCCACAACGACTTCGTCGGAATTGTTACATTCCAGCTACCATCGCCACGGGATGTCGGGTGGCATTCTCAGTAGCATTTCTGTAACAAGTCCGCAAGCGCACGGAAATACCGTTGTAGCATTTCACCCGGAGATATTCAGGGGGTATCGTTATTTATATTTTCCCAAAGGAAGGCATGGTGTAGGACTCTAGCGAGGGGGCATGAACAAGACAACATGTCTATGCAGGTTGACCAATACTCAATACAGGGGTAAGTCATGATAGTTTAAGATAGTGTGACACACACTTGGGCCAACCTCAAGGATAAAAAGGAAAATAAAGAATAAAGAATATTCCTAAGTGGAGCGGGCATTCTAAAGTAGCTGTGCAAAGAACCGGTTAATAATCATGCAAACATAGATGACTAGAGTTTTAGGTTGAGAGTGAGATGGACGGGGAGACCTCCGGAGCATCCGCCCCGAAGGAAGGCATTTACGAACTCCTACAAAGACACACGAACGTGGGGGGGATTTCAAGGGACGGACAAGGCTTGTCACGACCAAGCCGCCTACCCCCTCAACCGTGGCATGCACTCATATTCGAAGGATACGGCATCCGGACACCACGCCCCGCATACTAGGACACTACTCATGTCCCCATGGCCCCCACCCTACGGATGGACGGAATAGAACACGAGCAAACCCCGAAGGGCACAACGAACCGCCACCTCAAAGACAACTCTTACTCTACTCAAATACATGGCACTAATGGTTAGGCCCTAAGTTCTATACGACTAACCACGACATAGGAACTATAGTCTAGTTCTTCTATCATGATTGTGTCGAGAACAACATGTCAAGAATATAACATGTAAATACTCTAGCTCTATTGCACAAGCATATGAGATCAAGACTTGAGGATAAACCATAAATGTATTCATACCGAATATTCCTTCTCCCAAGTACAAGCTCTCCAATGAAGCTTAGCCTTGCTCCAAATACTACTAAAGACTAAAAAGAACTAGAGAAGTGGAGGAGTAGAGAGGAGAGGAGTAGAGAGGAGAGGAGAAGAAGAGTAGAAAGTGAGGAGGCTCCAAATGGTGTGTGTTGAGAGAGGGAGAGAGGGGGGCCTACTTATACACTTGGAGGAGGGGCCTAAGTGCTAATTTACATCAAAACCGACACAGTAAACCTTCCTTGTATGCGCAAACCGACCAACGCAGGGGGGAAACCCCGTTTGGAAAGTGCACGAACCGCCTCCCCGAGGCCGGGCGAAACCGCCTCTCGGGAGGGGGTGCGGCGCGCTGGGTGGTGCGCAAGCACCCCCAGGCTCGGCCTGGCCCGGGTCTCGGTGGGGTGTCGCTTTTCGCCTCGAAAAGTTGTGGGCGGCCGTGCTCGCCCGCATTTGATGTTTTGGGTCGATTTGCTCTTGGGCTTGGGTTTTGCAATAAT
Source organism: Hyparrhenia diplandra (assembly GCA_015847255.1). NCBI lineage: Eukaryota > Viridiplantae > Streptophyta > Magnoliopsida > Poales > Poaceae > Hyparrhenia > Hyparrhenia diplandra. The sequence goes on from JADLZK010007979.1 coordinate 741,422, forward strand.
GCGCTTTTTCGGAAGGCGTACTTTGGTCGATTTTCCACTTGCTTTTATTATAAATCTGCAAAATAAAATACAAGACACTACAAGTGGAATTTATTAGTGATAAAAGTATATGAGTATAAAAAGATTTAATTTTACTCCCTTTATGGTAGTAAGTTGACGAGAAAAATATGTCGTTGGTTACCGTCAACAAACTCCCCCAAGCTTACCCTTTGCGCGTCCTCGAGCAAAAGAGATAAGTACTTGGCTGTTGATCGGAGTTGCTACTATGCCGATTACGTTTTACAAGTGCTAGGGTTATAATAAGAGTGTCTACTAGAGTTTGAATAAAATGGCACATCTTTTCCCACCATTTATTACCTTTCATCGTAGCGGGGCTTTCGGCTTTTTCTCAAAGTCTTGGGCGGTTGCGGATAGAATGGTTATAATGAGAGGTGCTTATCATTCATCCTTTTGATCAACTTTTTATCAGGGTTTTTATTTAGATAATATTATTTTTTTTTATATATATTTTTTCGAGAAAGCATGGGCTTTATTGCTATATCATTTTTTTTAGAGAGGTGGGCTCGCTTTCGCCCTAGACTTTTGTCTTTTATTTCCTCTCTTTTCTTTTTTTCTCTTTTCTTTTTTTTTTTTTTTTTTTTTTTTTAGAGATGTGGGCTCTACTCGCCCTCGGACACTTGTCCATTTTTCATCTCATTTTTTTTTTAGCATAGCCCATATCATTTCTCTTTTTCTTTTCAAAGTAGATTCCAGGATGTCAAGTTTCTCTTTTTGGACGAAGTCATAGCAAATCCATTTGTACCATATCATACTTGGCAACAACTTAGACTGGATAGAGCCTATGCAACCCACATGAATCAGGTTTTTCGGGATGAGTTTTTAGAATTAGCCGCTAAACCCAAACTTTAGAGAAATTCGAATTATAAACTAGGCAATGTGCAAAGCATAAGACAGAGCAACTATTCATCATTTCAACAAGGGACTAAGACTAAACATTTTTATAACTCATATATGTAGGAATGAAGTTTGTCTTTTTAGCGTAACTCAACATTTCCTAAGATAGAGAATATGATCAAAATGTGAGATACAAGTTACCTTTCTTGGAGTCCTCCCCAAGCTAGCCTTTTGCTTACCTTTTATGGTTCTCGCTTAGCTTGAGCACGCAATGATCCGAAGTTGTACCGGTGGCGTGGTTAGAGGCTCCCCCAAGCTTGTCTTTTGATGTCATCAAAGTAACAGGACAACTCTTGGGGTTGAAAGGTTTATCTCCTCTCTTCTTCTTCTCTTCTCTACCCTTTTTTTTTTTTTATTATTATTATATATATATATATATATATTATATATATATATATATATATATATATTTTCTTGTTAACCTCGTTGTCATCTTTCAAGACTTACCCTTATGGATTTTGATAAATTCCTGCAGGGGTTAGTCCATATGATCGACCAAAATCTACACCAGCAATTTTAGGTTCAATAACTGGACTCAACTCCATGTCTAATCGATCAAGGTAGCCTTTTTGACCTAAGCACCATGCTCAATTCAAAAAACGCCTATGGAAGTATGATCATACGTATAACCAAAACTTCCAAACCAAGACATGCCAAGATAGAAAGAGGAAGCATGCATTGATAAACAAGATTCATCCAACAGAGAGGTAAACAATTTTATTCTCATTTTTTTATTTATTTTTATTGTAAGCATCATGGAGTTATTATTGGGAGATTATTATTGTAAAAATAAAAAGATAACTACCGATTTACCTTCGGCAAGGGCTCACCTTTTAAATTCGACGAGCGGGACTCTTCTTCATTCTTTTAGTGCTTGACGAAGTGTTACCCGTGATCAGGAGAAGTGGATACGGATGTCATCCTTTCGGCCCCGCCATGCCGCTTAACACTTTGTGGCTTTACCTTCTTGGGCTGCTTGTTTTTAGCATTCTTATGCTTGTTGAACCCATTGAATGGGCATCTCATTGTTTGGCCCCCTGCATATGGAAGCTAGCATGCCCCGATCCCACGTGCAAAACTGCATTTGTAGTGTTAAGAAATGGTCTCCCAAGGATTGGGGCAGCTCTCTCGTTGTGGCCCATGTCTAGGATGACAAAGTCCGTCGGGATGTATGCTTCTCGGATTTTTACTATAACGCCCCGAGCTACTCCCTCCGGTTTCCTTAGTGATAGGTCCGCCATCTCGCAGTTCAAAATGTATAGGGGACAAAGGTCCACCTAATATTTCATCATATGTTACCTTGGACATGATGTTTATGCTTGATCCAAGGTCGCGTAAGGCATCCTCGAAGACATGCGGCCAACCGAAAGCATGTGATTGTCGGGCGGCGGGGTCCTCCTTCTTGATAATGATTGGTGGCTCGGTAGGGAGACTTGTTGTCTTCCGACATAGAGGCTTACCGGACCTCGTTGAGACCATTTTAACAGATTCAAGAGAAATTTTGGGTTGCCCCAAAACTTTTCCCCGAGCCGACAACAGTAAAAAGCAGTAAAACCGAGCTAATTGGGTTTCTATCATTTTATTAAAGCTCGGTTGTCTTTCATAAGAAGAAGTTAAACTTTTAATTTTGAAAATCATGTTTTCAATTATTTCATCATTAAGCATCAACTTCTTTGAAAGTTCTTCAATTATTTTTGCTTGGCCTAAGACCAAGTTTTCCAAGGAGAGTATTCGAATTGTACCTTGAGTTTGAATTACCTCCTTGGTTTTGTGGGCGCGACCGGTTGTTCCACCCATTATGGCCTCCTTGTTGACGGAACCCGTTGTTGATATGAGTAATGTCTTCACGGGTTTCAGGGCAGTCGTTCCCTGAATGGCCAACATTGCCACAGACTTCACATGCTACGTGTGAGTCTATAGCCTTGATAGTGCCGTAAGTTTCTTCTTCTTCGGTGGCACACTTGTCAAGTTCTTTCAATAGGAGATCCATTGTAGCGTGCACGCCCGTCTCCTCCACGGCCCCGCATGCTATCTTCTTGTTTGCCAAGACTTTCCTCCCCCAAGCTTGATTGGACACTATTTTCTCCATAAGAGCTGTTGCTCTATTGATGGTGAGGGAGAGGAAGGCACCTCCAAGTGGCATCAATGTGCTCTTTTGACATGGGTGTTAACCCATTGTAGAAGTTCTCAGTATCACGAGCCACTTTTCCATCCCATGGTGCGGGCATGCTTGGATGTACTCTTGTAGCCTTTCCCATGCCGCAGGTATGGGTTCCATGGAATTCTGCTGGAAGTTGGCAATTCTTCCCCTTAGGGTGTGAGTTTTACTCATGGGGAAGAATTTAGTGAGGAACGCCGTGGAACACTTGTCCCACGTGTTGACAGCTTCCGTCTCTTTATAGAACCACTGTTTTGCCTTCCCCGTGATGGAGAAGGGAAACAAACGGATTCTAATGGCTTCTGGTGTGACACCTTGGATGACAATGGTGTCACTGAGCTCGAGGAAGTGTTGCAGATGCGCTTTTGCGTCCTCACTTGGCAAACCATAAAATTGGTTTGCCTGCACCATCTTGATTAGGCCAGGCCGGAGCTCAAAGTTCTCTGTTCCCATGTCGACAGCGGGCCCAACGGGCACGTTGGCAAAAGAGGGGATGGAGTGGTCACGGATTGACTTGGCCATGAGTGGAATACGAGATGATGCAAGGGTGATTGGTTTGTTTGTCGACGGAGTAGCAGGAGAAGATTTGATATGAGTTGGGTTCTTCCTTAGGAGTGCCTCCGGATCTGCGATGTAGTTTCTCAACAGGGACAAACCAATCGAACACTATCCTGTCTTCATCCACAACAGGAGAAAACATGAAAGATTAGCCTGCATGAGTAATGGCTACTTACACATGCACATCATTATGAACATGTCTTTCTAGAATCTTTATAACCAATGCCTTCCCGCAAGAACGGCGCCGAGAAATGCTTGTTGCGTTTCCTAAGCGCAAGTGCCAAAAAGGCAAGAGCACTGGGAACCACAAGGTTGACTTCCCACAACGACTTTCGCGGAATTGTTACATTCCCGGCTACCATCGCCACGGGATGTCGTGGCATTCTCAGTAGCATTTACAGAACAAGTCCGCAAGCGCACGGAAATACCGTTGTAGCATTTCACCCGGAGATATTCAGGGTATCGTTATTTATATTTTCCCAAAGGAAGGCATGGTGTAGGACTCTAGCAGGGGCATGAACAAGACAACATGTCTATGCAGTTGACCAATACTCAATACAGGGGTAAGTCATGATAGTTTAAGATAGTGTGACACACACTTGGGCCAACCTCAAAGATAAAAAGGAAAATAAAGAATAAAGAATATTCCTAAGTGGAGCAGGCATTCTAAAGTAGGCCGTGCAAAGAACCGAGTTAATAATCATGCAAACATAGATGACTAGAGTTTTAGGCTGAGAGTGAGATGGACAGGGAGACCTCCCGGAGCATCCGCCCTGAAGGAAGGCATTTACGAACTCCTACAGCACACACGAACGTGGGGGGATTTCAAGGGACGGACAAGGCTTGTCACGACCAAGCCGCCTACCCCCTCAACCGTGGCATGCACTCATATTCGAAGGATACCGCATCCAGGACACCACGCCCCCGCATACTAGGACACTACTCATGTCCCCATGGCCCCCACCCCTACGGATGGACGGAATAGAACACGAGCAAACCCCGAAGGGCACAACGAACCGCCACCTCAAAGACAACTCTTACTCTACTCAAATACATGGCACGAATGGTTAGGCCCTAAGTTCTATACGACTAACCACGACATAGGAACTATAGTCTAGTTCTTCTATCATGATTGTGTCGAGAACAACATGTCAAGAATATAACATGTAAATACTCTAGCTCTATTGCACAAGCATATGAGATCAAGACTTGAGGATAAACCATAAATGTATTCATACTCGAATATTCCTTCTCCCAAGTACAAGCTCTCCAATGAAGCTTAGCCTTGCTCCAAATACTACTAAAGACTAAAAAAGAACTAGAGAAGTGGAGGAGTAGAGAGGAGAGGAGTAGAGAGGAGAGGAGAAGAAGAGTAGAAAGTGAGGAGGCTCCAAATGTGTGTGTGTTGAGAGAGGGAGAGAGGGGGCCTACTTATACACTTGGAGGAGGGGCCTAAGTGCTAATTTACATCAAAACCGACTGGTAAACCTTCCTTGTATGCGCAAACCGACCAACGCAGGGCGGGAAACCCCGTTTGGAAAGTGCACGAACCGCCCCCCCGAGGGCGGGCCGAAACCGGCCGGGGAGGGTGCGGCCGCACTGGTGGTGCGCGCACCCCTGGGCTCGGCCCGCCGGTCTCGGTGGGGTGTCGTCTTTCGCCCCGAAAAGTTGTGGGCCGGGCTGTGCTCGGCCCGCATTTGATGTTTTGGGTCGATTTGCTCTTGGGCTTGGGTTTTGCAATAATGCGCTTTCTCGGAAGGCGTATTTTTGGTCGATTTTCCACTTGCTTTTATTATAAATCCGCAAAATAAAATACAAGACACTACAAGTGGAATTTATTAGTGATAAAAGTATATGAGTATAAAAAGGTTTAATTTTACTCCCTTTATGGTAGTAAGTTGACGGGAAAAATATGTCGTTGGTTACCGTCAACAGTCCTGAAGAAGGGTATGCAACCACGGTCCCATCGCATCCGGTGCCACCGTAACGACCACGTTGGAATGGTCAAGGTATCCCCCCGGTTTTGGTGCACCTCCTAGCAGATTCTCCTATGGTTCAGGTTTGCAGCGTGGAGAGAGCTCAGGTGGACGTTGGGAACAGCACACTGCTCCTTTGGATAGCTATGGCTGGAATGGCTTGAATGGTGCTACCTTGGAGGCCCAGGTTACCACTGAACCAGGCCAGTTCACTGCAGAAGTTGTTCTGGAGGCTGCTGTTGGACAGCATCAAGTCCCAGATGAGATCATGGCCCATGCTAAAGCCCAGTTGCTCATGCGCACAAGCCCAACCTGCTCTTGCTGTCAGGCCCAGTGATGCTGGTCCTAGTGTCCTATCAATTGCTGCAGCTTCAGCCAGGAAGATGCAATCTATAATTGTGAAGCAGCAAGGACCCTCTGAACCAATGATCACAGTCATTCCCTCACCGCTTAAGAAGGTAATGACACCCATTCCAGCCTTTAATCCATTGTCCATATTTAATCGTCTTACATGCCTCTTTGGTCTAGATGATGTCATTATTCCCCCTTACTTTAATGACAAGAGGGCCCTAATCCATCTAGCCTTTATCCTTTTCTCCCAGATTGATGATGGTAATGCCCTGGAAAAACTGGCCCTCACCTACTTAGATGAGGAGGAGGAAGACAGCCTGAATGACATGGACCATGAGCTGCCATCAGAGGACACTGAGATGCTGGAAGATGCTGATGAGGATGAAGAATATCATCTGGATGACCACAACTCTGATGCCAATCAAGACTCTGATCTAGAGATGCTGGATGAAGCACCCTGCCATCTTCAAGAGCCCCCAGAAGAAGAAAGCCTTCAAGATCAGAGAGCAGCTTGATGATAAGTTCCTAAGGCGTAGCAGAAGGGTGGCCAGCAAGGCTGAAGGCTTCAAGAATGCTGAAAATGCAAGCTCCTTCAAAGAAGGCACTAGCAGCCCAGGCAAGAAGTCCAAGTCCAAGAAGCGTAAGACTGACAAGAAGACAAAGAGGTCAAAGGGACACCAGAAGACCAAGGACACAGATGAGGAACCCATCCCACTAGCAGTGATCCCCCCTGCACCTCACCTCCCCAAGGACATCCTCCAAGGCATTGGTGAGGGCTTCCTCCAGATCCAGCCGAGCGTGGTCTCGCCGCTCTCCCGAACCGGATGACATCGATGAATAGTGAACCATCTGAAGCTAGGTCTCTTGGTCGGTCTTCATGACGAGTGCCTTTTTGCTTTATCCCAAGAACTATGCCGATCAACCGATTACTGTATTGGTTAAATAATCTGATGTCCGCCCCCCCCCGGTGTCGTGTGTCATCAGTTTTTATCTTGTTTTAAAACTTAAGTGTGTGATGGTGGCATTGCTAGACAATGCATCTTTTAATACTATCAATGGTTTGCCTTATCCGAGCTTGTCCCTCATTCCCCTGTTACTCACTCCACTTTGGTTTTTGCTTGGCTTATGATGTGGATCGGTGTCTCGTGAACTGTACCCTAGGGGTAACAGCAATTTTTGTCTCACTTATTTGTGTTTCCATGGATAGCGACTCTCCAACTAATCATAGAACCCAGCAAGATTTTGTTTTGGAACATCAGAGGCCTCAATTCCCAGGCCAAGTGGGATGCCATCAGGGACAAGATTACTGAGAGTGCCTGTTAGGTGGTCTGTTTACAGGAAACCAAAAGAGAAAACTTTGACCTGTTCTACATCAAAAAATTCTGCCCAAGGCATCTTGATCATTTTGCTTTCGGTCCATCCGTTGGTGCCTCGGGTGGTATTATAACTATCGGAATGGAAGCTTATTTGATGGCTCGACGGTGCAAATCAATTCTTATCTTTGTGACAAGATAAAACTACACTCCAAACTAGACAATAAAAGCTTCCATGTTTCTAATATTTATGGCCCCTCCCATGCGGATCGAAGCAAGCATTCATAACTTGGTCGATGAACCGGATACATCCATGTTTGATGGATGGATCCTAGGAGGTGACTTCAACCTAATCGGGGAACCACCAATAGAAACAAGCGGTGCAGATATTGATGAAATGAACATGTTCAATGAAGCTATCTCTCGATCCGGATCTTATTGAAATCCCTTTTAGTGGTAGGAATTTTACTTGGAGCAACATGCGGGAAGACCCCCCTTTGGTTAAATTGGATTGGATCTTTACCAACTCGGATTTGGACCTGTCTTTTCCCGGCTCCTTTGTCCAACCACTCTCAAAGCCCATCTCGACCACATCCCTTATGTTACGCACATCGCCAGCAGTATACCTAAGGCCGGCACTTTCGGGTTTGAAAATTACTGGATCGAGCATCCCCGCTTCTTTGATACGATCAAATTGCTTTGGGGGAAAACTCTCCACACTATGCAAATGCTGCCACCCACCTTTCCAAAAAAAAAACTGAAACAGGTAAGAGCTGGCCTTAAAAAATGGAGCAAAAGCTTATCAAATCTGAACAAGCCGATCTATAAGCGCAAATGGGTTCTTACGCTCGGATGGGCTAGAGGATCGAGAGAGCTCTATCTAGACTAGAAACTGCTTTCAGGACACTAGTCAAAGGGCATCTAGAGAATCTCTTAGAATCCAAGAGAATTTATTGGAAGCAAAGAAACACAGTAAGATGGGTCAATCTAGGGGATGAAAACACCCATTTCTTCCATACCATGGCCACCATTGCACACAAGAAAAATTTCATTGTCTCTATTGTGGACTGCAATGGAATCTCCATCACAGATCATGATCGAAGGCAAGCCTCCTCTGGAATACTTACAGAGATAGAATGGGTATCAACAACTACACTGGTATGCAATTCAATCTGAGTGAGTTGATGTCCACCCATGACCTAAACCACCTTGATGCAGAATTTAGCAAGGAAGAAATTGAGCTAGTTGTCAGAAACCTCCCAAATGATCATCTGCCGGGTCCCGATGGATTCAATGGCCACTTCATTAAAAGTCTTTGGGAGATTATAAATGAAGATTTTATCGAGATTACTCAAGGATTTCAATTTGTGAGAACATTGATCCGACTAGTATCAACTCCTCCAATATTGCACCGATACCCAAGAAGGACAATCCGAGAGAATGTTAATGACTACGAGACCCATCTCTCTGCTCAACTATTCTTTGAAATGTATTACCAAGATTCTCTCCATTAGGCTGCAGAGAGTCATCCTGGACATCATCCATACAAACCAATATGGCTTCATAAAAGGGAGGACTATTCAGGACTGCCTAGCATGGGCATTTCAATTCCTTCACATCTGTCACAAATCTAAGCAAGAAATAGTGATCCTGAAGCTAGATTTTGAGAAAGCCTTTGACAGAGTGGAGCATCAAGTCATTATAGAAGTAATGAAGCATAAGGGTTTCCCAAACAAATGGTTACAAAGTGGATTCAAAACCCGCTAAGCTCTGGATCCTCTTCTATCATCCTGAATGGTATACCAGGAAAACCCTTCCTCTGTAAGAGGGGAGTGAGACAGGGAGACCCCCTCTCACCACTGCTCTTTGTGTTAGCAGCTGATCTCCTCCAAAGTGTGATCAACAAAGCATGGGATGATGGTTTAATCAAACATCCAATCTCAGAAAATTTCCAAGGAGACTATCCCATAGTTCAGTATGCAGATGACACCCTCCCCGATCTTACCGGGGAGATGAGGAGACAATTACCAATCTGAAAGTCTTTGCTAACCAGATTTTTCGAATCCACGGACTGCATGTAAACTACTCAAAATCTAACCTTGTTCCAATCAACATGACAAAGAAGAAGAGCAACTCATCTAGCCCGGTTAATCCGAATTGCCGTAGGGCAACTTCCCTTCACCTACCTTGGTCTGCCACTGGGAACCACTAGGCCTGGGCTAATTGAATTCTCCCCCATGCTAAGCAGAATAGAGAAAAGATTGTCAGGAATTAGCAAACTGTTGTCCTACAATGGTAGGCTCATTTTGGTAAACTCAGTATTTTCAGCTCTACCAACTTTCTACATGTGCTTTGCCTTAAGCTCCCACCACAAGTTGTCAAACAAGTGGATGTCTACCAAAACATGGACTCGGGACAAAGGTGATATAAATAGAAAGGGTGGGTGCCTAGTTGCTTGGGAAGAGGCAACTAAACCCAAGATTGATGGAGGTCCAGGCATTATTGATTTAGAGAAACAGAATGATGCTTTACTAATGAAGTTTCTGGATAAGTTTTACAAGCATGCAGATCTTCCTTGGGTATCCCTTACCTGGAGCACCTTCTATCAGAATGAAAACACAGCACCTCAGTCGAGATCTCCCGTAGGCTCCTTTTGGTGGAAGGATGTGCTAAAGCTTTTTGACTCATACAGTCAGTTTGCAATTTGTAAACCCAAAAAGGGCAATTCAATTGCTCTTTGGTTAGATACATGGGTTGATCAGAAGCTGATAACAAAGTATCCTGAACTGTTTTCTTTTGCTAGAAAACCGAAATGCTCAATCAAATTTCTAATGAACAATGCCATGGACAGGGTCTTCAGTCCCATGCCTCTCCCACAGATAGCAGCAAATCAACTCAATGAGCTCTTAGATACATTACAGGAGGTGGAATGGAATGAAAATGCAGATGACAGTTGGTCTTACAATTGGGGTATAGATCTATACAAGAGTAAGAAGGTCTACTCTCTACTCATTAATTCCAGTCCATCCTCCCCCCTATTCAAATGGCTTTGGGGCTCGAGTTCTTTGGGCAATCATAAGTTCTTTTTCTGGCTCCTGTTAAGGGACAGGCTCAACACAAGAAACCTCCTAAGAAGGAAAAACATGATCATCCCTGATTATTCTTGTGTCCTCTGCAATCAGAGCTTTGAAGAATCTTCCATTCACCTGTTCTTTGGTTGCCACTTCAGCAAAGAGTCCTGGCAATGGTTATCAATAACTTGGGATCTCAATCTTGCTCCCCTTGACATGATGCTGAAAGCAAGAGAAGATTTTAATAATAGCATATTCAGAGAAATAGTCATTACAGCTTGCTGGGTTATTTGGAGGATGAGAAACAACATAGTTTTTGATAATGGCAGACAGAATCTGAATATTTGGAAGACCTGGTTCCTCCATGAGATTGGACTGGTGTATATCAAGTCCAAAGCTTCCAAAAAATCCAAGATCAGTATTTGGAGAGATAGCCTTTCTTAGCCTGTTTTGTTTTGTTGTTTTCTTCATTTGAGCCTAGCTGCTCTGTAAATCTTTGTACTTAAACCCATTCTTTTATTTAATTGAAATACAAAAAAATTAGGTAGGGGACTCCCCTGCCGATTCGGTCAAAAAAAAAACTTAGTATTACTGCTATATGCAAGTTGTTTAAACTTGTAAGAGTATGGATCGTGATTCTGGGTTACATGGGATATACAGGGTATGGGTGCATTGTAAAAAGAAAAAGAAAAAAATGGATAGATGAATACAGAACAGATGGTTTGAGAGCATTGTGGGAACAAAAAATTGCATGGAAGGATCCTTCAACAGCTCCTGTGGAGTCGTTTGTATTGACTAGATGAGCTCTCAGCTTGAGCAGGCCCTTTCTTTCTTGTAAATTGAAATATATTAAAAACAATTTGCAGCTACACGGTGACAATGACACGGCAGCGATATCACTGTCTCGCTTGTCCATATTGACCAATGTGCACAACATATGACAATCAAACTTCTAAAGTCTCAATACAGACAACAGCCAGAGTCCGAACGTAGTGACTGTTAGACCAAGTGGATCAGATGTAACTAACGTCAGTTAGACATTACAATACTCTTCTAGACAGTGAGATAATGCGCTCCAAAAAAAAATTAGAAAAAAATAGTGAGTGGATAGGTACTGACTTCTGCCTATCTTAGAGCAACTCCAAGAAATGTGTTATTTTGTTAGGTAGGCTATATGTGACTTTTTTTAGAGAAAAAATGAACTCCAAGAGACATATATGGTTTTGCAAAATAGCAAACTTGCTATCCCGGGTGGCCATATATACCCAACGATAGCCATTTGCTATATAGTTTTTTTGTAAAATAGAAAATCTGACGTGGATCTCTTCTTTTTGACAAGTTTTATATTTTATAAAATGGCTAAACAATGAAATTTGGCTATTCTATTTAGCCAAACTATTTGGAGTTGCTTTTAAAATCGCTTCTTTACGGACGCTCGGCGGTCGCCTGGATGGTTTGATTCCTTGTAAAACATTACTGATATATGTTACGTACATGTTGCGTGATATGTCTAATCTTCAAATGAAGTAGAATGGAATAAATAAATAAAAATAAAAACTTCTACCGAAACATTATTGCCACCAAATTGGATATGGTGTGTCGTTCAATCTCCCAAACAAAAGGGGTAAAAATAGGAAAGTATGTGCAGAATCATCTTATATAAAAAAAATCACAAACTGCCTAAAAGATCATGTATTGCAACATCAAAACTATTCAATATAACATCACAAATTCAACTATGGAAAACATCTCAAGTGTAAGTAACATCACAAACTGTCTATTGCAGTATCACAATGAGCATCAAAAAATGAAATGAAACATCTTGATCAAATCATATTTCATTGTTGCATTATTTGATAAAGGTACTCGACTTGGCATTGGTGCTCGCATTTTACTAGATTTATTTCAGGATTTTTCAACGTTATGCATTAAGTGGTAGGCAATGTCCTGTGGTGACTTTGTGAACTTCAAGATCTACCGGCTCAGTCCTTCGAAGATGTTGATAGGGGTAGGGTTTGCATACGTGTGTTCATAGGAGTGAGTATGTGCGCGTGTTGGTCGCATGCGTTGTACTTTGTAATCTAAAAAAAAAATTAACTTGTGATAACACAGAGAAAAACTCAAACTCATAGGTTCCGTTGTACTTGGAGAAACTAGGTGAATATACCGTAGCGTTCTTTGCTTGGGGATTACAAGTAATTTAAAAGAAATTAGATTATTTTTATCTATAGTTATATAAATGAAATTATCTTAAATTAATTTTTTTGTGAATGATTTGACACATCATTATGGACAACTTAATGCATGTTAATGGATGAAGAGAGAGAAACTATCACAGCTACATATGCTAGTTGGTTGCAACTTCTAGTGGATTGTTGATGTGAATAGCTTGCATGTTGAGAGATAACTTAGTGGGTTTTATCTTTATAAGAGTAGTAGATAGAAAAAAAATTTAGTATTTAATGACATGTGTGTTTTTTTTGTAATTAATAATGGATGACATGGATTTAGTGGAGAATGATGTGGATCTAGTGAGGAATGATGTGGACACCATACATGAAGAGAGAACTCACTTGGTGGAAAATGATGTGGACACCTTGCATGTCGAGAGAATTAATCTAGTTGGGGTTTATCTTTATATTTATAAGAGTTATAGATAGATAGGTCATCACAATATTAAAACTTAGTTTTTGCAACACATGAATAGTTTATTGTAATGTTAAAAAACCATACGTTGCAACATCCCAAATATCTCATGCAACATAGAGAAACAATAAATACAACATCATAAATTAGTTGCTGCATCGATAGCACTACACTCATCTTTTCTCTATGCTCTCACCACTCTTCTTCATCACTAAGTCAAGGATGCAGATTAGCTCAACCGCGGCCGTCGGGCCATGTCCACGCCATCCTAGGAGCCATGTACACACCGTGCAGTGCCGACGATCCACTGACATCGCCCGCGCGTGCTACCGTGGTTGCCGTGCATGCTGCCCTCGAAAGTAACAGCTCTTTCATGCTACCACTATCATTGCCGGTAGTTTTATGGTAAATTATAGGCTCCTTACAACGCACAGTGATTATTTGCTAATATAACTTTGTATCCGTAGTAGTAGTGATTTTTGCTAATATAACTTGCACATCCGTAGTAGTGGCCAAAATAGCCTGGCTTAAAACTGCTCGAAGTAGGCGAAAGCCAACCGAACCGAAAACCAAACTAAATAAACAAATAAATTAACTGACGATGATGACAGCAACGAACTGCTCCAAATAAACGAGGCCACCCCACCCCACCCCACCCAGACACGGCTGCCAGCTCAAACGACTCGTCCACACGATATTCCTCCACTTTGATCAGCTGCCCCCAAGCGTGCCCATGGCCACGGAGAAGCCCAAGTCGTCGTCGTCGTGGTCTGCGCTGTTCGGCCTCGGCTGCTTCAGCTCTTCTTCCCATGCCGACCGCTCCGGGGACGGCTCCGGCTCCGGCTCCTGCTCCAAGAACGCGGCCAAGGTGGCCTCCTCCAGTTCCAGGCCTCCGGCACCAGCGCCTCTGCCTTCGCCAGAGGACCTATCGTTGTCGCTGGCGGGATCAGACGTGCTGGCTTTTACGGTGGAGGAGCTCCGGGTGGCGACGCGGGACTTCTCGATGAGCAACTTCGTCGGCGAGGGCGGGTTCGGCCCCGTGTACAAGGGCCGCGTCGACGACCGGGTCAGGCCCGGCTTGCGGCAGCCGCAGGCCGTCGCCGTCAAGCTGCTCGACCTCGAGGGCTCCCTGGGCCACAAGGAGTGGATGGTAAGCAAGTTTCCCAATCACTCACGCCAATATAATCTCATTCCATCGGGTAGTTTCGCAGATTTGACAAAGAGGCTTCTGAATTCATTTACATCGCATAATTCCCATCCCTCGTTGAAAGTAAAACTAACACTTCGAAAATAAGTAGTAGTTTGATGATAGTATCTTTTTACTTCTGAATGGTTTTGGTTTGGGCAGCGGCAGTTGAGCACAACAGTCCAGAGTGGTATAAGGATTGGTTAGTGTTCTTATCCAATAATTGGGTAATAGTATATTTGAACTAATCAGCTGGCATACTTGCACCTATACATCATTTTATTAGGTTCATTATAGAGAGGTATCACCATTTACAGTCCAAATAGGTTTATTATAACATAATATACTTTAGGATTAATCTAATGATACACTTATATGCATCATAGATATTAGTGTTTTTAAAGCATTTGATCAAATTGGAACTTGTTGATCCTGCTCTCGGTACTCGATCCCCTTCCTTTAATCTATCTTTAGATATATGACACTTAGGAATTTAAAAAGTTAACTATCCCAGAATTAACTACACATAATTCAAATCTTATACAACTTCAGATAGTTTTTTTCTACTAATACGAGTGAATGCCATTAGCAAAATAACCATACGTGGAAACGAAGTACCATTTTACTACTTCACAATTTAACAGTTAATTGAGCCCTACTCAAAAAGTCCAAAGAATATAGTAGTGTCGCCATCTATAGCTTAGCTGTGATCACTTTTGGAAGTCTTCTCCCCTCTTCAGACACAGTTTCCTTAGAGAATTCTTTGTTTCGTGCCCTGGAGATAGTACGTCAACTTGTCAACCACCAAACTAACACTGCTCATTTAATTGGTCAAACAATTCTACTTTTCCAAGTGTTGGTGATCAAAATATTCCTTAAAATACTAAAAAGATGCTGCTTGTGTTGACTTGGAACTACCTGCTGTGATGATTTACCTATTTGTTTTTGCTGGACAGGCTGAAGTAATTTTCCTTGGGCAGCTGAGGCATCCACACCTCGTCAAACTCATCGGCTACTGCTACCAGGATGAGCACAGGCTCCTTGTGTACGAGTTCATGGCCAGGGGAAGCTTGGAGAAGCATCTCTTCAAAAGTACGGCAAATTCTATATTATAAGTTCAAAATTCAAAGTTTTTATTAATAATAGAAACTCTATGAATTTGAATAATTGTTTCATTCAACTTAAATAAAGGCCAAATAACCATAGCTCATGGCGACCCAAGGTGAGTTTGCACAAGCTACTGACTGTAAGTGGCATAGAGCTTACGGTGATTCGTTACAACATGTTGGATCTGAAATGTATTTACATTGATCCCAAGACAACATTGGAAATGACAGAGTACTCTGCCTCCCTGCCGTGGCCGACGCGACTGAAGATCGCCATTGGAGCCGCCAAAGGTTTGGCCTTCCTCCACGAAGCTGACAAACCCGTCATCTACCGCGACTTCAAGACCTCCAACATCCTTCTGGACTCGGTACGTCTCGACTGACTCTTGAGATGCATGGCCACAAGATCGACCAGCAAGTTGTTCACTAATCGATCATTGTGTTCACCACCATTGGATCGATCAGGACTACACGGCGAAGCTGTCTGATTTCGGGCTAGCAAAGGACGGCCCTGGAGAAGACGAGACCCACGTGTCGACCCGAGTGATGGGCACGCAGGGCTACGCGGCGCCGGAGTACATCATGACGGGGCACCTGACGACCAAGAGCGACGTGTACAGCTTCGGCGTGGTGCTCCTGGAGCTGCTGACGGGGCGGAAGGCGCTGGACAAGAACCGGCCGCCGCGAGAGCAGAGCCTGGTGGAGTGGGCGCGCCCATGCCTGCGCGACTCTCGCCGGCTGGAGCGCGTCATGGACAAGAGGCTGCTGCACCCAACGCCCACTCGAGCTGCCCAGAAGGCCGCCGGGGTAGCTCACCAGTGCCTCAGTGTAAGCCCCAAATCCCGGCCACAGATGTCTGCCGTGGTAGAGGCGCTCGAGTCGCTGCTTGCTCTAGACGACGCCGTTGTGGAGCCATTTGTGTATACGGCGCCGCCGCAGAACAGATAGATGACTGGGTGGTCCGCGCGTCTCTACTGCTCTTTTTAATTGCCGTTCTCGTTTTTTAAAAATATTTATGCACATAGCTAGATTTCTTTTCTAGTTAAACTTTAACAAAAACCTTGATGGGCACACACCCCATTGCGACACCTATTCCTCCATCTAAAAATATATTAAACATTATAGTCTTCAAATATTACCTCAAAATATTTGACACCATCGTTTCTCAATGCACATTTCTTTTCTCCTATTTTTTTTTTCCTTTACCAATACTCTCTCCGTATCACTATAGATGACGTTTTAGAAAAGTTTTAGATCAAACAGGAACATAAATCATTAATAACTTTTAAATCGTTGTGTTTCAAAATGTGAAAATCATATCAATAGATTTGTCTTAAAAATTACTTTCATAAAAATATACATATATAACTTTTCAATAAATATATTCATAGAAAAGAGAAGTCAAAGTTATGTTTTAGAGACCGTGTCATTTGTCTTAAACGTCTTCTAATAGTGATACAAAGGAAGTATATCTTTGTCTTTACTCCTCACCGTCTCTCTCTCCTTTTTTTTTCTATGCACGACATCTTTTTCACATTTTTTTCAAATTCTCGTATCCAAACTTAAGACATCGTCTATTTTGAAATTGAGGGAGTACATACACTTCCGTTCCGTGTGTTAATTCCATTTTCTAGATGAGGGAGATTCTTTGTCTGGTTTTGGGAATCACGGAGGCAAAGCTAGATGAGGGAGCTAAACTGGAATTCTTTGTTTCCAGCTCAACACATACGGCCCATCTCCCAACCGGGCAGAGAATCCAGACCCATTGGGCTAGCCTTACACGGGCGCTTAGCAATCAATCCAGCACGCCCAAAGATATTATGAACGATCCAAATCCCAAACATACTACCGTTGGACTTGATCCTGCATTCCTGCTGGAAAAGAAAAGGCGGCGACGAGGATGGCAGGGAGCACGCGTGCTTTTCAGGCGTACACGCACGCATGCCGCCGGGGCCAAAGACAGCGCACGCAGCCGCGCACGCAGCCTTTTCTCTCCTTTCCCGCGTCCTCTCCTTACAAAGCAGATCGACGACTCACTTCAGCGCCTGCGTCTTCATGCCTGCAAATGGCACACCTCGCGGGGATCTGTGTAGTATCTTCACTCTTCATTTTTCAAGCACTAGCACCATTGTACCATCAAACTGGCAAGCAGCAACTCATATGGGGAAAAATAGCAGAAACATCTGTTAACATGTTCAGCGCTGCAAGATTAAAGCATAAACTCTGCAGTACAACTTGGCAAAGTAGTAGCAGTTAAATTCAGTCACATTCATCACTATGGAAGGAATCAACACCAGACACACCAAACGGCGGATTCATTCAGGTTCAGGGTTGTTGTCTGAAAACACAGCGCTAGAAAGAAAGGAAAACTAACACAACGTTAGAAAGAAAGGAAAACTCACATGTTAATTCCACAAGTTTTCATGCCGGACTTCTGAAAACTAGAGGCCAAGTTGAGGTCCGGTGAGTTACCGACCGACCCACACCCAGGGAAGAAAGAAACAAATACAGGTTTGCTTGCAATCGAGAGCTTCACGCCGATTCTCTTTGTGAAGCGATTCAGCAAACTACATCAAGCTAGTAGCTATCCTATCCTTCATCTGCTATGCTAAGCAGCATGATTAGACGACTTAGACACCAACAAGACTCACTCACCTCACATCTTCCATGTGTAGGCGACTGGGCTGCGAACGACGTGTTGATCGTTCACCCAGGATATCCACCCGAAATCCGGTTTCGGGTGGCCTTGCCCAGCTTTGGACGCAAAGGTGACATGGTACCTGAGCTTCTGCCCTGCCTTCCTGAAGGTGAGCTTCGCCGGTGTCACCGTGACAGCGACGGACGCAGGGCTGGTCACCTTGACGCTGTAGACCGAGGTCGCGGGACCAACATTGGTTAGCTCCCTTCTGAACCTCTGGACCGGCTTTGTTTTCTGGTTGAACACCACCGAGAAGGACGGGTAGTTGAGATCACCGGGGCGGAACTTCTTCGGGCACGAGACATTGGCCGTCTTGGTGATCACTTGGATGTGCGGGGCGCTGTAGTTCAGCGAGCAGAGGAAGGCGGCGTAGTCGTTTGTGGAGATGTCGTACACGAGGCCCGGAGAAAGCGCCTTCTGCGGATCGACATGGCCGGCGCCGTAAGCAAAAGCATTTGCAAGTGAGCCGTCCGCAGCGTCCCGGAGAGAGGAGTTTGTGTTGTCGACGGTGTATGCGGTGGTCATTAGCGCAGACTTGATCGCAGCGGGACTCCAGTCAGGGTGAGCGGCCTTCATGAGCGCAGCCACTCCACTAATGTGAGGGCATGACATCGATGTCCCTGCAGGAATCAAAAGGAGTAATCAATTGGTAATATACATGTTGACTGATAATTGCTCAGTTCAGCTGGTTGTAGCAGACAAACTGATGGAATGTCAACCATGAAAGAAACTCACTATATAAGCATGAGTAAAATGAATAGTATAAGAATTTAGCATACAAGAGCTGTGCCTGAATGGAGCCTCGGTAGTTCAGTTTTCCTTGCATTCTACTACTGTGTATATTATTATCAACTATTCTCAAAATTGGGGAATCTGTCTATTATCTTATACACAAGCACGGTGAAAACAGCAGCTCACTAGTTCAACTGCCATGGCAACAGGAGGCAGCAATTCCACTCTGGAAACAGAATTATCTATTCAACTGAACTAATCTGCTGATAACAAATCAATAACCCAATATTCACGTATACAGTATATATTTGATAGAAATCGATCTAATTAAGTGTAGGAGAGAATTGGAGACTCCTACACTAATTAAACAAATACAAAACTGAGATCTCTCAGAATTATTTGCTAAAATTTCAGCAGTGATGACACCTTTGCTAAGATAGTACCCCAATGCAAGATCCGGTTTATAGAGCTAGAGACCACTCACAAATCACTAGTGTCCCCCATGCCTCATGCCTTTTGAATTGTCAAGGGGGAGAAACAGCAAAAGTAAAAGGTAACTTGTCCTTGCTGTTCCTTGCTGTTGTTGCCTTTTAAGCGGTTCATATCTAGCGGAGCATCACATGTGCATCCCTGACAAAAGATGGTGAAAGCAAATGCGTTTTCATCCCTGACAAAGATGAAACGGCCTTTCTGCAACAGCATGAGCGTGACTGAATTGAATCTGATAAAGGCCCTGTTTGCCAGTATTATCTCCTTTTACTAACAGATGAATTGTCTGTGTAGGAGTACTAGGTGCTTGCAGTAATAAATCAGTAGTAATTCCAAAACGCCTAGCAACGTGACAATAATATGTGAAAATTTGAATCTGGGCGCTGAGCACGAGCAGTGCAAGAGCGTGATAAAGACGACGGCAACAAGACAAGATGTGGAAATTCTGAATCTGAACAATGCAAGAGCTTCGTAGGGATAGTGAAAATTTTGAACCTGAACAATGCAAGAGCTTGGTGGGGACAGTGGGGCACTCACCTGAGATGATGTTGAAGTGAGTCCGGCGGCCGTCTTTGGCGAGTCCGGTCGGCCCAGCGACGCCGGTCCAAGCGGCCAGGATGTTTACCCCCGGGCCGATCATGTCCGGCTTCAAGATCTCCGGCACCACGGTGTTGGGGCCGCGGGAGCTGAACGCCGCCACGACTGGAGACGGCCGGACGCCAAGAACCGTGCCGCCGAAGCTCAGCATTGCCATGGGCCTGCCGCCGCCGCGCGCCGCGTACTCCCGTATCTTGTCACCCACAATCCGCCCAACCGCCACCGCGGGGAGCAGGTGGCTGTCCGCCACGAGCTCCTCTCCGCTGGCCGCCGTGTTGGCCAGTATCATGCCGGCGCCGCCGGCCGCCTTGACGACGGCGCCCTTCTCCACGCGCGCGTTCACGCCGCGGTCGCAGAGAACTATTTTGCCGCGCACGGCGGCCGGGTCGAGCGTGCCAGAGAGGCAGAGCTTGCTGGCGTTGTCACGCCCACCGCCGTAGAGGAGTGGGAGCATGGCCGGGCGTGGGGTGGGAGAAGGCCCCGCGTAGAGGGACACGCCGGCCAGGCGCGCGCCTGTGGGGAGCGTGACGTATGCCGGGAAATCTCGGTCGAGTGTTCCGGCGCCGACGGTGGCGACCCAAGGTGCCGAGTTTGAGACGGTGGCGCCGGAAGGCCCGGAGTTTCCGGCGGAGCAAGAGACGAACACGCCGGCGGCCGCGGCACCAAAGGCGCCCACCGCTACGGTGTCGCGGAAGTAGGGCGCCGAGCCGCCGCCGAGGGACAGCGACAGCACGCCCACCCCATCAGCGACGGCCGCGTCAATGCCGGCTAGGATGTCGGAGCCGAGGCACCCCTCCGGCCAGCACACCTTGTACGCGGCCACGCGCGCCCCGGGCGCCATCCCGCGCGCCGTCCCCGTGGCGTACCCGAGCAGGCTTGCGTTCGCCACCACCGCGCCGGCCGCCGTGGACGCCGTGTGCGTGCCGTGCCCGTCCCTGTCCCGGGCCGACCGGAACGTCCTCTTCCCCACGCCCGTTGCGCCGCCGTTCGCGGCACGGAGGCCGCGCGAGAAGCTGCGCGCGCCCACCAGCTTCCTCCCGCACAAGCTCGGCGGGAAATCCACCCAGCCTCACACACCCCCTTCCACCGCGCGGGTGGTGGCGGCAGGTTGCCGCCCGCGAAGCTCGGCGACTCCGGCCATACGCCGGTGTCAAGAACCCCTATGACCACGTCGTGCGTGGCCGCCTCCAGATTGCCGATGGCGGGCTGGTAGGCCGGCGTGAGAAGGCCCAAGAACTCCGGGGTGCGCGTGGTGTGGAGCTGGAACACCTCGTCCGGCACCACCTGGAGCACCTCGGGGCTGCCGCGGAGCAGGGGCAAATGGCCCGGTAGCAGCGCCGCCGCGAATCCGTGCGCGGCGGCGGAGTAGGAGTAGAGCAAGTGGCGGACCGGGTCGATGGACAGGGACTCGAGGTGCGCCGCGTGCCAGTGCGCCGGTGTCCGGTGCACGGCCGGCATGCGCGCCGCGTCCATGAACACGATGTACGTCGTCGTGTTTCCGCCGTCGCCATTGGCATGGGCAAGCAAGGGGCTTGCAAGGAGTGCAAGGAGGAGGAAGGGGAGAGTAAGCTCCATCGGAGTGGAGTGGAGGGGGGAGTGAGTGAGATTGAGAGTGAGGTGGTCCGGTGGTAGTGATAATGGCGGCTGGGTGGGAAAGCAGGTGGGGCCCTTGTGCAGTGCTTTAGAGAGGGTTTTGGGGGCTTTGCAGTGGATGAAGATGGAGAATGTCTCTAGGTTTTATAATAAATATAAATAATAAATAATAATAAATAAATAAATAAAGAGACTAAGAGAGACATGATGAGTGAGTAATGGAACATCATTTTAACAAGGATTAAAATGAATTTTGCAATTGTTTGGCTAAATATTGTTTCTAAGTGAGTAATGGAACATCATTTTAATAGGATTAAAATGAATTTTGCAATTATTTGGCTAAATATTGTTTCTAAAGTTCTCTTGCCAAGCTTGGTACATCCAGCTCTGTTATCTTTATGAACTATTTTTAGGAAATGGTTGGTGTCATGATCCGTGGTGGGCCATTTCGAGAGTGGTTAATTGGGCCAAACGCGACGACCGCCAGGCAGGGGGGAGGGGGGGGCAAGCCCTGGGGGAGGCCGGCCCGCCGCCGCCGCTTTCCCTCTCCCGCACAACTCCGAGTTTGCTTCGCCTTCAAGTTAGGATTATCTTAGGTAATTTTGATGTGCAAGGGGCTATCTCATCTATAAGGGAGACCCTTATTAGGAAATAATAAAATGGAATTGCTTGTAAAAGGTATTCCGGTCATATAAGAAAACCTTATAGAGATTGCTTAGATTACAAGTCCCACTAGTCGGGCTATATAAGCAAGAGGCATGTAATCTCTAGGGAACAAGCAAGAAAATAAAAATATATCTTCGCCTTCAAGACCCCAAGATCGCGCGCCGCCTCCTCGCTCGCGCCCACGCACGCCGCCCTTGCCGCCGCGCTTCCAAGGCCACGGCGGCGCCGCCGCCCACGCCACCGCCGCCGCCGTCATCTCCATCCTCCTCCTCTCCTCCCAATTCCCCCAATTCACGTGTCACCCTGGCCCATCTAGCCGGACCGACCGACACCGTATCCGAGACCGGGACGATTCCCACCACCCATGGCTTCCGAGATGACGGAGTTCAACGCGTTACAAGGCGCCCTCGACGACAACCGCGCCGGATCGCCAGCGCCGATGACATCGAGACTCGCCCACGCCGGATGGAGTACGTCTACATCACGCCGAGGACCCCCGCACGCACGACGACGACGCCGGAGGCCGAGGACGCCGGCCGCCGCCGCCGCCGGGGCACGGGTCCGGCCGCCGCCCGCCCGGGCCGCCCCCCCCCCTCGCCGCGGATTCCGCCGACGGCTCCGACCGCTATCCTCCACCGAGGAAGATGTTGGCGCCGGCGGTGACGCCCGGCCGTCATCGACGCCCCTCAACGACACCGCAAAGACCGGCCCCTCTCCTTCCACCGACACCGCGGCCGTGCAGACGCCCCGGCAGAGACGGTGCCAACCGCGGCGCCCTCGGCCCTACCCCAGCGCCACCCACGGCGCCCCCGATCGCACCACCCGCGGCGCCAGCCCATGGTGCCACCCGCGGCATCACATCCCCTCGCTACGCCACACGCCCGCAAGTCCAGAGTACGACGGCACCGACGCCCCTGCACTCCGGATTCGCGAAGCTAGAACTCTTCTTCCGCCTTAACTTGAAGATCGCCCCACCCGAATACGTGAGTTACGCCGCTTTTCCACCTCGTTGGTACCTCGTTGGTAGTCCGGTTCATGGATCCGCCCAAGACGAACTCTCCGATCAAGTGGGGACGAGTTCACTCACCGCCCACGCCATCACTTCGGACCGCCCACCTACCTCGACACCGGGCGCACGCGCCGCCTTCCCGTGGAGGCAAGTCGAACGACTACATCAACGCCTTCGAGAACTATGCACCACGCATGGAACTCGAGGGACGCCACCACCGGTCGACTCTTCGTGGAAGGCCTACGTGAGACGCTTCGCAACACGCCGAATGGTTCGAGCCTCATTCGTGGCGCGAGGCCATCGACCTTGCCCGCCGCTACAACGACGACGAGCCAGACGACGCCAACAAGGATGCTGACACCGGCGCCGCAACGGCCGACCGCCGCGAACACCCAGGTGGCCTCGACGGCGACATAGCGGCTGCCCTGTGTGACCGCATGCCGTGACAAAGAACGCCTTGCCGTTGCCATGGAAGACATCGAGGGGCCGACAAAGAAGCGACATGATCATCGGGCGGCCGCAATTGGGCACAACTACCAACAACGAGCCGGGATCATCTCCGCCGCCATCGAAGCCGGGATCGATCGCGCTAGAGTGGAGTCTCCGCTACGGCATCGTGAGGTACTTTCACCGCTACTACATCCCCGCCGCGCTCGAGAGCTTCTCCAGACTTCCCCGGCGGGAAGAACGTTCCACCGCACGGCGTAGCAGTGGGCTTCCACCTCCCCAATCGCCCTCGGGAGGATCAGGCGTTCCCGGCAAGCGTCCTTCTTCTCCAGGCACGCCCCGACGAGCGGATCGAGGGTGCCACCGTCCTCCTCTTCGACAACAACGGCGACGTCTTCTTCCACATCGGCAACATCACGGTTGGCGCCCGTGGACAAAGGAGAGGCAACCGGGACCCCCGTTAGCACGCCCAAATGATCTCCTCTACGGCTGCCTCCTCGACTTCACCTCGCCGCCGCCACGTCACTCGACACGTCCACCGCAGCAACTCCATGCAAAGGTGACGCGGTGTCGGCGACTTACACCTACACGTCTCCACCTCCGACTCGCGCCGGATGCTCGAGCCGTCGGGCACACTTTCAGCGCCTCCGTCATGCGTCGTGCATGCGCGGAACGTTCCTTCGTCGCGGCCCCCGCCGGACTTCAAGTTCGGCGTCTACGCCGGCGGTTTCCACCTCGACTTCTCCTTCTCCGACAAGGACTCCAACATCCGCAACAACGACAACGACAAGTGCGGTCCCTCTCGCCCCTACTGCCGGGCTGGAATTGTCCCTCCCCCGATCGACGTGCCTTTCGCCACCACCTGGTGGGTTGGGCGGCACGTGGACGCGCCGCCTCGTCGAACGGTGGGGAAATGTCATGATCCAGAATTGGGCCAGTCCGAGAGTGGCTAATTGGGCCAAACGCGACGACCGCCGGCCCGGAGGAGGGGCGCGGGCGCCAGCGCACGAGGGGGAGGGCCGCCCGCCGCCGCTTTCCCTTTCCCGTACAACTCCGAGTTTGCTTCGCCTTCAAGTTAGGATTATCTTAGGTAATTTTGGTGTGCAAGGGGCTATCTCATCTATAAGGGAGACCCTTATTAGGAAATAATAAAATGGAATTGCTTGTAAACGGTATTCCGGTCATATAAGAAACCTTATAGAGATTGCTTAGATTACAAGTCCCACTAGTCGGGCTATATAAGCAAGAGGCATGTAATCTCTAGGGGACAAGCAAGAAAATAAAAATATATCTTCGCCTTCAGCCCCCAAAGACCGCCGCCGCCGCCTCCCGCCGCGCGCCCGCCCCCGCCGCCGCCGCCACGCCTCCATGCCGGCGCGCCGCCGCCCACGCCACCGCCGCCGTCGTCATCCCCATCCTCCTCCTCTCCTCCCAATTCCCCAATTCACGTGTCAATTCGGCCCAATCTAGCCGGAATCGACAGATTTGGCGGTTAGAGCAGTATGTAATGAATCATCATTTCAAAATTATCGAATTTGATCGATTATTATTCTGGTGAAGTATTTTTCAAAGTGGCAACGGTTTTGTGATAATTAGGTTCCTTTTATGCTACCTGTTTGATCAATCGTATCCTCTCCTATGTAAAGAGGGGTTGGAGACTTCTTTATGGATAAAGATGATTGAGGATTTAATGTGTAGAGTGTCTTTATTCGAGTTGGAGTTATGATTAGTATCCGTGAGGACCGTAACTTCAATTTCTACACGAGCCAAATTTCTTTTATTTTATATATGTATTCCTCTATTCCAAATGGCATTCCAAATTATACCTCGCTTTGAAAGGGACTTGAAATTTACTACGGAGGAAGTAGTGATCAATTGCACTCTAAAGTATTTGAACTATTTTTGTGATATATTGCATCCAAATCACCAAGGATTTGAACTACTAATTCAAAAAGGTTTATAAATATTATTATTTATTTTTAATGACTTATTTATCATTAGAGATACTTTAATCTTGATTTACTCTTGTCGGCTACACATCCATTGTCGTGACACCACCAAAATAAAAGTAAAAAAAAAATCCACTTTTCTCTCAAAGAAAAGCCAATGGCTTTAGGCTATCAGACCGCAAAACGCGCAACCGTGTACTCTAGTAACATTTGCCGTAAAATTGCACCGCTATACGCTAAGTGCTATACTAGCGGCCTCCCCACAGTAAATCTAACGCGGTAGCGGAGGCTACGCTACATGCGCATGGGCCCACCAAGCACGCCGAGGGAGAGGTCGCCTCCGCTTCTGTCTCCGAGTGCGCTCGCGATGGTGCCCCCCGTGCGGAACCCCCCCCCCGCCGCCCTCATCGCGGGACCAAGGCGCCGACAATGGGAATAGATCCGAGCGGTGGTGGTGGTGCTCGCCCAGTGGCGGCGGCGGCGGCCGCCGTGCGATGAGCCGGCTTGCGATTTCGGCGGCTCGACTCCGCCGAGGCTAGCTGGTCTGACGTGTCTCCCACACCGCGCTACCCACCCTCTCCTGGGCTTCGACCGCGCCGTCGTGCAGTGCGCTTCCCGGCGCCCTACCTTGAACTGCACGCTCCAAGTCGGGCGGCGGCGCTACACCCTACCTCGAATCGCCACTGTCGTCTGTCACATCGAGATGTGGCCGCCATCTATGCGTCCAGGCAGGCGACTGATGACGAGGCAGGCCGGTGGCGCCACCGAATTGTAGAGAGGGGAAGAAAAAAAATCCTAACGTGTGAGACCCACAAAATGGTAGTTGATATAGAGGAATGGATAAAGTATGGATGAGTGTAGAAAAACTGTGTATAGAGAAATGACTAGTATAAAATATTCTTTTTAAAGATGGAATTTAAAGTAGCCATGCTCCAACTAATAAGCCACAAAGCCACCGTTTTAGCATGGTATAGCAGAGCCTAGTAGTTTGATAATTGTACATAACAGAATTTTTCTTTTTTTGTGGGGCAAGCAATTTTCCTTTTTTTTCAAAATAGACAGACAACTATTTTGAGATGGATTAAATATTTTTTTGAAAATAGACGCACGGTATATGCCTTGGCCAAACGGCCAAGAGATGCTACCGTTGTATTCATCCTACCGTACGTCAGACGGTGGCGCGCGTGCTGCTGCAAGGACAACGGTAGTACTCCGGATCCAAAAATTACTGAACAGTACACATGCTGCAAAGCCACTGTCAAGGTGGCCCCACGAAACGTCACCTGGCCGCAGTCAGTCAGAGCCGACAAATCACTGCGGGCATGCAGGGGAGTCGGAGATTTTGAATTTTGCATCGGCGCACGCGCACGGTCACGCCGGAGGAGAGGAGGAGATTTGCCAACAAATATGCCATGCTGGACGCATGTCGTCTCGTCTCGCGTCTCGCACGCACCGCTGCTTTCTTCTCCTCGGGACGCGCGTGTTCCAAGTGGTTGGGCTGGGCAGAGTAGCGCAGCTTGATACTGCAGTTTTCTCAAAAAAAAAAAAAAAAAAAAAAAACCGAGCAAACTAACTACTCCTACTCACTGCAGTCACGAAATCCAAAATATGGATTATAAAAAAAAAAAAGTCGATAGGATTCCGTCCGAGTTCAGATTTTGAAGTTTTTTTATCGGCACCGGTGAGAAAGCGGACACCAAATTTCTAAGTTTTATATACTATAAGTAGTACTTAGTTTGCAATGTACTTCTTTTTAATTGGAAACATCCTCATTTGTAAAGTGTTCCATGACTTTCATTCACTATTTTAGATATGTTGCATACTCATATCGAGTATTGTTAAGATTTAAAACACTTGAAATTTAGTATATACAAACATACAGCCGCCTGTTTTGTACAACTTATAAGCTCTTTGTTTAGGAGCAACACAACTTTTAAACTATTTGTGGTCAAAATAAGCCAGAACTAAAAGCCAATCGATAAGTTTTTTACGTCTTTTTTTTGGGCCATGCTTATATGCACAACACTTATTTAGGGTCTATTTGGCGGCGCTTTTGCCCAGCATCACAAACTTGTTTTGTGCTTCTCCTACCAAGTCTCCCATTGCAACAATTGCCTTCTTGCTTATAATTGCCACTAAGTTTATGAATTGCTGGTTTGTCCTAGTTGTCTCGGCGCCAGTGGGGAGAGAAAAAGAGGAGAGAGGCAGAGATGAGATGGGGTGTTGCACTAGGATTGGGGACTTGGGATACGTCGTCAATGAGATTTCGCAAATTTACCGAAAAAAAAAAATTAACATAAGGGTTTTATTCACAAAATTTCAAAATGCGATTACTGTTTATATGGGACGGGGTAGATGACATGTTAATTTTATAAATTGAAAAGACTTTTTGCAAAACATACAGAAACATGTGTCGACACATGAATGAATCTCACAAATGCTTGAATACTGTCGATCCGAATATATCAAAACGACGATATATAAACAATTTAAGTACGTTCCCGATGGATAGAATCCTAAACTCTAAAACCGTCTTCCCAAAATCCTCTAGACGCGCAAGCTCTCGCGAAAAGAAAAGGAGCCTAGGGCGCCGCCGCCGCCACCACCGTGTGCCCCCCCGTTCCCTCACCTCCGGCCTCGTTGCTGGTGGTGACGAGGAGCGGGGTCCGTCTCTTCAACAGATCTCCTGTCATCGTAGGGTCTTGGTCGAGTCCACCTAGGTCTAGGGTTTGCTCGCCGTCGATGTTCAGTGGTGGAGTTAGGTTTTGCCGAAGGAGCGTGGCTCCTCTGTGGTTTACTTTTCCTGGTGACGCCGGCGATGCGGAAGCGACGGCGACACAGCGGAATAAATTCTCCCAGCTTCTTCCGTTCTCCGATGGCGATCTTCTCCGACGTCAATGGAGAGGCTGGGGAGACCTGTCCAGGAGTCGAGGGCCGGCGTATCGTCGTCTTTTTCAGGCGATGATGTTGTTGACCCTGTTAATCTCGAGGAAAATGACCTTTGGTGAAAATCTGAGCTTTGCTCGGGTTGCCGACGATTAGAATGCGGCTTCGGCGGCGGTGACGAACGTATCTCTGAAGGTTTCGAGAAAGATGAACAAGATTTTTATACTTCTTTATAATTTTTCTTTTCTTACGGATTCTGTTTGTAAAAGGACCGGCGTAATGCGTTAAAATCAATACATTTTCCTTTTCAAAAAAATCCTAAACTCTAAAAAAAAATCTCTGCGGACACGCAAGGATGGCCACGACCAAGGAAAACTATTGGTATATATTGTGGTGCGCGACCGCGACTCGTTCACTGCCTCACTGGAACGCGCTATGTATGTTACGTATGTATGCATGGGTGAGTGGGTGGTTTTCCTTTTCT
Source organism: Hyparrhenia diplandra (assembly GCA_015847255.1). NCBI lineage: Eukaryota > Viridiplantae > Streptophyta > Magnoliopsida > Poales > Poaceae > Hyparrhenia > Hyparrhenia diplandra. Next base: position 770,291 of record JADLZK010007979.1, read on the forward strand.
TACATGGAGATAATAGCAGCCTGGACATCCATGGTGGGTTGTAATGATGCTTAGAACCGTGTCGATGGGTATGGCGTTCCCTCTCGCCCTTTTTCTCCGGATCCTATACACCCATGAATCAATCCATGATATGATATAATAATACCCCGTTGAACTGAAAGAAAAAGAGCATGGGGGATGCCATTGCCAGCAGTGTGCCTGGCTTAATTCTCGGACTGAGATTGATCCAGTGATTCGTTGTGAGCCGGCGCGGCGGGACGGTGCGTGCGTGCGTGTCTCGGCGACGCGATCCCCGCCCGCTTTTGTGGTGGGGATCGATCGGACGCGCGGTGATCGCGGGAGGCTCTCGATCGATCGATCGATTTGCCGCTTTGCTGCTGCTGCCCTGCATGCCACTCACGACGGAATCTTCTTTTCTCACAAGTGAAAGTGATTGCGGCGGGCGAAGTGGCACCAATTGTTTTTGCTCGATCTCGTGGTGCACCTGTCTTTGCCTTGTTCCCCGCCATCGGCCTGCATCCTGCGTGGTGGCACCGGTCGGGCACGTACCTACCTGATCAACTGCTTGTGTCGGTTATATCCATGCATTAGATCTAATAACACCCTAGTTGATGACAGATTGGCGGTAGTAGTGGTGAAGATAGCATGCCTACTTACACATAAAAGTGGAGTATATCTCTATAAAGGCTAACAACCTAACTAAGATACGGGAACAACAGCTTCGGAGATCTCTTCTCATCTAGGCTTAACTATAATAATTTTATGGGACGACGACCAAGCATCATGTTCTAATTAAAGACTAATTCTAAACACAACTTGAGTATAATAACTACCTCAAATATTTGTTGTGGAGCCATGAGTATTTTTCAATGTTAAACATGTGTATTTCACATATTCGAATCCTGTCGGCTGCAAACAAGCTTATTTCACACTAAAACTTAGGTGACTTGCGACACGCGATGTTCGGACGCCTTGGTAGGGCGGAGCTTCCTCGATTAAAAGTCATTTCATTTTCTAGACCTAGTCTAGATTTATGATTTCAAAAAATGATTTTTGGAGGTGGCTAGAAATCAATTTGTAGAGGCGGCTTTGTATTTGGTCGACCTCTACAAGTTATTTTCTAGTCGTAGTTGGATAGCTGTTTCTACAAAATAGAGGCGTTTGGATTAGCCGCCTCCACAAATCCTTTACATTACATAGTAACGTAGTACATGACCCTTTACGGCATTGTTTATACATAATCCATCCATCTAAAAAAATAAATGTGGTCATGCTATATGCCTAGAGAAAGTTAGGTCAACCGACAACCTACAAATTATTTACATAGCGGTGTACATGACTCTTTAGGAACATTTGTTTATATGTAATCTATCCATCTAAAAATGAACTAATGCGGTCACGCTATATGCACCGGCATGACTACTAATGTTGCCATGGATACTTTCCACATATTTCATTGACGTGGTGGTCAAGTCACACCACTTTGTTTGGCATGACCTTGATCTTCCTTGCCGAAGAGCTCAAAATCGCCGCCCCCAGTGTTTGGGACGCCGATTGAGGAAGATTGGAGCTCCTTCATGCGCGCGCCTAGGTCCGTTGATATAGGTGGATGACTTGGCAGGAGACCTCCCCCCCGGCGCACGTGGACATCGCAGAAACGCCGGAGACGAAATTGTCAACGTCGGCGGTCCTCTATGCATCGAGCACGGGACGAGGTCGTCTCCTCGCGGCGATGGAAGACCCGTCTACTCGCTCAGACAGGGTTTTTTTTTTTTTTTTTTTTTTTTTGGAAAAGTGGCGACGAAAGAGACGGGGGTACACAGACCCGCGCCCGTGCCCTTAAAAAAAACGATCTAGTGTTTCTAAAAAAAAATCTTCTAGGTTTTGAGTAAACAATAAAAAGCAATTACTAATGAATTAACTGTCTTTTGCTAGTACATCCAAATAATCATTTATTGAATATATGTGCACATTTATTTATATTTATATATAGCGTAAGATTTAACTTTCAGCGTTTGACTTATCACAAATTATTTCCTTTCCTATAGATAATAAATACACATTATTGCGTCCTTCACTTTAGTGGCGGCCATAATGCATGATAGAATATTCAGAAACTTTTTCTTGAGATTTAATCATTGTCGCAAATGGAATTATACTAGAGAAGCTGAGAACGTGCCATATGTACGTACTCAATCCCTGGAATGGTAGCGCGGGCGACATTCGAATCTTGACCAGGGATTGATTGGTCGCTGTTTCGCCTTTATGCAAAAGAGCAGTGGGACAGAGAACAAAAGTCAACAGACGACAGGATGCTGGATTGCTGCTGGCGTAACGGTGATCAACGCAATACGACACTGCAACGTCGACGCGTTTACAAATGGTCTCCGCCACTGCGATCTGGGCTGGGCTGGGCTGAGCTTTCAACTTTGAGCCTAGCCCATCGGCCCATCTCTTCTTCGCGCGAGCACCGAGCAGAGTGTACCGAGAACTCAATCTGCAAACGACTGGCTCACAGGTCACCTCGCCCCCTCCCGCCTCCCCCTCACCACCAACTTTTTGCCCAGTTACGTATGTCTGCTCTAGTACTTCCTAGCCACTCAATTTTACAGCACAGAGCAGCAAAGCATCAGCTGCACCCCATTTGGTTCTTGCTAGTTGCTACCTTGCTTGCTATGGCCGTTCTTGCGCTACGGTTGGGTTTCGTGGCTCCGCCTTATCCTAGAACCAGCAGCGGCAGGTTCGGCTTCTCCCCCCTCGTCGTCCTGCCGCGCCGTCGCCAACGACGCCGGAGTAGGAGGGCCGCCACGCCCGATCACCGTCGACGGGGATCCGCCCACCGTCGTCTCCGCGCCCGGCCGCCGCATTGTCGCCAGTACGTACGTCACTCGTCTACTCTAGCGAGCCCATCCATTCGTTAAAATTCATTACTCGTACTCGTACGGTACTGCACGTTAATTAATTCGTGTATCAAATCAAACGTCAATCTCGCGCGCAGTTGGCGATGTCCACGGTGATCTCTCCCAGACGAGAGCCGCGCTGGTGCTGGCCGGCGTCCTGAGCGCGGAATCAGAGGGACATCTGTGGACAGGCGGACGCACGGTAAATCCCCTATTCCTGCCTTTCATATATCTTCTTTAGCATTGTCCGTTTCGGTGCATAAAGATAGTGGTCCGTTATGCTAATACTGTACTTATATTCCTCAAGTTTTCTGCTATTATATATATATATATATATTTTTAAAAAAAGGGACTTCACCCGTCTTCATTAAGGGAAAAGGCCAAGGAAAGACCGGACCGCTAATACAAAGGCTCAACAAGTAATCCAAAGATTACCAGACGAGCCCCCACAACACAACACAACACAACCACACAAACAAGAAGCAAGAATACATGTGGAGGGGGAGAGAGGGGACCCAACACCCAAGCCCTCACCGACTAGACCTACATAAAAGACTTCAACACACACCGCTCATAAGACGGAAAGCCGCGGTGGCAAAGCATCCACCAAAGATAACGACCCTCAACGCTCCAACAACGACCAGGAAGTCGTTGTGAGCCGAGCGAGAAAGTGACCCTCGGCGCTCCAACAACGGCCAGGTAGCCGTTATGAGCCGAGCGAGATAACCGGTGACAACAATGACCAGGTAGCCACTGTGAGGACCGGAGCGACCCTCGGCGCTCCAACAACGGCCAGGTAGCCGTTGAGAGCCGAAGCGAGATAAACGGTGACAACAAAGTGACCGGGTAGCCACCGCGGAACACCGGTACGACCCTCAGTGCTCCAACAACGGCCAGGAAGCCGTTGTGACCCGAGCAATCGGCGACGACGTCAACTGAGGCAGGACAGACCTAAGCGAAGAGAAAGAAAAACACAAGCTGGCCAAGAACGGAGAGGACCAACTCCGGCGAGCAGCGTGGGGAACCGGGACCAGGGCGACGGCCACGGGAGCTTGACTGCAGGGGTGCTCGAACGTTGCCTTCAGGAAGGGGATCGACGCTCGCAAACGCCGACAACGTTGGAGAGAGCACCAAAGGTCTTTCGACCACAGCCTGGACGACGAACCTTCACCTTCTTCGCAGCAGGCGCGTCAGTGAGGTGATCCGGCCTGCCTGCAGCGCCACCACCACGCCACAGCCGCACGCCCACACTGCCCGCGACACATGCAGGTAGAGCAGACCACCTCGGCCCCACCACCATGGAGGCACCACCACCGTAACGCCAGATGCACGTAAGAAGGGGCGAGCGCCGGCACAAAGACGGCAGGGGACCGCCTGCGGCCGCCTGCCGCCGCACCGCCCCGACGACGCGCGAGCCCCACGCCGACCACACCAAAGACAAGCACGGAGAGAGAAGGGAGGCCGCACGCACCGGGCACGGGAGGAGGACCGCACAGACGGGCGCGCGAGAGCCTCGGAGCCGCCCGGCGGGTCGCCGGTGCCATGGCCGCCGCCGCCGGGCACGGAGGGCCGCCGCCGCCGCCTAGGGACCGGATCCAACCAAGGTAAGAACGGATCCGGCCATGGCCGGTGGCCGCCGGCGCCCCCAGCCAAGTTTGCCGGAACCCTAGGGGGCGTCGCCGCCGATGCCCAGCCCCGTGGAGGCCGGATCCGCCAAGGGGAGCCCGGATCCGGTCGGCGTGCGGGCGAGATCCAAAGACGAGGGCCGCCGGACCTCGCCGGAGAACGATGGTGGGTCTTTGGGGAAGAAGGGGAGGGGGAGGGAAGGGGAAGGTGGCACGGGGTGTCCTTTTGAGCTCCTCGCTGCGCCGGGCGGCGGCGAGGAGGCAAGGCGGGAGGCGGACCGGCGAGGTGGGGGGGGGGTTGGGGGCGCGGGCCCCGGACGGAGGCGTGGGGGGCTGGGGAGGGTGGAGAGGCACCTGGATAGACAAATGACCAATCTAATGCTCAGGGCTTCACCTCTTCTGCTATTACATCACAATAGCCTCTGCAGTTTGTACGCTTTTTATACTTTTTTTTTTTTTGAGAGGATTGCACGCTTTTTATACTCTGCATCCCCATTTGTTCCAAAAAAAAAAAAAAAAAAAAACACTCTGCCTCCCCAATGAAAATAGATGTATATAAATTATATGCTTGTGTCATTATAGGTGCTTGTTCAAGTTGGTGACATCCTTGATCGTGGTGAAGATGAAATTGCCATACTGTCCCTGTTGAGCTCACTCAGCGTACAAGCCAAATCTCAAGGCGGTGCTGTATTTCAGGTCTGTCTATGTCAACCACTCTGCTACTCCCTGTATGCCACTAAGCTCTGATATACGTGGGTGGACCCTGATTTTTGTTTAGCTTAATGGAAACCATGAAACCATGAATGTGGAAGGCGATTTCCGGTACGCTGATCCAGGAGGCTTTGATGAGTGCATACGCTTCCTTGACTACTTGGATGAATGTGATGGCAACTGGGATAATGCATTTCTCAACTGGATTAATGTCTGTGAAAGATGGAAGAAAGAATATGGAGCTCTGCCTAATGGCGACTGGGGTCCTTGGGACTTTGTCAAGGTAAACAAGAAACTTGTGGTAGTTCTTGGTAGACAATAAACAAAGCAACTACAAATGTGCACTAATAAATTTGCACAACAGTTCTGAGAAATAAAATGCACTAATGAAGCTACATATATTATCTGCTTCTGAAATGTTGGCCTTCCAATATTGTGACAGAAGCAGAAAGGCTTTGCTGCAAGATCGTCTCTTTTCAAGCGAGGTGCTCCGCTAGCTTGTCAATTGGCACGGCACCCTGTTGTCCTCAAGATCAATGACTGGATATTTTGTCACGGTGGCCTTCTTCCTCACCATGGTGAGCCCCTTTACCTCCCTTTGCGTCTTTGTTACCCTTTGCAGTTTGCATACGTGATTTTAGTCTAAACCAAAATCGGGTTCAGGGTCAGAACCTGCCTGACAGGATCACTGCATTAACCAAATGGAGAAGAGGCTCTTGCTTGAGCTTAGCAGGAATCTTGCGATATAACAAACATTTTTTTTTCTGGAATACGCACGAGTGTGTGTATCTTTGTATTAAGAAGGAAAAATGTTATGTGCAAGAAAAAGGCGTTTGGCCAAACGAATACAAACATTCAATTTAATCACATATGTTCTTTTTAATAATACATATTGCATCAAGTGAACCTAAGTATCTCAATTCGCTTTCTTCTTATTTGCAGTTGAATATGGGATTGAGCGTATGAACAGGGAAGTATCAATTTGGATGAAATGTTCAGGCCAAGACAGCGATGATGAAACGGACATCCCCTTCATAGCTACTAGAGGTTATGACAGCGTGGTATGGAGCCGATTGTACTCACAAGATCCTGCCGAAAGAACACGCCGTGCTTTGATGGTAAGAAAAAAATCTAAGCCATTAAGCATACGATACTCCCTCATGTATCATGGAGATGTGTGTAGAGGCATGTAAAATTCTTCTGAAATTTACAAGTTTTTAGACAAATGTTCATATTGGTTTCAGCTATCTTCTATTGTTGCTGAACAAACGCTACAAGCTGTAGGAGCCAAAGGGATGGTAGTAGGGCACACACCCCAGATGCATGGAGTGAACTGGTATACGTTTCTCTTAATCTCAATTGGTGATTTGATCTAATAAAAATCTTAATGGAGATTTATGAGATACCAATTAAACTGATGGATAACTTCGTTGACTACTATTTTGTTATCAGTAAATGTGACGGCAAAGTCTGGTGTGTTGATGTGGGCATGTCCCGTGGTATTCTTTCCTCAAGGCCAGAGGTGAAGTCTTCTCTCTGAGATTGAAATCTCTTAGAAAAATAAGATTCCTCAAGACAATGAAAATTTGAAAGGACTTAATAACTCCTATTAGAGCACTGTGCTGAACTGCCGATTCTCGTCAAAGATTGTATTTGTTGTTGTTTGACACTGGAACATGTTGCTAACCAATTCAAGAGGTCTATTTGGTGATCCTCTTCAGCACATTAATACCAATTTTTTCTTGTAACCTGTGTGTCCAAATAATGACATCATTTCTGTAATGAAACCTTTTTGTAAGTAAATTTCTAAGTAAATGAGCTGCTCTTTTTTCCATCTATAAAGTTCCACCCTTCATTAATGTCAATATGTGAATGCCCATACAGATGTTTTCCTCTTATTCTGTGATGGCTCAGATTTCAGAAAAAAAGAACACTATTTTTGTCGTTGATGTATGACTTTTGTGATATAGGTCCTAGAAATAGTCAATGACAGACCAAGAGTTTTGAAGAAGCGGAGAGAACTATATGATGAGATGGAAGTGTTGGACTATTTGTAAAACCTTGAGAAACTTATGTAAGCGCTCTTTCATTTCAACAGCTTAATCATTCATACATGAAAAGATGAAGGTTGCCATGCCTGTAGAGCATTTAGAATATAGACTTTCTACCAAATTTATTAACTTGTGTTATTGAGAGTTCTGATAGTTATTTGATATATAAAAGATTTCCATTCACATTCGAATGGCATCATAAAATCAGGAATATTCATTTTTGCCAGGCGAAAAATTCTTAGTAAAAAATAATCATGTGACTGCAGGTACATAATAGAAAACATTAATTGTCCTGGGAGCTATCGTACCAGACAATTGGGAATGCTGGACGCAATATGCTACAGAGATATATATAAAAACAGAAGGAAGGTTTTTTCACTATGGTTAGTACGTTTCCTTCACTTAAGAATTTGTACATGTTTGAATCAAATTGTGCTGCACTACAAATTTTATAGGACATATGTCTTAAGCATGTATGCATGATTTTAGGTATGCACTTATTTATAACAATAATTCAAGAGCTTTCTAGGATCCTGTAAAAAGTAACAGTTAGACGTTTTCTTTTTTTATAAGAGTTGAACTACTGAATCCATTTAGTGTTTATTACCCACAGAAGAAAATATCTGAAGTACCAGCATCAATTTTCTCAAGTACATGCAATTTTCTTTATAGGAAAACGCATTATGATATTATTTTTCTAGGATTTTCCTGAGGCATTTTTAAGTGCTGAATGTACAATATTTCCATAAACGAGATCTGTTTTAGTCACCTTACTGACATCATCTTTAAAAATTGGTATGTAGATTAGTGTTTGTAGGAAACCAGATGCAAACATGGATCTAAATCCCAAAGCCGCTTGTTTGGCCAAGTCAGATGAAAGATTTTTTGAAACGAAGTCAGAACGAGAAGGATCTGTCAGATGAAAGATTAGTCGTGCTTATTTGTATCGGCATTCAAGCATTGATTATAGCCTAATTCAGAGCTGTAGGCATCAGGAATCGTGCAAGTAGTAGAACGAGAAGGAAAAGACATGAATATGCTGGGGTCCATCATGTAATTATTTTGTTACCGGAAACAAATTAGATCTCTTCCTTTCATGTGCTACTGGAAACAAATTTGAAAAAGGAAGGTTTGTATATAATCTGCCAGCAGTACTGTAACAGCATTACAACTAACCACAGATGAACATATCATGGAGCTCATCTATGTTTCGATCGGTCACTAGTTCTTTTGGCAATTCTGACTCTATCTAATATCATACTATAACTCTCTGCAATTTTTCTCAGTTCACTTCTATTTGTGTTTATGAAGCGAATTTGAGTAGTTCACCTAACATTTTAAGACCAAAATGAAAATCCTGGCCCCTACCAGTTCCAAAGCAATCATGGTAAAAATAATAATAGTCTCGATTTCATTGACGGAGTGGCTCGGTCCTCAAACTGTAACTACATTTTGGATTCATGGTTGTTATAGACAAACTAACTAGAAAATATTGTACTATGGCTGATAAATCGTGGCATTTCTAGATCCTAGCAGCCATGGTACAATATTTTTGTCTTATAACAAATCAGCATCAACCGGTTTGTCAGCCGTAGAAACCACCAACCGAACAGCCATAAATCAACATCTATCTTGAGTGGCACTTTCTGGAAGGAACTGTTTAAACCGACTCGCAAACCAAAAAGGATGAATCAACACTTGGAAGGTTATTTGCCATGCTTTATGCACACGGGTTTGGGTAAATGGTATTCTTCTGGTCACCCTCAACATTTTGGCCTGACTGGCCTGTTCAGTACCAGAGCTAACCACTTGGTTACAACAGAGGAAGCTGAAAACAGCTCTGTTACGTCAACAGTTGGAAGGAGCCACCACAAGACGGACAGGAAGCATTCGGACAGAGAATTCAGGATGGGCAAACCAAGCTCTCTTATGCTGATCCTGTGATCCATGTCTCTTAGTTGAATCCTGCTCTCTTATGCTGGCTGATTCTGTGCAGCGGACCTTGCCTGTATTCCTGGCTGATTCTGTAAGCTGAACTACTCGGTTCGATGAATGCTCTCACATTCCATTGTGCATAATGGACTTTGGCTACTAGTGATAATCTGCCGATGTGCCAAAATGTCCTTGATTGAGACCAATTGTCAGAGAAAGCTCAGTAGCAAGTATTCGGCCTCAGAATGGGTTGCGTAACCGGAGAGTATATAGAGAAAAAGAGGAGGGCAAGCGACATGGCATACGCTATCTATCCTGTGTCCTCTGTCCGCTTGATGGAAGAATTTGGTCTGAAAAAACTTGGAAAAAATTGACGCACAGTGTAAGAGGAGAACGAGGGTAGAGAGGGCAGCGGGGAAGAAGAATAGGAACTACGATGAATCTTAGCGAGGAAATTTGAAATTGTCTGTTATAATAAGCGTGAGCTCTCTCGAGCGCGCTCTCTCTCTTTTATATTACAGAGAGTTTTCTCTCTCGCACGCTCGCAGGCGGGGAATCAGGCCCACTGGGTTCCAACGAATTTCGCATTGGGCTTTCTAACTCTTGTGTTGTCGCCGTCAGAAGCTTGGGCTGTTGCCGTCCCTGTCACAGTAGCTGTAGTGCTGACATCCCCCCTTCTTGAAGTGCTGCTTGTCCCCACAGCTGAGCGAGGATACTCCTGGTGGACAGCTTCATAATCCTCCCAAGTTGCCAAATCTTGTGGCAGGTTGTTCCATTTCACCAACACCTGTGTCACTTCAGTAGTACCATGGAGCACCGAGCTGAGCCTGCAACACCTTCTCAAGAGCGAGGTGGATAGCAAAGTCAGATGGCAACAAAGGTAATACCTGATGGAGAGCACCGACCGTCTTCTTGAGTTGTGAGACATGGAACACTGGATGTATGGCCGAGTGAGCTGGCATATCAAGCTTGTAAGCCACAGTTCCAATTTTAGCGACAATGCGATATGGACCAAAGAATTGGAAACTGAGCTTCTGATGGGACCGGGGGGCCAACGAAGTCTGAACATAGGGCTGTAGTTTCAGGAATACCAGGTCTCCTTCAGCAAATGAGCGCTCTGAGCGATGAGTATCTGCTTGCTTCTTCATACGTGCTTTGGCTCGATGCAGGTGCTGTTGTAACAGTGTGTCCATGAACTGCCTGCCCGAGAACCAGGTAGCAACAGCAAGGTTAACAGTAGCAGTAGGATCAACCACCAGACAACGAGGATGATAACCATAATCTGCCTCAAAGGGAGACCTGCCAATAGATGAGTGGTGACTAGTATTGTACCAATACTCAGCAGACACTAGCCATTCGCTCCACTTAGCTGGGCAAGAGTGAACAAAACATCTTAAGTAGGTCTCCAAACACTGGTTTACTTGTTCGGTTTGACCATCTGATTGAGGGTGGTAAGAAGTACTCTTGCATATGTCCACATCTGCCAGTCAAAACAGTTCAGCCCAAAAGTTACTGTTGAAGATTTTATCACGGTCCGAGATAATTTTGAGTGGGAGTCCATGATGACGGTAAACACAGGAAAAGAATTCCTTGGCCACTTTCTTAGCAGTAAAGGGGTGACGAAGAGGTATAAAATGACTATACTTAGTCAGCATATCCACAACCACCAATATGCAGTTATAGGAGTTTGACAACGGCAACCCTTCAATGAAGTCCATCGAGAGCACTTCTCATGCTGATTCAGGCACCTGAACAGGCTGTAAGAGTCCCGGCAACCGAGAACGGTCTACTTGGATTGTTGGCACACTAAGCAAGATTGCACATATGACTTAACTTCTTGTCTCAGCCCTTTCCAAGCAAAACACTGCTTCATCTTCATGTAAGTAACTGGTACCCCTGAGTGGCCAGCCCATGCACTGTCATGAAACTGCCTAATGATGTTTTGCTGGAAGTCCAGATCCTCACCAATCCAAACTCTAGATTTGTAACGGAGCAGCCCAGACTGAAGTGTGTAATGTGGCACAGAAGCTGGATCGACAGCCAGCTTAGTGAGGAGGGAAGTGCAGAATGGATCATCTCTGTAACTTGCTACCACAACAGAAATCCAAGATGGAACCAATGTTGTGACAGCATTACAAATAGCAGGAGACTGAGACTGTGGGTACCTTGATAGTGCATCTGCAGCTCGATTATCAGTGCCTGAACGATAGACAATACAATATTGTAGCCCAATGAGTTTGGAGAATACCCTCTACTGTAATTGAAGATAGGCACGCCACTGTTGGACTGCAAGCAGAATAGCCATATATTCTTTTTCATATGTAGAGAGACCCTTGGTCTTGGTACCCAATGCTTTACTGAAATAGGTCAGGGGATGGCCATCCTGCATTAATACTGCTCCCACACCATGGTCTGAAGCATCTGTCTCTATAACAAAGGGCTTGGCAAAAGTTGGGCAAGGCCAACACAGGGGACTGACAGAGAGCTGCCTTCAATGCCTGGAATGCAGTGTCATGTGCACTTGTCTATATGAACAGGCTATGTTTCTTCAACAGATTGGTTAGAGGCTTGGAAATAACTCCAAAGTTCCTGACAAACCGCTTGTAATAATCAGCCAGCCCCAAAAATGATCTGAGCTCTTTAACTGAAGTTGGTGTAGGACAGGAAGCTATAGATTCTAGTTTAGCAGGATCTGTCTCCACTCCTTGAGCACTAATCACATGACCCAAGTAAGCAATTCTGTTTCAGTTTCCAATGATCCTTGGCGAGCAGCTCAAACACAATCCTGAGGTGATTCAGATGTTCCTCCATAGTCTGACTGTAGACCAAAATGTCATCAAAGAATAACAGAGCAAATTTCCTGAGACAAGAGTACAGTGTGGTGTTCATAGCATCCTAAAAAGTGCTTGGAGCACCAGTGAGCCCAAAAGACATCACACAAAACTCATATTGACCCATGTGTGTTTGGAAGGCAGTCTTGTACTCTTCCCCAGACTTCATTCTAATTTGATGAAAGCCTGACTGCAGATCCAATGTGGAAAAGAATTTAGCCCCTGATAGTTCATCCAATAACTCTTCAATAATGGGCACTGGATATTTCCCCTTGACAGTGATTGCATTCAGTTGCCTGTAATCAACATAGAAACGTCAAGAGTTGTCTTTCTTTTTCACTAGCAGAACTGGAGAGGCAAAGGCACTGGTACTCTTCTGTATAATTCCCTTGTCTAACATGTCTGCCACTTGTTGTTCTATTTCAGTCTTCAATACAGGTGCATATCTGTAGGGTCTCACAAATATAGGTTGAGCACCTGGGATCAGGGGTATTGTATGATCACAAGATCTGCTTGGAGGGAGGCTAGAAGGAGACTCAAACAAATCAACAAACTCTGTAAGCAAGGCCTATACAGCAGGGCTGTGAACTGCTGGGACTTGCTCCACTGAATCTTGCAGCAAAGAGACTTGTACTACAGCACCCACTGGTAACACAAACTTGTCCCCAAACAATATAACCATCTCACCATGGTAAGGAATAGCCATCCACTATTGCTCCCAGTGTACATTCATAGGGATGAAAGTGGACAACCAATCTAACCCCAGAATCATATCAAATGATGGTAGTGGAATTAACTTCAGGTCAGTTGTAAAAGAACAGTCCTGCACTGACCACACAGCAGCAGGAATATGCTGATGACATTGCAGAATAGACCCATTAGCCACCTGAACTGATAGAGGAGGGGTCAACATCTGAACACCACTGACAGAGCTCAATAACTTGTCACTAAGAAAAGAGTTGGAACCGCCAGAATCAACCAGAATAGAAACTTTGTGACCCTGCATGTGACCTGAAAAGCACAGAGTCTTGGGAAAGGTGGAGCCCTCCACTGTAGCAAATGACAACTGCATCATGATTTGTGCCTCAGGTGGAGTTTCGGGGACGGGCTCTTCTTCTTCAGGGAAACACATTCTTCTTCGAACCAGCAAACACATCGAAAAGCGATGGTCATGAGTCAAAGCCCCGAAAGCACGACGAGCAACACGAAGGGCTTGAAATTTGTCATAAGACCGGGGGCCATGGCCACCCCCAACAAAACAAAAAGAAAGAAAGACCATGCATAATTCAAGCATGGTCACGAACTATCCATTTGGCTCTTATTCTAAGATTATCCATGTTTGTAGACAACCAAAAAAGCCCCCATGCATGTCAACGACGAAGGAACCATTGCAGAATTTTTCATGCTCACGACACAAAGCAACACATAGAAGGGCTTGAAAAATTTGTCATAAGACAAAGTATCATGGCTAACTAGTGTATCTTGGAGGCCCACGCCACCCGGCTTCATTTGTTGCCATCTTGGGTGGTGGTGGTGGAAGAGGAGCAGCTCCAGCCCAATGAGACTTGTAAGAAGTAGCTGGGTCATAACGCCGCAATGGCTTCTTCAGTAATCCCAACGCCTCCTCCTGTAATTCAACGAGCGAACAAGCAGTATCGAGTGTTGCAGGTTTGTGGATCATAAGAACAGACTTAATTTCTTCCCGCAACCCATCAATGAAACGTTGAACGTAATACATAGGATTTGGGTGTTTGGTATAGGATTTGAGCTCATCTACCAGACCTACAAACTTCTCAATATACTCAGCGGCTGGACCATTTTGGTGGATTTGGAACAGACGACGCAGCAGCAACTCGTGCTCGTCACGAGCAAAACGCTGCAAGAGCAGAGAATAAAATCCATCTCACCCCACAGACTCCAACTCATCTTCGACAGAGGACAACCAACGCTTAACAGAGCCATGGAAATGCATAGTGGCAGCAGACAACCAAACATGACCCTTGACTCGATAGAGTTTGAAATATTGGATTGCTTGTTTGATCCAGGGCTTTGGATGGTCGCCCTCAAATTTGGGGAAATCAAATTTGGGTAACTTTCCCGACTGATCCCCAAGAGACCCCCCTGAAACTGAGTCTCATAATGACTAAATGGATCTGGAGGAGGTGGACGCGGCGGTGGACATGGCAAAGTCAGAGAAGGGGGACGATGGACATGAAACGTACCCTGCAATGGTGGTGGCCACAGAGTGGTGACCACTCCGTAACCACCCTGCTCGACGTGGTGCTCGTTGGGCGGTTTGGCCGCTGATCCCGCAGGTGGGCGCGGGGCAGCCATGGCGTCGTCGAACGTCGGTGGTGTCGACGTGAACGGGGGCGGCGCCATCTTGTGTGGGGGTGGTTGGTGCGCCCATGCCGTCGAGGAAGACGGTGCAGACTTGTAGTGCGGCCCGCCGAGTGGCTTCTCTTCGACCCCGCTCGCGCTTGGAGACACTGGAGCGGAGGGAGACTTGGGAATCGCCAGTGTCGGAGCCGACCCGTGTACGCCCGGCGAAGGTGAGGGACCATCGATCATGGATCGCTCCATGTACTTAGTGATTTTGCCCACCTCCAACTTCAGGCTCGAGAGTCGATTGACCTCGCCGCGGAGATCATCGATGAGAGTGTCGACCTTGGGGCGCCAAGTGTCGAACACCTTGGACGCACCCTCCAGGACGTCCAGGCGAGCGGACGACGAGCTCGCGGTACCATCAATCTTCTCCTCCAGCTTGTCGAAGCGCTTGTCGACGACCTCGAGGCGCAACGCCAGACAACGATCCATTTTGTCGAGGAAGATCTTCTGAGAGGGATCCATCGCACCCGCTACTTCGGTGACGGGTGAAGTGCGCGTGAGCCGGGCGGATGCCGATCCGGTCGGGAATCTCTCACCACAAGTTGCGACCCGTGGATTGAATTACGGAATCCCCAAATCGAACTGCGATGCAAGCTCCGATTTAGGATCAGACCGACCAAATCCGTTTGAGTGCGAGCAACCGATGGAATCAGCGGAGATAATCAAGGGAATCCGAGGACCGTAGTCTCTGATACCAGATGTAAGAGGAGAACGAGGGTAGAGAGGGGAAGAATCGCAGCGGGGAAGAAGAAGAACAGGAACTACGATGAATCTTAGCAAAATTTGAAATTGTCTGTTACAATAAGCGTGAGCTCTCTCGAGCGCGCGCTCTCTCTCTTTTATATTACAGAGAGTTTTCTCTCTTGCACGCTCGCAGGCGGGGAATCAGGCCCACTGGGCTCCAACGAAACACCATGTAATAAAGTTGCTTTACAGACGCGGTTTTGGGGTAATCATAGACGCGGACGGGACACGTTTGTCATAAGACGTTTGTGATAAGCTTTTATTACAGACGTGTCTCTACGCGTCTGTGATAAGGATATAATACAGACGCGTGCTTCTAAGCATCCGTCTATGATAAAAGCCACAGACGTGTGTGGTACAAAGGAGACGCGTTCCTACTCGTCTATAGTAACAATTCCAATATAGACACTCTTACACATACGCGTCTGTAAAAATACATTACTACATAAAATCAATCCATAACACAAATAACAACACAAATTAAAGTTTAATTACTCTCCATAAACGAACAAACACATATAATCCATAGCTAGTCCACAGTTCTAACACATCACAGATCATTCAAAGTTCAATTTTTCAAAGGCCACACTGTGCTAACAAAACAAGTCCAAACTGTGTTCTAACATAACCAAATATTCTCTGCATACAATCCAAAATACATACGATGGACGGTGCAATCTTAACAATCATCTTAGTTTCCTGTTGAATCATGGTGATGAAACAGGCCATCTGAGTGCAAGATCTCCTTCGAAATAAATTTGGCGATAGTATCTCGAATCGCCTCGAAGGTGAATTCTCCTTCAGTTGTGAAGTCAAGGTCCTGTATAACACAGAAGTTTAATTAATTTCGCTGCATTTAAAACATATTTTAGGAAAAAAAGCATCCAACTACTATGGAAAAAGGCTGACCATATGTGGGGGCAAAGAAGAAGGGCTACCTAGCTCTATATAATAAAAACTAGCTGCTACTAAAAGTACATTTTGGAGCTTTTCCTGGTAGCTGGATGTTTACATGGGAAAGACCATGAAGAATGAAACAACTAAGCTTTGAGTTTATACAGCTTGTCCTTCGAAGTAAAAATAATATAATTAATTGTTACTTTTGTCCTTCTAACTACTCCAACATTAAAAATTAAACAACTCCTTTCAACTCGCAACAGATTGTGTTTCAGGTCTGCGAAATTTACATATATTAAATTATGCATCTGAATGACACAATCTAAGTCTCAATGCTGACAAGTGTTTAGAGACCTTATTTTTTATGAAACTAGAGGGGCCAAAAGGCCCATACATTTAGAGAACATTTATTCTGTCAAAATGTGGATGGCATGTTAGTAGATGATGAAGAGGCTAACACTAAAGGGAAGGAGTTAGCCACTGGACAAGGTCACAAGAACTAGATGTATACAATGGCGAAGATGGTGTGGGGGGTACACATCTCAGTTTGCCTACAATACATGGTGATGCAGAAACAATCAATTTCAATTTCAAAATTTTCAGGGCCGATGTTGACATGACAGCACCTATTTTTAAGTTGGGCATGGTTATTGTGCAGATGTTGTGGAGTTGAGGAAAGCGATTGATGCATACAGCATTAAGGAAAGGAGACAACTTTGGAAAAAGAGAAATGAGAAAGGCAGGCTAGAGGAGGACTGCAAAGCAGGTGGCTTCCCATGGATGCTTAAAGCTGCTGGTGATAGGAGCAACAGCATGCTCATCAACGAGTATGTTGACACCCACACTTGCTACAAAAATTGGAAAATCAAGGCTTTAGCTGCTTCTTTTTTGTCAAGAAAGTATATTGATATGTTCAGGGATGATGAGAAAATGAGCTCAAAGGCTTTTGCAGCTAAGGTGCAGAGGGAGTACAATATGATCCCATCTAGGCACAAGCTAGGCAGGGCAAGGAGGGAAGCTTTGCGAATAATTCATGGTGATGAAGAAAAGCAATATAATCAGCTTTGGGACTATGGTCAAGAGTTAAGAAAAACAAATCCCGGTAGTACATTTTTCCTCATGTTGAAAGCGCTGCAACATCCTAAAACCGGAATGGTCATAGAGCATTTCAATACACTATACTACTCACTAGATGCATGCAAGAGGTTTTCTCAAAGGATGCAGACCCATTATTTGCATTGATGGATGTCATATTAAAACCAAGCATGGCGGCCAACTATTAACTGCAGTAGGGATTGATCCAAATGAATGTATATATCCTATTGCAATGGGTGTAGTTGAGGTGGAATCAACAAGCACATGGAAATGCTTCTTAACAACTCTGAAGAATGACTTAAATATCATCAATACAGGTCCATATACCATTATGAGTGACAAACAAAAGGTTAATCACAAAATCTCTCATAAGTACACCATTTTTTATTTGATGATTGTCTCATTTTTGTTCTATATGTATAAACAGGGTCTGATAAATGCTGTAACCACGATCTTCCCAGACGCTGAACATAGGTTTTGTGTGAGGCATTGTATCAAAATTTTCATTCAGTTCATAAGGTTGAAAAATGATCTGTGGGCAATAGCTAGATCTAGCAATGTCCCTCGGTGGGAGAAAAACATGGAACAAATGAAGAAAGATAGCCCCAAAGCCTTTGTTTGGGTTGAACTACCCAATACATGGGTGAGGGCCTTCTTCATTGATTTCCCAAAATGTGACATGTTACTGAACAACAATTTTGTGAGGTCTTTAATAAGTAAGTTGCCTTACAATGTCATGTTTTTATTTAGCTACCTCATAATTGAACTGATTTTTTTTCGTAATCCATCAGGTACATATTGGATGCAAGGGAAGTTCCTATACTCTCAATGCTTGAAAAAATCAGGTGCCAACTCATGAATCGGATCTATACAAAGCAACAGGAAGCTACGAATAAGTGAACTGGTACTATATGTCCCAAGGTGAAGAAGAAGCTTGATAGGCATACAGAAGTTGCATCATCTTGCATGGCGTATCCTGCTGGAGGAGGGATTTTTTCGGTGCGTGACAAATATGGGTCCAATATAGTGGACATAAATGTGAGGTCATGTGCCATTGCATGTTTCAGGCATGATGAGATCAGTCCACAAACAATGGTACATGAGTGCTATTCGATTGCAACATACATTCAAGCGTATGGTTACAACATATGGCCTGTAAGAGATAAAATACACTGGGAAAAATTGAATGGGGTTGATGTTCAACCACCTATTTTTGTAAAGAAGGTAGGCAGGCCTCCAAGGAATAGAAAGAAAAATCCAATAGAATTAGAAGGCGGCACCAAATTAACTTAGCAAACATGGCGTGGCAATGCACTGCAGTGCCTGTGGATCAACTACCCACAACAGAGAATGAAGTTGCCACAAATATGCAGATAAGAGAAATATGCCTAATCCAGAAGAAGAATTGGAAGAATATGATGACCCAAGCATATATTAGAGGTAAATTTCAACAGATAATTTATTTTGTATGCCAATTGGAATACTAATGTCGTGTTTCATTCAGGACATTATGCCAGCTAGACAGAACCATGCCGCAGATCCAAGTAAAACAGTAGGTACTATGGTGTTTAATCTACTTCGTCAGGTATACAAGTATTTTAATGCCATTACTTAACTGAAAGATATACTCACATTTTTTACTAACTATATCTAGGATACACAAGCACAATCAACAATGCAGCCACGAGGTCCGTTGCCAGATGAAAATGAGTTTGTAGCTTTGCAAAGAGATAGCCTACCTCCACTAAGAGTTACTACAGCAATGAACTTAGGTAGAGGTAGAGCTGCAGGTACAAAGTCAAGGAAAAAGGCAAAAGTTACAAAAGATGGGGCTCATGATGCAGAATGCAGTGGTTCAACTACAGGAAGAGGAAGGGGAGCAGGTCATGCTGGCAGAACAAGAGGCAGGGGAGGAAGAAGAGGAGAAAGAAGGGGGCATGGCAATGATGATAGCATGGAGAGGTGCCAAACCACCGTTCTTTGGCAATGTTCTTTGGAAATGGGGAACAATCTCATATTGCACGCGAAGAATTGAACAATAGTCAATCTGCTCCGAGAGAGGACTTGAGTGAAGAGGTCAGATCACCTAAGGGCATGCTCAATAATTAACCCCCTACCAGACAGATGGTGTACATACATGCACAGGACCCAGCCACAAGACAGGATGCTGAACCTTGGGGTTTTCAGCATTGGAGAAGCAGCACATTCAACTACGAACAATATGAGAAGGGGTTAATAAATAGATCTGTCATACCTCAGCATTAAACTCATCTTTACTTGCATATACCATCATACTCAACATGTTGTGGGCCGCAAAGAACCCAGATGTGTTGCCCACACCTTGCTGCAGGCACTGAGATCATATAAAAAAAGGGGGTTAATAATATAACTAAAACACTAATTCACAACTAGAAGTCAAGCACTACTAACTGGAGTTTTGGTTGCATGAACAAGCTTGACCATTGGATGTCCTGGGTACAAGTCCTTTTGGAAGTTTTCACAGGCCCTACACATACAAGAGTTGTTGTTACAACATTTGTTGGACTCAGTAACATATTAAAGAAAGGGACAATATAGTAGGTTACAAAATACTCACTCATCTATCACAGATCTCAACAGACTCAAATCTGTCTTCTTGCCTCTATTGGAGTCGAGGTACAACACCTTGTTCAACTGGGGAACAATGACGACAGTTATCCAGTGGTCGCGGCAGTTATACGCAAACATCACACCGGCACATCTGGGATACTGTTCTCGATATGCCTTTTGGGCTGATTCCAGATAACGCACGCTGTGATCTCTATCCCTTCGCAGGGCTGCTAGTGACAGTGCGTCTGGATCAAGAATGGCAATTGGCACACATCGCAGCCTAGCTGTTGTAATGTGCATTCTGGGAATAAAGAAGCATAGAAAAGCAATTTAGCAAGCAATGCAAATATATATGAAGAGCATCCCTAGCTAATAAAACTGAACAAGTCTAAAAGAGAAGAAATTGTCCGTACAGTGTCACCACGCGAAGAATTCCTAAATCCAATGCGTGAAGTTTGAGGAGGTCAAACAGGCCTTCATATCCCACGGTGAGAAACTCATAGTTGCAGCCACAAAGGAAATAATTCTGCGGCACGCTACCTATTATCCCGGTGTTCTTATTCTCTGCACATGCATTCATGTAGTAGGCATGAAGGGCAGCACACCCAGGTCCAGCCTTGTCAAGTTCTTCTGCTGATAGCATTGGCTGTCCAAATTCAAAATCGAGGTTGGCCGTAGACGATTTGGCCGGTTCAGCATGCTGCTGCTGCTGCTGCTGCTGCTGCTTGACAGCCACCTGCTGTCCCCGTTTGGTGTTACTCTTGGGTGCTCTACCACGCGTGGCCGGTTCAGCATGCTGTTGCTCCTGCTGCTGCTGCTGCTTGACACTCGCCTGCTGTCCCTGTTTGGTGTTACTCTTGGGTTCTCTAGAGGCTGCGGAAGATCCAGGTGCACCATGTGTGGACTTATTATTATGTTTATTTCCTTCTGCATTGTCCTTGGAAGCACAATTTCCTTTAGTAAGGGCACTCTGCACTTTCTCACCTTGTGAGGATGAAACATTGCATAAAAGGTCCTTCACACTGGTTTTGGCTGAACTGCTAAGCCGTGTAGTTTCTAATGAGCTAGTGTTAGGGACCTTCTTTGGTGATAACACAATGTCACCCTTCCTCCACTGGAGACAACGGAACAAAGCCTCTCCAAGAGTTTTCACCTCAGAACTTGCGGGTGGAGTCAACAAAAGGCTCTTATGTTTCTGTTCTACAAAATCAACTTGTACAACAACATATCCTTCCTGTACAGGAACTGAATTTAACTCAGTTATCTGTGGGAATACTTGACCCTTTGCTACTACCTCCACCTGAGAACCTCCAGGGTTGCTTACAAGTGCACAATCTGTTGGCTCTGTGACAAGGTCCACAGGATATGAAATTCCCCCACCAGGTCCATCCAACTGTGAATTGTTGCATACTGCATCCGAGACTGAGGCAAAGCTGTCGTACTTAGCACCTACCAGGCGAAGGGTGTCGGAGGGCAGGGGCAAATTCACTCCATGTTCACATAGCATGGCAATGATATCTTTAGTTACCTGCACACGAAGTTCATCTCTAAGGGCATCCACATCCACATCTGAACGCTTCCTCTTTCTATACATGTTGGAGCAATCCGGCCAATGTTTCCAACCAAAATAACTAGACACACCGCGCACACGCCCTGGCCGCTCTGGGCCCAAGGCCTGTGCGAGCACATCTTTATCCCTGACCCAAGTGTTCGAGATCCCTGAAGACTCAAGTTCTGCTTGTTTCTCTACAACTTGCTCAGAAACCCTTTCAGTTGACTTTGACACCCATTGAATCTTAGCGGAACCTTCAGACGTCTTAACCAACTTACCATGTCCACGCAGATAATCCCTAGAGCGACCTTCAGGAAACCTGTGCCAAGGATTAGTGATGCCTTCGGCGGCTAATTCCTTATCCTCTTCCTTCCACTTTTCGGCTGCTCCATCATAACCTGTTGTCCCCAGGCAGTGATCATGCTTGTTCATCGCCCGAATCTTCCTGAATTTCTCACTTTTTTGCTTTGCTTCTTCGCTCCGCTGTATTTTCACAAATTCATTCCATTCTTGATCCTTAATGAATGGGTGCTTCTCCCGGGCATTCAGCCCTTTCCTGACAAAATTGCGTACTAGTTCGCTTTTAAATGTTCTCCAGCTATGACTTACCATCATCATCATCACGTGACACGCCTTTTCCCTCAAAGATTCTTCAAACTCCAATGTAGGCAGGACACACTCGTCAAATAAATTCTTCTTGTCATCTTCAGTTAGATCATTGAATGAAGGCATGATCAAGGACAACCTTTGTCTAGCAATCAAACCAGCAAGCTTCGTCATTCTTCTCACAGCCTTCTTCTCAGTAGGCATCCCCTTCTCCGTGAGCTCTGTGACAACTATCTGGTCGTCGGGCCACTTTGCGACTTCCCTCTTTCTCCCGGCGACCTGATGCCTTCCCTCTCTTCCCGCATCGATGCGTTGTGATTAGCTTCTCCGTCGGCAGATGATGGTGCGTGCCCGTTATCAAATTCCTACAAAAGAAATTTTAGTGAGGTTTTTGGGGACCACGATACAGCTCTGCCATGTAACAATACATAGCTAGTGACGTATATCACAAAGCTAAATCTTACCATTCAGAAAGGGATCTGCGCGTAGGCAACAGCCACCACTAACACCAATAACCAGCACCTTTGTTCGTTGCCGTAGATTCTGAGAAATAGCGAGCAAAATGAGTAACTTAATTAGTTGTAAAAACAGTGGTATACTACTGGGTAAAACAATATAACTTGTCCAGCTGTGTCCTCAGTTTGAGCTGAGAACTAGAGTAGAATTGTCCTAGGCTAACCAACATAAGCAGATATGCTCACAAACTAACAAAAAAATGTATATGCTCTCAGTTAATACTTAGTAGTTCATCCATTGCCCCACATAAGTTATTAATTCAGCTGTTTTACTATGCAAACAAACCGGGAACTTTTCGATCAGAAGAATCTGAACTTAATTTTATAACAACAGATTTGATAACAGCAGCTTAGACTTCATTATAGGGTAAATCTAATAGCAAAGACAAACTGTCTATAGGATCAATACAAATATTGTGATAGCAAAGACAAACTGTCTATAGGATCAATACAAATATTGTGATGGCATTGAAAGCACACTACAGCTATGTATATAAGAATCTCTACTACCTAAAAGAGCCAAATGTCATCGTCTGCTCGGCTCCTTCGATTCACCCCTGAAGAACATTCATAACTCCAATTTTAAGAATCCAATCATGAAAATTGAAAATTTCAGTACACTACAAGATTTTTTTCTTGTACACAGGTCTTTTCTTTCTCATTTTGAAGTTTTTGCATGCTCAATAATGTAGCCACCTTAGTTTAAATTTTGTCATGAACTTTAGTTTCCTCTGTGACTATAAAAATATAAAACTTTTGTTTTGAACCTACTGTTCATGGCCTTCTCTCGCTTGCAATTCATGGCATGCTGTTTTCTGCCGGATTGCACTTTACTGCTTTCATTGCCACCTGCTTGGTTTGATTTCCATGCATATATAAGTCACTTTTCACCACAATTTAGTTTTTCCTGCAATATGTTAGTCGCCTCACTTATTTCTGTGTCCTTTTCAAGCCTCCAACCGTGGGCTGGCGTTGTGAATGGAGGATCGCAGGCTGGGATTGAGTTTCACATATGGGAAATTATTATGTCTTTGCATAGAGCATGTTTTAAATTGGACTGGGCATGACTGATTTGTAGCAACATGAAAGAGATTCTCTACTACCTAAAAAGAGCCAAATGTCATCGTCTGCTCGGCTCCTTCGATTCACCCCTGAAGAACATTCACAACTCCCATTTTAAGAATCCAATCATGAAAATTGAAAATTTCAGTACACTACAAGATTTTTTTTCTTGTACACAGGTCTTTTCTTTCTCATTTTGAAGTTTTTGCATGCTCAATAATGTAGCCACCTTAGTTTAAATTTTGTCATGAACTTTAGTTTCCTCTGTGACTATAAAAATATAAAACTTTTGTTTTACACCTACTGTTCATGGCCTTCTCTCGCTTGCAATTCATGGCATGCTGTTTTCTGCCGGATTGCACTTTACTGCTTTCATTGCCACCTGCTTGGTTTGATTTCCATGCATATATAAGTGACTTTTCACCACAATTTAGTTTTTCCTGCAATATGTTAGTCGCCTCACTTTTTCTGTTTCCTTTTCAAGCCTCCAACCGTGGGCTGGCGTTGTGAATAGAGGATCGCAGGCTGGGATTGAGTTTCACATATGGGAAATTATTATGTCTTTGCATAGAGCATGTTTTAAATTGGACTGGGCATGACTGATTTGTAGCAACATGAAAGAGATCATGGGAAAAAAAAAATCTAAACACTTGTTAGCACTTGAATTATCAACCAGCCAAGAAATAAACATTGTTTTATTTCTCTGTTTCTGCTTCTTTAGTCTGAAAGCTCAAATCTATTGGTGATCTCTGTTCGAGGATGACTGATGCTGTGCATTAGCAGGCCCAATGCTTCCCATCTCAAGATAACTGCAGATTTATCTTCACGCATGTTCATTCAACTTTTACAGTCCCCTATTCTTGGAGATCACGCAAAAAATAAACACGTACTAAAGTGTCAAAATAACAGCGCCATACCACTGAAATCACGTTGTTTTGCATAAACAAATGTTGAACAATCAAACAATACAAATTGTAGCCATTTGAATTTTAAGAATGATTGTTGACAATGTGTTGGCCCAGTGTGTAAATTTATGAATTCAATAACCTACATAGATGATAGCCTTATGTTCTTGCACTGTCAAAAATATTGCTTTTTCAAACAGTACACCAAACATGGCATTATATTATTCCCGTAGCAACGCACGGGCTTTTACCTAGTTTAGAAGTTACAAAAACAGAGCACGACAATATCGCCTTAGTTGCTGTCAATTTGGATATCCAAGCACATGGTTGAAACCGTTCAGAGCACAAGGATTGACATAAAAGATAATTATATTCTAAGCAGACTACTTAACGACAGTATAAGCACATAAGCTATAAGCTCACAAGGGTCATGATATTAAACTATTGACCAAAAGACTCACAACTATGCCTACCTATTCAGTCTGGAACAAAGTGTTGAGCAGGTACTACAAGTTAATTAGGTGCCAACATATAATAATTTTACCATGATTAATGGAATCTCAAGATATAATATAGTAGTCACGGCTATACTCAGTAATTAGTTTCAGTTCAATGCTGAAAGGCTACTTGTAGTACTGTGATGTGCACCACTGCACCCTAAACATAAAGCTCACAGGAAGCATGATTAGCATCATGGAAACAACCACTCAATAGAAACTGCTCATGCAGCCATTTTAGCACACATGTGCAACCAAGTTCTTCACTTGGTCCATCTAGCCATTAACCTTATTTACCGTAACATTTTACGGCTTCCTCACGAGGCCACAACACCCCATTTTCTAGCCCTTCGATTCACGCTCGACGGCCACCAGCCCACCAAAGCAATAAGCACAGGAACCTTCGAAAAAATCCCAGCCGGCAACCACACCGCCTAATTTCTGCCTTCCTCCTCATCAATAGGAGTACAAAGAAAAAAAAACGTCCTTGACAGAACCTTCTTTCCCCTTCCCAACCTTTCTCTCCTCCCGACACCTCCCCCTCCCCGAACCGGCTACCGCCCCTGCCTCTGCAGCAGCTGCTCTCCTCCCACCGATGCCGCGCCTCGGCCTGCACCGCCGGCCAACCACGGCGCACCAACCCCAAGGCGCCGCGCCTTCCTACCTATGTCCCTGCTTCGTCACCTCTTCCTGTGCCCGGTCCTGGTGTGCTCCATGCTCGGCGCCGTCTCAGCGACGGTCCCGGGTGGGTGCTCTTGGATTTGCTCACGGGATGGCCCTGCTGGCCAGTGCTGAACAGTTCCGCACTCCGCCTCTTCCTGTCTGGGACTTGTGGATCCGCTCAGCAAGCGGTCTTGCCAGCGGCTTCACCAGATGGACAAGGCTCAACACCTCTTCCTCTCCCCCGAAAGTGCCTGTACGCGGCGACCGGCCCTTGTGTTGACCAGCAACACCACTAACGGTGCGCCTCCCCTTGCCTTTGCCACCTTTGCCTGGCTCCCTTTTGTCTCCCTCTCCCTCCTACAAGAGCTTTTTCTCATTTTTGGTTATATACCTGTAACGAATCGATTCAATTTGATTGGAACCCGTTCCTCTATTTCAAGGAGTCCCAATGGCCCCTCCATAGAGGCCTGGGGGTTTCAGAGACTTTTAAAGCGAATAAAAAAGACCCAAAACTCAATTTTGGTGTTGGTGCCTATAGGACAGAAGAGTTGCAGCCCAATGTGCTCAGTGTACTCAACAAGGTGATCCTAATCGGATGTAGAATTTGTTTAATAATCAAACTGATCATGTCTTCATGTTCTGTTTTGCATGTAATGTAGGCATTCTCACTGTTCCCAAAACTACGGCAGTTCACCTTTGCAGGAATGCCTCTATGGATTTATGCCACTGTCAAACGGGTGACAGGCAAGGTCTGGGCTATGGACTACTGTCAATCACCCTTATGGCAACAAAAAAAGATGATGACAAAATTTCCTGAAGACAAACTTTCTAGGTTCACTGTTACCATTCAAGAAGGCAAGGATTTGATCACTCAATCAATTCCGTTTTCATTTTCATTTTCTCAGTGTTAAACTATGAGTTTCAATTACTGTTCTACCAAAATCATTTGTTGTTCTACATATCTACGCAGAGTTTTGAAAATGGTATTGGGCTTACGTTACTACTGCATTTTAATTGCTATTCGTGTCACTTATTATTACCAGATGGGCTCCCTTTTACTATAGCAGTTCTATGGCTACATTCTATGTCCTATTGATGTTTAGTTCACATGATTCAGTACGTACAATAAGTCACCCTTTTTTCCTTAGCCTATTAGTGCTGTAAGAGGTTGTCATCTGTCTGAGATTCGGTAATAATGCTTCCGTCACTAGGCACGGTTTCCTGTTTCCACTGATATTTAGGTACCATAATTCCCCCTGCTTCTCAGAATCACAAAAACAGAAATCTTTACACTTACAGTACATTATAATTGTTTCAGTTTGATATGTAGTGGCATGTACCAGATTAAACTATTCAAACTCAGTGACTAGAGAAATAGTTTCATGCGAGTCTAATGATGAGTTCAGATTTATCAGCGACTATGTACACCTTCTGAATGTTGTGCTAATATAGAACATATATAAATAGTTCATGTTGAACTATGGAGCATTCTTCATATTCCAAAACTACATTATTTTTGGCAAATCTCTACTTTTATTGTGTAGTAGGAAAGGTTTCTATCTCAAATTGGAAGAAAATGGAACTGCACCACCACAACATGTGCTCTTAAAAAATGTAGGCCAACTAAATTGAAGTGACACGATCCTATGATGTCACCATTTACACTATTTTATAAATTCAGAAAATCTTCTACAAAATAAAACTATTGCACACTTTTTTGAGTTGCCCAATTATTAAATTATATACTGCTCACACATTAAACTTTCAAATGGGGGGCAGCAGGTTAGGAATTCTTTATTTCTGAATTGTGGTTGCTTTCAAGACTGAAACAAAGTGAGGAGACTGCTCTTCTTGCAGATGAATACATCAGCACCCACAGTTCATTCTTTCCACTGATGCTAAACAGGTACGTTCATTAACTATTTTCCTCTACTATTCCACTTCTGTAAATTGCTCAAGTATTTGCTTTCTCTTCTAATTTTACTGTGGATATTTTCTGCGCAACCGCTTCTACGCCCAAACGGAAGACCCTGCACTCTTGGCTCAACAACTGTTGTTGGAAGACCCTGCACTCTTGGCTCAACAACTGTTGTTGGGTTTCACTTTCACTTTCACCACAAAGAGGTGCATGTTTTATTATACAATAAGATTGCATGGCATGCTTCTCCATAGTTACAAAGGAACCAACAGAAATAGAGTGAAATTACTACTATTTTCCAATCGTGCTTCTCCAGCCATATCCATTTATCAACCACTGAAACTACACTACACCACTATATTGCTAAAGACAACACACAACTAAAAGAATCAAAGTCAGTTTAAAAGATATATATTAAACAAAGAAAGAAGTCGGGTACCTGCGGTGTTGACCTCGAATTAGTGGCGGCGCGGTGGATGGCGAAGGACGGCGAGCGGATGCAGGACTAGAATGCGCCAAGAAAGAACGCGACGCCAGCAGAGAAGAAGAAACAGTGGTCAACGCCACTACAAGCACCAGCCACCGTCGCCGCAAGCACCACCCCGCCGTCGCAACCGCTGCCGCCGCCGAAGAAGCCAGAGAAGAAACAGAAGCCACAATGAACTCGCCAAGTCGCCAGAGAAGAGGAAACCGGGAAACAGGCGCCGCAGATGCCCGGGACTAGGAAAGAATTTACCCCAGTTACGCCCAGTTACGCCTCTCAAAAAAATTTACCCAGTTACGCTGCGGGTAATTTTTTTTTTTTTTTTGAGAAAAAAAAATGCATATGCTTGAAGCGTGAGAAAAGCTGGGGGCAGAGACAGGCAATGGGTGGTCAGTGATAGCGAGGCATTATGGTGGTCAGTGACTCAGTGATCGCGGGGCGAGCCAGCCGGGCGAACTGTTGCCTGATATGATGCAGAAGGGACTGTTTGAGATTTGACCTATATGGAAGTTTTTCTGAAATTTGATCATCCGCGCCATCAAGTCTTATACTTTTACTAATTGATTGAACGACTCCACGTTAATACTCACCGAAAGCGCTAGAACAAAACGATAAATGTCAGAAATTTCATAAGTCATTATTTTGAAAATATTTAAATAATTAGATTAAAACATCATATCAATAATATTAGTATTTAATTTTAATCGACATTTATTTGTAATAATAAAACAATATTAACTCGATACAATAAATTCTGAGTGTCATGGTACACTCTAAAACAAGTACTGATATGTTGTCGTACTGAGAGGATAGCCTAGGAGCAAGAATATTATTTTAATAAAATAAAAATGTTTTTTTATAAAGGACACAATAAGCATTAGAATTAAAAGTTGACATGACTATAAAATAGGGTTACTATTCGGGTAACTGGGTGAGCACCATTGCAATTTTTGTCTAAAACTAGGTAAATGACCGTGCGTTGCGACGGAAAAAGAATAATTTGAATGTTATATCGTTACATAAAACAGAATAAGCATAATGATTGAGATATCAATATTACATAAATATAAGTCTCCAAAGACTATGGAGTACATATTTCAAAAGCTCCTGCTATGTTATATACATGTAGAAATGGTCTACTCTGCAAGTAGGAGTGCGGCGGGATCAAGTCAAGAAGACAACCATGGAGTGGCTTAGAAATTTTCATCCAAGAACGTTTATTTCTACAGATCTAATAGAGATCTAGATTTCGCTTCAGAGAATCGTGCCATTTTCTGTAGCATTTATTGCCTGAACTCGTGGATGTAACCTGGTAATCCCAGTATGATGCTACTCTCTATACGGCTTTCTAAAAAGTCGAGTTGTAAAGCTCATTAAAAAAAAAAATCATCTATGGAGTACATAATTTTTCATAGTAGGGAAACTCATGTGTGCTCAAACGGATCAACGGTAGGTCTCTTGGTTTCTCTCATCATAACACACCTGCACATTGGGTGCCTTGTGGACACACCTGCATAGCTCTCATGCCACCAAGATTTCTATACAAAACACACAAGAAAAACAACAATAGGAGGGCATTTGTCACACACCAATGTGACATGGGCCGGCCAGGCCCAGGAGGGGCGCGTCGCCCGGCGTGGCCGCCGCCGCCATCCTCGTTATCACTATTACTTAGGGGTTAAGTTTAGTCAAATTAGGAGCTATTACTTAGGGGTTAAGTTTGGTCTAATTACGAAGATTTTGGATTGCTTGCGAGTCAAGTTGAGTCCTCCCTATAAATATAAAGGGAGATGTATCCTTTTCAGATCAAGAAAGAAATAAAATAAAGTAGGTTTAACCCCCAGCTCCTTTCTCTCCTCGCCCTCACACTGCCCTGAAGATCTCTAGATTGGTTTTGGCTAATTAGTGACATCCTTAGGACTAATCTCTCTACGCCAAGTGTTTGATTTAGTTGGAGATTGGTCAAGCCAAGGTTGGTGTATGGTGGTCATGGTGGATGGGTCGAGGTGATCCAAATGATGATCAAGTGCGCAACTTGGAGTGATTCGAGGATCAAAATGGGCTCAAGGCAAAGGTATATCTATAGGGCCATTTTGATTTTACACTCAAGACACCATAGAGGGTGTGAGTGATTTAGGATCGATAAGCCGTACTATAAAGAGGGGAAAACTATCGTACATATCGGCCCTCATGTGCCTCTAGGTTCAAAATCATTTGCATGCATTCTAACCTAGAGAGCTAACTTCGCACTTGGTGAAAATGTTTTTGAAATGCTAACACAGTGGTCGGGGTGTTCTTCAACGTGTTGGTAACATAAGACAAGTGACGGAAGTTGGAACATTGTCGATCGGACGCAAAACGGAAACCTCGGCGCAAAAGTGACGGACGCGGCCGACGTGAAGCGGGCACGTCCCGGCGTAGTGTTGAGGGGCGACCGGGACGCCGACGCGTCCGGTGCCTCACGCCCGACGCTGGCTCGATGAGTCAGCGTCCCGGCGCGACACGGCGAGGGCTCGGCGGGGTTCGACCGAACGACGCCGACGCTTCGCTGGCGCGCCCAGCGCGCCCGGACGCGGTCCGAAGAGCATGTCACGGTGGGGTCGCCGACGCAGCGTCGACGCAGACGGGCGCTGGCGTCGGCGGCGCGTCCGGCGACGTTGTCTCGTAGCGGTGCCCGGTGCCGTTTAGCGGGCGCTTTTGGCGCGGCGCCCGGCGCGTCCGCGCAGACATTTTTCGACGTGTTTGAAAGTAACGACTCTATTTCGATGGGATGGCTATAAATATGTGTTTGGCCGGCCATGGGGAGCTCTCTTGGTCATTCTTACACATTCTAACACCCTTTGAGCTGAGCAAACATCCTCCTCCTCACTCCCTTTGCTTGTGAGCATCATTCTAGTGAGTTGAGATGATTCAAGTGCACTTTGCTTTGATCTTTGCATCTAGTGGTACTTGGGGATCGTTGTGAGCCGGTGGTTTTCTTGTTGCTCTTGGAGAGCATCACTCCTAGCCGGCTTGGTGATTGGTGGAGGCGTTGGCAAGAGAAGGAGTTTGTTCTTGGCCACCTCCGGGTTAATTTGTGAGAGGACCGTGCATCCTCGTCGGGACGACAAATTGCAATTAATATATTCCTTGTGTCTTGGGTGCCTCTCATTTGCTTTGGGTGCAAGTAGCCTAAAGGCACTTGGCTAGGAGTGAGCTCCACCTTGCCCCACACGTGAGAAGGTCGGCACAACCACTACTAGGAATATGATCATCAGTGACGATTTTCTCGTGACGCTGGTAACTTTGGTCACAAAAATGATAGCAATCTATGACCAATTATGTATCTTCGTCATAATATAGCGTTGACGAAGAATTGGCTTGCTGTGTAATGACGAAGTAGAAGTAAACGACACATATAGAGATAACAGTTTGGTCACAAATATGTTTTGGTAGTCCAGGTACGCTCCAAGCACTGACTTGACGAGGTTTTTTTTAGAAACACTTTTTTTTAGAAACACTTGGCAGGGCAGGGCCGGTTGATAGCTGGGCCAGCGGCCCGCAACAGAGGGAGGATAGTGTGCGCGCGGGCCACAATTCCTGGCCCGCAACAGAGGGAGGATAGTGTGCGCGCAGGCCACAATTCCTTTTATTTGGTTGGCAAAAAAATTGTTCTCCTAGGCCTTCGAACCTGCGATCACAGGTTTGAAAGGAAGAAGCGTTACCACTGGAGTACGTTGTCTTACTTGCTGTAGTTGAGTGTTTTATTTTATTTGTAAGTGTCAAACACGTTATTTGTTTGATTGAATGCCCCTTAATTAGATGGATCAGAGGCGGTGGCCCACTAAACACATCATGCAAGGCTATGTGGACCTAAAGTGATCGTGACGACGAGCTGCGCCAGGGCGGTGACTTCTCCACGATCGCGATGACAAGCCATCCCAGGGCCGGGGCCGATCTCGACGACGACGCGCGGCGGCAGAGGCCTCCCCGAGCCTGATCGCGACGACGAGTAGCGCCAAGGACACGTAGGAGGCCAAGGGCACACGCCAGGGACGCGTTTGTACGTTGTAGTGAGGGCACACGCCAGGGACGCGTACGTACGGAGGGCACAGCATCATCGAGCAGCGCCACGGACGCGTAAGTAGCGAAGGCACATCATCATCATCGACTACAAGGTTTGGTTTGATCTATTGTACGTAATATGCATGTGTAGGATTTGGTTTTCAATTTTGTTTATCCTTTTATGACCACAGATGGATAGAAGTTGGGTTTTTGGGAAACAATTCACACCTGCATACGTGAAAGGAGTTGAAGAGTTCATGGAATTTGTTAGTCTGAGATACCCCGAAGACGCACACATTCGTTGTCCATGCATGAAGTGTCGTAATCGAGTGATGCATCCTCAGACAGAAGTAGAAAACCATATACATGTTTATGGAATGTCACCTACATACACCAGGTGGATTCATCACGGCGAGCCGATAGATAATGAAGATGAGGGAGTACAGCAGGAGGTGGAAGGACATGATCATGACTTTGGGGTTCCAATGAATGTGGACGATGATGTTAATGATGATGGTCATGGAGTACCAGAGATGTTAGGAGAACTATATGCAGCGGCAGAGGCAGATGGAGAGAAGCCAAGGTTTGCAAAGGTTCTTGAAGATGCGAAGAAGGCGCTGAGCCCTGGTTCTAAACATTCAAAATTTTCTTTTATGGTGAGGATGTTGTATATGAAGTCGCGTTATCGAATCTGCAATACAACATTTACCACAATGATGACGGTGATTTTGATTCATACCGAGAGTAATTTGCCAAAATCATATGATGAGGCGAGGAAGTATCCGAATGAATTGGGGCTTGGATACAAAAGCATCCATGTGTGCAAGAACAATTGTGTGTTGTTTCGGGACTCAAAAACATCCAAGTATGCTAAGTTGAATGCGTGCCCCGCCCGCAAGGAGTCTAGATGGAAAGATGAAACGGGAAGAAGCGGGTTCCACATAAGGTTTCGAGGCATTTTCCACTCTTGCCAAGGTTGAAAAGAATTTTTCATGCAAAACAGACTTACGAGCAAACACAATGGCACAAGAAAATGAGGAAGTCGACAATGTGATGAGCCATCCAGCTGATGGGGAAGCATGGCAGGATTTTGACAAGACGTTTCCAGATTTTGCACGAGATCCGAGGAACCTGAGGCTTTCTTTAGCTACGAGATGGCTTCAATCCATTTGGCAACATGAGTAGCGAAGACGGTATGTGGCGGTTGCCGACACCACTAGAATCTCCCACCATGGGAATGCGTGAATCCATCAAACTGCTTTATGGCATTACTCATCCTAGGTCCAAAATGTCCAGGAAAGGATTTTGATGTGTTCCTTGAGCCCGTAATTGAAGAACTTCTCGAGCTATGGAAGGGTGTCAGTACATATGATGCATGTACTCGTAAGAAGTTCACCCTTCGTGTTGCTGTTCTCTGGTGTATACATGATTATCCAGCCCTGTCCACCTTATCCGGGCGAACAACAAAAGGATATTATGCATGTATTCATTGCGACAAGAACCCATTGTCTTGGAGAATAAGGGGTAAGATTTGCTATATTGGACACCGTTGCTACCTCGCTAAGACACATGAGTGGCGGAAAAGCTTGGCTTTCGATGGTAGGATTGAAAAAAGAGATAAGCCAGGCAAGTTTACTGTGAAGGAGGTCCTGGAGCAGCTAGAAAAGGTGAAAGATGTCAGGCCAGGCAAGTCTGACATTACTGGAAATAAAAGGAAGCGGAGCGACAGTCCAAAGATTTATAGCCGCAAATCTGGGTTGTGGAGATTGCCGTATTGGCAATATTTGAAGGTTCCACATAATCTCGATGTGATGCACATAGAGAAAAATGTATGTGAAAATATTCTTTGCACCCTACTTAATATACTAGGCAAGACCAAGGACACACATAATGCAAGGCTAGATTTGTATGATATGGGCATAAGACCTAAACTGCACTTGCGACCCAATGGTAACAAAGCCTGCAAGGCTCCACCTGCTCCATATGTGCTTGGGAAGGATCAGAAAGTGCAGTTTTGCAAGTTCCTCATAGATATCAAGTTCCCCGATGGATATGCGGCTAATCTAGCAAGATACATAAGTGAAGATGGTGCAACGGTGGTTGGAAAGATGAAAACACATTCTTGCCACATACTCCTACAAAGAATCATACCCGCTGGCCTTAGAGGTCTGGTGAGGAAGGATGTATATGAAGCAATTACAGAGCTTGGGGCCTTCTTTAGGGAACTATGCAGTAGAAATCTAAGGAAAGATGTTGTCAAACGGCTGAAAGGAGAAATTCCATTGATCCTATGCAAGCTTGAGAAAATCTTTCCCCCAGCCTTCTTTGATGTCATGGTGCACTTGTGTGTCCATCTTCCCGATGAGGCATTCTTTGAGAGGACCTCGTTTCAAGTATGGATGGATGTACCCAATAGAAAGGCGACTAGGCACTCTGAAGAATTTTGTAAGGAATAGGGCTAGACCGGAAGGATCAATTGTTGAGGCATATGTGGCAAGCGACACATTGACCTTTTGTTCTAGGTACATGGAGGATATTGAGACTAGATTTAACCAGGATGATGATAGTGGTACAGAGATGTCGTTGCCAGATGACGTCTCCGTTTTTAAGCATGGTGCTAGTCTTGTTGGAGCTGTTACAACCCAGTACATTGATGACGCTGTCATGAAAAAGTTAATTTGGTATGTGCTAAATAATGCTGGTGAAGCAGTGGAATATATGGCGTAAATATCCATTACTTGTTTGAGATTCAATTTTTTATTCCTTTTTAATATATCTTTTGGTGTAATGATTAAAGTTTGGCATGCAGATTGTACAAGGTCGAGATCCTCCAGCAAGGTGCATGTGCAAATACTGTTGATGGAATGGTTGAACGAGGATTTGCAAATTGGTTAGGAGCCATGTAAGTCACCACGCATTTTATTTATTTGCTTTGTAAACGCATTATTATGGATCTATAATTGGTGAGCTGACTACTTTGAACAGATTGAGATGAAGCGCAAGGAGGATCCAGAATCAGTTAGCGAAGGACTCTGGGCGTTGTCATGTGGCCCAGCTAAGCGAGTTAAGATAAGTGCTGCTTGCAAGATTAATGGAGTCTGGTACAACACGGTGGATCGTGAAAAGTTCCTGCAAACACAAAATAGTGGTGTAATGACTGAAAGTTCACATGATGGGAAGAAAACAGATTTTTATGGTGTCCTTAAAGAGGTAATTGGGTTGCAATATAACTCGAATCATCAAGTTCGTCGGACTGTTGTGTTGTTTCGATGTGATTGGTTCAACCAAGTAGGCGAGACTGTGGGCCTTCGAGTTGACAAACATTTCAAATCCATCAATGTTCATTCATTTTGGTACAAGAATGATCCTTTCATCTTAGTAGAGCAATCGAAAAAGGTTTTTTACCTGCAAGACACATCTCCACAAGGTAAAGATTGGCGAGTTGTGCAGAAATTCGAACATAAGGCTGTATATGATGTGGCTGAGACAGATGAGGGCAGTCATGAGGTGCACCAGTATGACTATGGATCGAGATCATCGAGCATGCAAAGTAGAAGAAGGTGATGTTAATGAGGTGCTGCCAAATCTAGAAGGTGGAGAAGCAACTATAATTGAAGGCAATTTAGATGAACTTATAAGAAACAAGAAGCAGGTGTTGGTATAAATTAACGCACACAGAAAAATCCGCAAGCGCACGGATACCGATGTAGCTTTCACCCGGGAGTATTCCAAGGTATCGATTTTCACGGGAAACGTGAAGTGCACTAATCAAGATAATAAGTTGTCCAAGGATAACTATGGGTTTGTGGGGAGAGAGAGAAAGTTTCTAATAAGGCTTCTCTAATAGATCTAGGAATCAAAGATACTTCAAGATTTATTTATTATGGGACATCAGAACACTAGCCACGGAAAGGGATGAGAAGGGGGCTAGGAAGCTCCGACTACGGTCCTACAAACACCAATCCGAACGTGGTGGAATACGTCGCCGTCGTGGTTGTCACCACCAGGGCTACCACAAACTATCCGTGGGATTGGGTGCAATTCCAGGTAATCACTAGACTAAGCACCACGCCTACTCTAATAATTACTACTCTAACGTTATAAAGACTAGAGCACTTGATGCAAGCGGGAATCTAATAAATAAAGTAGAAGTAAATGTTGAATGAAAGTAAATAGAGAGCTTAGAATTAATAAATGAAGAACTTGGAGATTTGTTGAAGATGAACTAGTTGCTGCAAGATTACAATGTTGATGAAGATCCGACAAGTCCGGCTCTTCAACTCTCTCCTCTTCTCTCTCCTTGATCTAATTACAACTAGATGAACTAGTTGAACTAGATGAACTAGACAACTAGACAACTAGAGGGATCTCTCTTCTAATTGAAACCCTAACTTTTGCTCTGTAGATAACTAATGAAAGATAATGAGAGAGATAATCCTTGGGGTCGACCCTGGGGCTGCTTATATAGTCCTTGGCGATGAACGATAGCCCTTGGATCAAACCGACCTTGGCAACGGTGTAGATACAACCTCAAGGTCGGTTACAAACCGACCTAGAAAGATGAAGCTGATTGGCCACTGTAGCCTGGCGGCCGGCCCAAATGCCACCTGGGCGCCGCCGGTCGAGTCTCCTCTCGGCCTCTCGTCTCTTCTGGTGTCTTCTGGTATCTTCTAGAGTGTTTTAGTCCACTTTTCGGATTGAGTTACTTCACGGTCAAGTCTTGTCATCGTATGTGATGTATATTCCGGAACTTTCTCCATTCTTCTCTGCATTTATCTGTTAAGTCCCTGGAAAGTCACAGAATTCCAAAACTCGTGGAATTATGTCAGTAAAACCCCTATACTCTGTTGATATTCATTTTAAGCCCTTATTCCATGTTTAGTTGACTATTAATATTATGCTATAACAGGTGTCAACAAGCTCCCCCAAGCTTACCCTTTGCTAGTCCCTAGCAAAGTCAAACTTAACAATGGATCGGGAGTTGCTACAATGCTTTCATGCCTTAAAAATACACATGCTTTCAAACAAGAATTCTCCTCTAAATATATATATTTTAACTTCAAAACTTTTTATCATGGGGCTTATAGCCTTCACTTGGGTCTTAAGCAATTGAAAGATAGAACAATCAAGTCAAGCACTATGTCTCAAGCTCTTAGATCAACTATTATCCTGGAGTTTTTGCAAGATTTTCAAAATAAAACTCAGAGATTCCTGTGTATGAGAGTTTTGTGAGGGTCATATGTGGTGAAAGTGGCATATGGTGTAAATATGATAGTGATAAATGTGAAGCCCCATTTCTCTTTTGCTCCTTGAAACTATCTCTCCTTTGAATATGTTGTAGAAAACCTGGGTTGTATACTTTTTTTTTGAGAGGTGGGCTCTACTCACCCTCGGACTTGTGTCCATTTTTCTCTCTCTTTCTTTTTAGAGAGGTGGGCTCTACTCACCCTCGGACTTGTGTCCATTTTTCTCTCTCTTTTATTATTTTAGAGATGTGGGCTCTACTCGCCCCCGAACACTTGTTCATTTTTCATCTCTTAGGGAGGTAGGCTCTACTCGCTGTAGTAGGACACATTTGTCCATTTTTCATCTCCCTTTTTCTGTCTTTTTTTTTTGAATACAACCCAAGCCTCATTTTTTTTCTTTTGGAGAGACAAGTAGCAAGAACTATGAGCATTATAGCAATGATGGGCTTTTTGTGGAATATGATGGATGCATACTTCCAAGATAGAAGTAGCATATATGAGTGGAGTGTAAGTTGTAAGAGGTATATATATGGTAAGAACACTCTGTCATACATGAACTCATCATGTAGCACTTTTAATTTTAAAGAAAATTCTCCAGGACTCTAGTATCACTAGGAACATGATAAATAGCAGCTCAACCTTTCAAATATCATATCCGTCAATTACCTAGACTTAGATCAAGCATTTACTACCCACAAGTTTTCAAATTCAAAGTAAATCATGTGTCAAAACAATTTTATCTGAAACTTGGGAGAATTCAAGGTTGAAAACTAGGTACGTGTAAGGAAATACGGCAGAGCAACTATTCATCATTTCCATACTTAAGGTTCATTTTATTTGAGCAAAAGCAAACTAGTGAATACTCCCTCTAGATCATTTATTCTCAAACTCTAACAAAGACTCTTTTAAACACTAGACTCTTATCAAACAAAGCAAAAAGATATATAGATTAATAATATATAGTAAAGAGATACTTATCGTGATAACTGGGGGTGCTCTCCCCCAAGCTAGATTTGCATGTCGGGATGTTGATGATTGGAAGTTAAGGTAGACAGCGATGAGGGTGTCATCCTATCATGTCGTTCTCCCATTAATCCTGCAACACTCAAATAGACAACAAAGCTTGTGGAACTGATTAAAGGTTAGGCAATTAAGCATTAGTTGTCTAGAGTGTTCTAATATAATAATCATATAAACTCAATTACATCTAGCTCCTCAACCATGTTGATCTGTGGCTCTAAGTAAACTTTCAAACGTTGTCCATTTACCTTGAATGTGTTACCTGTATCATCTTGGATGGTGATGGCTCCATGCGTTGACGTGTCGACGACATTATATGGTCCATCCCACTTACTTCGCAACTTACCATGTCCAAAGAGCTTTACTCTTGAATTGAATAGTAGAACTTTGTCTCCAGGCTTGAACTCCTTGTGCTTAATTCTCTTATCATGCCATCTTTTTGTTCTCTCTTTGTAGATTTTGGAGTTGTGATAAGCCTTTTCTCTCCATTCTTCTAGCTCAGATAGTTGCATCAGACGCTTCTCGCCAGCTAGGTGGAGATCCATGTTCCATTTCTTGATCGCCCAATGAGCCTTGAACTCCAATTCAACAGGCAAATGGCATGTTTTCCCATATACAAGTTGATAAGGTGACATGCCTATAGGTGTCTTGTATGCAGTTCGGTAAGCCCATAGTGCATCCGAAGCCGATCCTTCCATGTCTTCCCCATTTCATCCATAGTCTTTTTGCGAGAATATTTTTGATTTGTTTGTTAGATGTTTACGCTTGACCGCTAGTTTGAGGATGGTATGGTGTTGCAACGTTATGATGAATCCCATGATTTGCTAAATACTTTCGGAAGTCTTTATCGATGAAATGAGATCCTCCATCGCTTATGACCACCCGAGGTGTACCAAAACGAGGAAATATGATTTCATGGAACATTTTCTTTGCATGTTTTGAATCACTTGTTCGACATGGCATTGCTTCTACCCATTTGGATACATAGTCTACAGCCACCAAGATGTATTCGTAATTTCCAGACTTGGGAAATGGCCCCATATAATCAATCCCCCAAACATCAAATAGTTCAATTTGGAGATTGTTTATGAGAGGCATTGCATTTCGTGTATTTATGTTTCCATGCTTTTGGCATCTATGGCATCTTCTGATAAATTCCTTTGTATCTGCATACATCGTTGGCCAGAAAAAACCACTTTGCCAGATCTTGGCATGTGTCCGGAATGCTCCACAATGTCCTCCATATGGCGAGGCATGACATCTTTCCATAATTTGAGTAGCCTCAGCCATAGGAACACATCTTCTCAACAACCCATCGGTGCAAACTCGAAAAAGATAAGGCTCATCCCATAGGTGATGACGACTCTCATAGACTAGTTTTCTTTTGTCTTCACCAGGTGGGACATAGCCTGTTACTATAAAGTTCATGATGTTTGCATACCATGGATCGGAGTGTGTTATCATGAGCAAGGTGTCATCCCTTAGATAATCATTGATGGGTAGCTCATATGTCTCCTTGTATGGAATCCTAGACAAGTGATCAGCTACCGAATTCTCTACTCCCTTTTTATCTTGGATTTCTATGTCAAACTCTTGGAGTAGAAGAATCCATCGAAGTAGCCGAGGCTTAGCATCTTTCTTAGTGAGGAGGTACTTAAGAGCGGCATGGTCGTGTAAACTATTACCTTTGCCCCCACTAAATAAGATCTAAACTTGTCTATAGCAAAGACAAACGACCAAAACTCTTTTTCGGTGGTATAATAATTGAGTGTGCTCCGCACAAGGTTTTGCTAGCATAGGATATGGCATAATGCTTCTTATCCTTGGTTTGGCCTAAAAATGGCACCAACCGCAAAGTCGCTAGCATCACACATGATCTCAAAAGGAAGATTAAAATCAGGTGGTTGAATAATTGGAGCTGAAGTGAGTGCTCTTTTAAGGATTTGGAAAGATTCATGGCACTCATTACTAAAGATGAAAGGTGCATCTTTAGCTAAGAGACTAGTCAGGGGTCTAGCGATTTGAGAAAAATCTTTGATAAAGCGCCTATAGAACCCTGCATGTCCCAAGAAGCTTCGGACTCCTTTTACATTGTTGGGAGGTGGAAGTTGTTCAATAACTTCAATCTTTGCTCTGTCCACCTCTATCCCACGTTCGGACATCTTGTGTCCAAGTACTATTCCTTCCTGAACCATAAAATGGCATTTCTCCCAGTTCAGGACTAAAGAATTTTCTTCACACCTTTGTAAGACTTTATCTAAATTCTCCAAACAATCATCGAAAGTTTTGCCATAAACAGTGAAATCGTCCATGAACACTTCCATGATTTTCTCAATCATATCAGAGAAAATAGACATCATGCACCGTTGGAAAGAAGCTGGAGCATTGCATAATCCGAACGACATTCGTCGGTATGCATAAGTTCCATACGGGCATGTAAAAGTGGTCTTACTTTGGTCAGCAGGGTGGATTGGAATTTGATGATAACCAGAATAACCATCAAGGAAAAATAGAAAGAGTGATTTGCAAGCCGTTCCAACATTTCATCAATGAAGGGTAACAGGAAGTGATCTTTCCTTGTAGCCTTGTTGAGTTTTCGGTAATCAATGCACATGCGCCACCCAGTGATGGTTCGTTGAGGTATGAGTTCATTCTTCTCATTCCTAACGACCGTCCTTCCCCCCTTCTTTGGCACAACTTGGACAGGGCTAACCCACTCGCTACGTGGCACGGGATAACTAATCCCAGTGTGTAGGAGCTTAAGGACTTCTTTATTAACAACTTCTCGCATAGCTCTGTTAAGTCTACATTGTGGTTCCCTAGAGGGTGATGCATCTAGATCAATAGGGATACGATGCATGCAGAGTTTGGGGCTAATCCCTATGAGATCTCCAAGTGAGTAGCCTATGGCTTTTTTATGTCTTTCTAGGACAGTGACAAGTTTATCAGTCTCTTCTTGGGAAAGCTTATCACTGATAATGGCAGGAGTTTCTCGATTATTATGAAGGAAGACATATTT
This sequence comes from Hyparrhenia diplandra, assembly GCA_015847255.1. Taxonomy (NCBI): domain Eukaryota; kingdom Viridiplantae; phylum Streptophyta; class Magnoliopsida; order Poales; family Poaceae; genus Hyparrhenia; species Hyparrhenia diplandra. Next base: position 811,585 of record JADLZK010007979.1, read on the forward strand.
TAAGCCAGGAGGAAGTGGTTTTAGTTCTATTGGAGGAGGTGGAGGTTGTTCAGTTTCATCTAGCTCAATGGGTTCTACCAACTCTTCTTCTTCTTCTTCAACGAAGTGTTCAACGTCGAAGGATGGTTGGGCCATCTCTTGTAGAGATGCCATTAATACCTCCTCAATAGGGTCTTGTTCGGGTCTGGATTCCACTATCGTATTAATAGATGGATCAAGAGGAATAGTCATGGTGGAATTCCCAACCTTGAAGTCTAAGTGACCTCGCAATGGTTCTTCCTATAAAAGTCTCATGATTGGTCTACCAATCAAGAGATCAACTTCTGAGATGTCATAAATATGAAAATCTAAACATAACTCAGAGTTGTTGATTCTAACAGGAATAGCCCTTAAAACTCCATGGCTTTCAAGAATAAATCCTGATGGGCCTTGTAGAAGTTTTTGTGATGGAGTTAAGGATGTGTCAGGATAAAGAATATTAGCTAATTCTTTTGAAATAATGTTTATCCCGGCAGAAGGATTGTAGTGGACGTTTCTAGCAGACCCTCTAATTTGGCATAGAAGAATGGTTGAAGGGGAGGTGACTCGAATAATCTCGGGTGATAACTCCGCTTCGGTTAGCCATTCATAACTCATAATTGCTGAAAGGCTTTTGAGGTGTTCTATGCTAACAGATTCTTCTATTGGATCATGTGGAGTGGTCTTTACTAGAGGTCTCGCTTGGATAGGAAAGTTTCGAGGTGTTTCCATAATCTTCAAAGATATCTTCCTCGAATTCAAAGGGAAGCTCTAAAGGTGATGGTTCATCATCCTCTAATTGGCTTTGTGTTCCCTTATCAGGAGGTGTTTCAACAACCAAAATATTAGAAGTGTCAACTAGAAGTTCCAATTCGGTTGCATGTTCCTCCTCTATTGGTTCGGGGCTTAACTCGACTTCTTCTTCAGGGAATTCATCATAGATGCCAGTGTATGGGGTATTTTCAAGGATTCTCTCAAGAATGGCTTTTCCCTCACTAGCAATTTTATGTGAGAATGAACCTCTGAAGCGATGTCTAGATGCGAGCAGACTTCCTTATTAAGGCCAAGGTAAAAATGATAATACAGGACATGGTCTGGCAAGGAAAGGTTTGGGCCGGAATTGGTAAGGCTTGTGAATCTAGCCCAGGCTGCTCCTAGAGTCTCCTTCTCTTTTTGTCTAAATGTAAGCACTTCAATTCTAAGGTCTGCAATTTTATAAAGTGGGAAGAAAGCATGACAAAATTTGTCTAGAAGTTCATCCCAATTTCCATTTACGCTTCTTACAGAATGAGCATACCACTTTTTCGCTCTTCCCTTAAGGGAGAACGAAAATAACTTCCAATTAATGGTCTCTTGTGTCATGCCAGGAATACCCCGACAAGAACACAATTGCTCGAATTCTTTAAGGTGTGCGTACGGGTCTTCATCTGCTAAACCAGAGAAGGATTGCTCCTGCACCTTGGCTATAAGAGCAGGGCGAAGCTCATAGCCATCTGTAAGAATGGGGTGTGATGATGGTGGAGGCTCCAACAAGTCGCCCTTTGGAGCAAAGAATTTATAGATTGGAGTGAAATCCATGTGGAAAGGGTAGTGGTAAAAAGAAAAGATAAAAGGACGAACTTGGTTCGAGATTAGCACAGCTACCGTTCCCCGGCAACGGCGCCAGAAAGCTTGTTGGTATAAATTAACGCACACAGAAAAATCCGCAAGCGCACGGATACCGATGTAGCTTTCACCCGGGAGTATTCCAAGGTATCGATTTCCACGGAGAACGTGAAGTGCACTAATCAAGATAATAAGTTGTCCAAGGATAACTATGGGTTTGTGGGGAGAGAGAGAAAGTTTCTAATAAGGCTTCTCTAATAGATCTAGGAATCAAAGATACTTCAAGATTTATTTATTATGGGACATCAGAACACTAGTCACGGAAAGGGATGAGAAGGGGGCTAGGAAGCTCCGACTACGGTCCTACAAACACCAATCCGAACGTGGTGGAATACGCCGGCCGTCGTTTTCGTCACCACACAGGGCTACCACAAACTATCCGTGGGATTGGGTGCAATTCCGTGTAATCACTAGACTAAGCACCACGCCTACTCTAATAATTACTACTCTAGCGTTATAAAGACTAGAGCACTTGATGCAAGCGGGAATCTAATAAATAAAGTAGAAGTAAATGTTGAATGAAAGTAAATAGAGAGCTTAGAATTAATAAATGAAGAACCCGGAGATTTGTTGAAGACGAACTAGTTTGCCGCAAGATTACAATGTTGATGAAGATCCGACAAGTCCGGCTCTTCAACTCTCTCCTCTTCTCTCTCCTTGATCTAATTACAACTAGATGAACTAGTTGAACTAGATGAACTAGATGAACTAGACAACTAGACAACTAGACAACTAGAGGGATCTCTCTTCTAATTGAAACCCTAACTTTTGCTCGTAGATAACTAATGAAAGATAATGAGAGAGATAATCCTTGGGGTCGACCACAGGGGGCCGCTTATATAGTCCTTGGCGATGAACGATAGCCCTTGGATCAAACCGACCTTGGCAACGGTGTAGATACAACCTCAAGGTCGGTTACAAACCGACCTAGAAAGATGAAGCCGATTGGCCACCAGTAGCCCGGCGGCCGCCCAAATGCCACCGGGGCGGCCGCCGGTCGAAGTCTCCTCTCGGCCTCGCGTCTCTTCCGGTGTCTTCCGGTATCTTCTAGAGTGTTTTAGTCCACTTTTCGGATTGAGTTACTTCACGGTCAAGTCTTGTCATCGTATGTGATGTATATTCGGAACTTTCTCCATTCTTCTTCTCGCATTTATCCGTTAAGTCCTCGGAAAGTCACGGGAATTCCAAAACTCGTGGAATTATGTCAAAAAAAACCCCTATACTCTGTTGATATTTATTTTAAGCCCTTATTCCATGTTTAGTTGACTATTAATATTATGCTATAACAGGTGTCAATAGCGAGGTTGACTTCAATCTAGAAGATAGTGATGATGAAGAGGATGATACAAATTTGCAAAGTATTGTAGTGATGGTGGCGATGATAACAATGATGACATGGACGATGAAGATTTCTAGGATCGATAGTAAATCGTAGTATTTTTATTTATTTGAGTTGCTTTTTTTTTTTTTCAAATAATTGTAGTTGACATTTTGGCATCATAGAATTAAACTTGAGTACAAATTATGTCATCACGGATTTTAGTTTAGTTGAGTTTATTTTCCATCACAGATGATATATGCAACGGAATGATGCTAATAAGTTAAATTTAGATGACACCATATATATGTCATCCCGCCAAGGTTCAAAAGTCATCTTTTACATTGGTAAGAAGGTGATGTTTATGCATCTACAAGGCTACTAAATTTTCTTTACATGCTCAGTAATTTTTGCATTTTTTTTTATTTGAAAAAGCGAACCATGGGGCAAACTAGGTATAGAACATGACAACAAGACAACAGCACGATTTAAAAAGATAAAATCATCAATGTAATGTGCAGCATAGGAGTGAGTCTTGCAATCATGCTGCAATTGTGAGCAGTATTCATGAATTGATGTCTTGTACATTGCTAAGCGAACAAAAATCTTGCCCTCCCAACTGAATATATAATTTATTTAAAATGAATAGCAATCTAAAAGTAGCCAAACTTATGCACTTTCAGTTTTAGGCTCGAGTTCATATTTTAGATGCCATACAAATATACCGAACCATAATAAAACTCTACCGTAATTTGAATCTACATTGCCCATTCATGCTTGTAGAATATAACCTCGTCTGATCAATTAACTTTTGCATATACAATTAACTTGTCACGAGAAAAGAAAACCATTCTACTTGTTTGTTTCTCCACCGATGTCCGAAATTTAACTTATTAGCAGCATTCCGTTGCATATATGATCATAAAACCCCCTTCTAATACAGAACTTACATAACACCATATATTTCACATGACACCATATATATGTCATCCTGCCAAGGTTCAAAAGTTATCACTAGATGTTCCTTTGAAAGGTCCCTTGTGGTTTTTGGTAATTGAGTGTCAACATTAGGTGAACTAATATGTGTGATTGAGATAATACACAGGAGATTAGTTCACGTGTGGTGACGCAATGAAGGAGCTTTATTGCATATGAAACATGACATGGAGTCATGTGACCAACACTATGTAAAAAAGGCTAATAACCGCCAGTGAGCCCAGAGACATCGCTAATAACGGCGGCGTGTTGTGACATTACCGACGCGCGGGCCGGGCGAGCATCGCATAATAGGCGTCGGATGGTCCCACAAGACCAATACTGGCGTCAGTAATAGGAGGTCATTACGACGCGTGTTCATGTAACGCGTCTGTTTTCTTAATCCGCACGTTTTTGTTGGGTCTGACGCACGCGGCTACGGCAGACGCTTTTTGAAACCGGAGTGTCCGCAGAATTCAACGTATCTCGGACACGCCGCGTTTCATCACAGCGCATTTTCGAGACCGACGATCGTGGATGCAACCCCTAATTGACGCGTTTTTGCTTACGAGACACCTTTTCGGCGCCGCCGTCATGCATGCATTACGAGTATTACGACGCGCGTGGATTCATAGACTTCGCGTGGTCGATACCCGTCCGTGTTGCTTGACACCGGCATGACGCGGCGTCGCAGATACCGACGCTTGGAACAAGATAAGGGTCTGTGAACGGCCACGTAAATTAAAGTCGCGCGTTTATTTTCGGATGAGTTGTGTTAGCGGTGTGTCAGAATGTCGAGCCACTACCGACGCGTTTATTTTCAGGCGAGTTGTGTTAGCAGGTGTGTTCGTACATTGCGCAGCCACTACCGACGACGACGTTTATTTTCGAGCGAGTTGTGTTAGCAGGTGTTCAGACATGTCGCAGCCTTCTACCGACGGCGTATAGTTTCTCGCACAAGTTGTGTTATTAGGTGTTACGTACATGTCTCGCCCACTACCGACGCCGCGTATAGTTTCGAGACGAGATGTGTTAGCGGTGTCCGTACATGTCGCGAACCGCCACCGACGCGGCGTGGTCATTTACAGACGTGTGTTGTCGCGGTATGCCCAGGCCGCTTTCTTCGGTATTGCGGACACGATCAAGAAACAGACGCCAGCGGTGCGCGCGCTCAGAATCGTCGCATGTTACGGTCGTGCGTTGTCGCCGTAGTCCACAGTGTGTGCGTGGTGTCCGAAGCGTTGCTGCGCACATGTCGCTGAGCGAGACGCCGGCGGGTGCACGCGCCCGTATTTGTCTCGAAGTTCCACGATCGCCCGTCCTACTAGAGACGATGGATGTTGACACGCCGCCCGTACGAGCATCGAATTTGGCCGGGCCCGCATCCGGTTTTGAATGGGCCTCCGCCGCTCCGGCAAGCCGGCCTTCCTTTGGGCCTGAATTTGGACCGCATGTTAGGCCCGTTCTCTTGTGGTACAACGAAGCCGGGCCGTTTTCCGCTGCGTAGGTTATAACATCGCGGACATATTATTATATAAATATAATGCGTTGCCACAAACTTCAACACCGTCTCTCTCTCACGGTGGTGGCGGCACACCACGGGGGGGTGGGGCGGGGCAGCGGATGAGCGCGACGCACGTGGGGGCAGCTATATACCTTTGATGATTGATTTGCTACGCCGCCGCTATATCTTGTATTTGGATCGCCTCCTTGGTGTCCGTGTCTTCGCCGGAAACCCGCGGCGGCGCGACGAGGCTCCAAGTTGGAAGTTGTTCTCGATGCGGAGGAGGATCTTACGCCGAGCGGTCCTCCGGCGGTACTGCAACAGAAGCACGTTGTCACGGCATCCGGAGGCGGCATAGTTTCTCGGTTGAATGGAGGCTAGGGTTTTTCCTTACCCCATGCGTACATGCTTCCCAAGAAGCAATCTCAACCGTTGAATCAACCGAGATCAACGGTGCACAAGCACCGGCGTCGTTTGGTTTGGGCTGCTTTGTTGGGCTCCAAATTCATCCTCCATGTGGAAGGATAGCCCAACAAAATCTATTCCTAATCATACACAAACTCACAAAGACGAGGCTTTCTGCCTTGCTTCACTGCAAATTCAGCATAGGTAGCCTCCAGTTTTGTAGTGCTTGTCCTCGAGTGTGGAAAAAAAACCCTTCCGAATGACCCTTCCATTCCAGTCTTGCTTCATTACCATGATAAAGCTCAATCCAGACACGCAGAATGCATTGACAACACTAGACTTCACACAACCAAAGTAATCGCTACGGATGTGTACACAAAGAAATCAGTTCCAAACCACAAGCGGTCATCCCGACAAAGAAAGTTTCAATAAACTATAAAACGCACACTATCAACTTGATTGCAGCGAGTGCCATAGTAAACAAACAAGCTCGTCATTAGTCTTATGAAGTCAAAGCATCTCAATTTTTAAAATATGATAAAAAAAAAAAGATGACAAGCTAGACGTTCATGAGTAGAAGTTCCATCCATTGTAAACTCTGGACAATGTACAAAATATGACACAAAGAGTTTACAAAAAATGTTGGTCGTAATGCTCAGTCACACACAACGCATGCTCATAAAGATCAACAAGTACTCTATCATGCATATCCCCGATGTGCACAATGTCAAGGTAGAGCCCGCCACAAGGCAAAAATGTTACTTTTATGTCCTTGGAAGCCCCGGCCTCTAGTTTCGGTTTAAACTTCTTTGTTCATCCACATATTACTGGTTGGGGAGGGCGACCCTCGCCGACCCAAGCAGCCCCGCTGGCCTCACTACGGGGGCCAAGAACTAACCTCTCGTTAACCGGTTATGAAGTCTTGCGGGATCGGCAAGCGGAGGACCCTCCGCGAATACGCTGAACGGCGATGGCTCCTTCTCCCGTCAAGGGCGGCCTCCGAAGTCGGGGCGATCGAAGCCGGGAGCAAGGCGGTCCACTCTTGTGCGGCGGGGGGGAACACCGGAGGGGACTCCCAAGCGGCGCGTGCCCAAGCAAAGAGGGAAGGCCGGCGGAGGGGCCCCTCCGGAATCCGCCCCTCCTCCGCAGGAGTGCGGGACCGGGCGGCCGGCACGAGGAAACCCTACACCCCCAAAGGGCGAGAAGAGGCCACATGTGTATTTCCCGCATCGACCTCAGACGGCTAGTTACAAGCTTGCCCTTGTGAGGGCCCGGTTGTAAGTGTGTGTTTTCCTACCTACCATGTACCAAATTGTAAATCAGCCCCTCTGACCCCCCGGTATTCCTATAAATACCCGGGCATGGGCACAAGGAAAGGGATCGGTGGTTGGCCGGTTTAAGGGCCATTTACTCATTTTTATTGCATCCACGTCTCGCCCCACGCATCGTCTTATCCCTCCTCTTCGGAGGCCCGGACGCCCTCCGATCGCCCGACCCCGGCAACTCCCGCGAAGGTCGGGGCACCGGGAGGCCTCTCCGCTCCTCGTTTGTGTTCTCGACTCATCCTGTGGGAAGCCCTCGCCCCCTTCCCGCCTCCTCCGAGAGCGAAGGCTAAGGGGGCAGGAGTGATCCCCACAGTTGGCGCCGTCCGTGGGGAACGGCACGAAAAGCCCGGCCATGCCGCCACGCCGAGCGGATGCTCTGCCGCCGCAGCGGGACAACCCCGCCCCCCGAAGGGCACCCCGCAGGATCAAACCCAACAACCAGTCGGCAAGCGGTCACCAAGCACAACCAAGTAGCTCCGCGCCAGGGGTTGCGGGAGCAGGGGGACCCGTCATCTCGGACCCGAGGGGCGGTGGTCCAGAACCGGTGGCTTGCAGAGGTCTCCGACCCGAGCAAACCCCGCAGATCCGCTCGAAGGGCTCCTAGAGAGCGCCACAGAAGATGAAGAGGACGAAACCGAGCAAGGGGAGCAAGCTCGAAGCCCTACAAGCCCAGATCGCATAAAAGAGAAGGTCGCCGCAGCCCGGATCGGAGGCGCCGCTGTGACGCCAGTGGAAACGGCCGAGGCCGCCAGATCGAAAGTTAGCATGGATCAACCGCCAGCCTTGAGGCAAGGTAGAAGTCGCTGGCGGAGGGGCCGCAACCCCGGGATCATCCACGGCCCCGCGCGGGGCAAGCCCCGCCTCCGCCAACCCCACCGCCGCCGCAACAGAATCAACCACCATCGCAGCACCCACCGTCCTCAACCCTTCGCATAAGCCAGCTGTACCCTAGCAGCCACATCGGAGACGGCTCCGGGCGCCACGCCCAGGCGCAGCCTCCGCAGAGTCACCACTACGATCCCAAATCCCCGCTCTCCTACGCTCTCCAGATCGCGGAGTGGCCTCGGCATACACCCACCAACACTTGCCAAGATACAACGGGGCTTCCGGCCCCGTGCGGTTTGTTATGAGCTACGGCCGCCGTGGAAGCAAGCAGGAGGAGATCACTCCACAATGGCCAAATCTTTTTGTGATCATCGCAAAAGGAGTCGCCTGGGATCATGGTATCGCACGCGCCCCCAAACTCGATCCCGAGCTGGTCCGACCTTCGAGACGCCCTCGAGCAAACTTCAAGGGAGTCGACTCGAACTCATCAATAGAGCTGGCCGAACGTGGTGCAGAAGCCAAACGAGCCCCTACAAGAGTGGTGGCGGAGGTTTCTCCAAACCAAGGCCAGAACCGAGGGGGTCTCCGACCAGGGCGTCATCATGGCAGTAGTCTCCTGTATCCGCCCAGGTCCATGTCACTCAAAGATTGAGCGGAGGCAGCCGAAAACCCTAGCAGAGATACATGAGATAATGGACAACTCCTCGCAGAGGCGATAACAGCCACAAAGCAAAGATAGAAGCTTTCCGACCTCCGCCAAATCAGTACCAAGCACAACGACCACCGCGCACGGACAACTACCCAAGACCGGGAGGCCGCCGAGTCGGCACCATCGCCAATAACCCCCCCGCGAGCAAAAAACCCACCAACGACCCCCCGAGGCAAAACTACCCACCAAGAACCCCCAGACCAAACCCAGACACCAACACGAGGCCTCCACAAAAGCAACCCTACTGCCACTACTGCAAGAGAGGGCAAAGGCCACTACACCAAACAATGCCCCGTATTTCGCCAAGGGGAAAGAGGCGATGGACAGAGCTAGCTTCGCAAAACCCCCGGAGGCAAGTTAACCACACAAGGAAACCAAAGAAGCACCCACTCCAACCACTACACTTTCACTCCCTTCGACTACGGAACCCCAAAGACACCCGGGCTTCCACTACCTAGCTTTCCACACCAAAGACCTTCGGCCCAAAGACCACCACGCTACTACCAAAGAAGAGTACAGTTCACACCCCCAGAGCCTTCGCAACCAAACTACCATAACCAAGCCCTACCACCTCCACCTCCGCTCCCCCCTCCACCACCAACCCCACACTCACCAGTCAAGCAAGAAATCTAGACAATCGTCAGCAAGCCCAACTCATCTTACGGAGTCATCCTCGCTATCACAGGAGGCTCCAATGAGGACCACGGCAACAAACGACAGCGAAAGGAGCACTATCGGAGGGTCCATCATGTCGGTACCGAGGGGCCACACAGAAACAGCCGCTGGTCCCATATTCCAATCACCTTCAACGCTAGCGACATGAAGCTCAGAGATTACCCTCACACCGATGCAATGGTGATCGACACCAACATCGGAGGCTGGACAGTTACCAGAATCCTAGTAGACACGGGCAGCTCCGCAGACATCTTGTTCGCATCAACCTTCGACAAGATGGGCCTCGACAGGAACATGCTACAACCAGCGGGCAACCCTCTCTTCGGCTTCGGAGGCCAGCAAGTAGGGACCATCGGAAAAATCACCCTACCAGTCTCCTTCGGGAAAGAACCCATCCACCGATTAGAAAACATCACCTTCGACGTGGTAGACATGTACTACAGCTACAACGCCATTTTCGGTCGCGGAGTCACCAACACGTTCGACGCGGTCCTCCACCCAAGCTATCTATGCATGAAGATGCCCTCCGTCGGCGGCATAATTGCCGTGTTCGGGGACCAGACCACAACAAGAAACACGGAGGGGGCCGTTGCACCAGGGCAGCGCAACGTCCACAACCTCGAACAAGAACCATAGAGGCAAGAGAGACGGCCCGGAAGGCGACGCTGAGCCTCCCCGCGGGCACTACCCGGTAGAAGAAACGAAGAAAGTCAGGCTGTTCAGCTATGACCAGGATAGAGAAGTAACTATATCCGCACTCTTGGACCAGGCCTCCGGCGTAACTCTGCGGTGCCTCCGAGAGAACTCGATGTGTTTGCCTGGTCCGCGAAGATTTACAAGGTGTTAGCCGCGACCTCATCGCACCACCACCTCAACATAAGACCGGACGCCACTCCCAGAAAGCGAAGCTCCGCAAAATGTCGACGAGAGGAGAGTAGTAGCGCAGTGCAGGTGAACCGCCTTCTAGACGCGGAGGTCATCCGCCCGGTCAAGTACCCCACTTGGTTATCCAACGTTGTCATGGTGAAAAAAGCAAGCCTTAGCAAGGACAAAGCGGAGCCCACCGGATGGAGGATGTGTGTGGATTTCACCAAATTTTGAACAAAGCATGCCCGAAGGACGATTTTCCCCCCCCCGAATCGGCTCTCTAGTCGATGCAAAGAAGAAGGTTGCGAAAGGTTGTCTCTCCCGGATGTTTCTCGGGATACCACCAAATTTGGATGAACCAGCGGATGAGGAGAAGACAAGTTTCATAACCCCCTTCGGAACTTATTGCTTCAGAAGAATGGCCGAGGGCCTCCGCAACGCCGGCTCCTCCTTCGCACGCATGACAGCGGAGGTATTCAGGGGAGACAGCGCACCATCTCGGCCTATGTCGATGACTTGGTAGTCCAGAGCAAGCTGAAAGAGGACCACATCATGGACCTCCGAGAGAACCTTCGTCAAACTCCGCGGGGCCGGACTAAAAGCTCAATCCGGCTAAATGCATGTTCGGAGTAAGTAAGGGCAAGTTATCGGGTCGCTTTGTGTCGTGAAGGGAATCGAGGCCAACCCTATTTAAAAATCGAATCTATCACAGCAATGGAGCCTCCGAAGAACAGAAAGTCGGTGCAAAGGCTTGCAGGACGCCTCGCCGCCCGGCGGAGTTCATCTCCGATCAGCCCGAACGAGGGTCGCCATTCTTTCGGACACTAAAGGGCACGAATCGTTCAATTGGGGACCTCCGCAACAAAAAGCCTTCAAGACCTCAAACAAGTACCTCACGAACCTCACCACTCGCCACACCGAGCCCGGCGAAGGGCTCCTCCTCTATGTCGCCGCATCGCCTCACGCCGTCGCCGCGGTGCTAATCAAGGAAGTGGAAGAGGGGCACCGCCCGTGCAAGTCCCCATCTACTATGTCTCCGAGACCCTCGAAGGGCCCAAGCTAAACAACACAGAGCTAGAAAAGGTTGCCTACGCAGTGGTCATGGCAGCGAGAAAACTCAAGCACTACTTCCAAGCACATGAGATCACCGTACCTTCGAGCTTTCCCCTTGACAACATATTCAGGAATCCCGAGTCAGTGGGTAGAATAGCGAAGTGGGCAACCGAGATCGGAGACCACGCAATCAGGTTCATCGGCAGAACAGCCATCAAGTCCCAGGCCCTCGCAGATTTCCTTGCGGATTGGACCCCAGGACACATACAACCAAGCGGCAAACTTGGACCCGATTTGGGACGGCACATACCGACGGAGCAGGGGGCACGCTGAGCGGCATCGCAGCCCATCATCACTTCACCCTCCGAGTCATGCTAAGATATCTTTGCCGGGCTAGAATTCCAAAGTGCACAAACAACACGGCAGAATCACGAGGCGGTGCTCCGGCACTAAATAAGCTCCGGGCCATGTCAGCGCGAAGGGCTATCATCAAAACAGATTCGGAGGTGGTCTCGAAAACAAGCCGAGAAGGACAACAAAGCCAAGCACCCGTGAGCCGCAAAAATACCTAGCAAGGCTAAGGAAGACGGAGGCCTTCTTTCTCGGCGTCACAACCAAGACCATATCTGGCAGGGACAACGGCGAAGCCGACGAACTCGTTAAGGCCGCGTCCCGAGCGGAGCCACTCCCACGTGGGCGTATTCTTCGGTGCTAAGTAGCCCCGCGATTCAAGAAAACGACCCACCTCCGAAATCGGTCGGCGCCATCCACGAAGATTGAGAGCCCCGATCATTGCATTCATCGAGGCCACTTCGAGCCACGCGGTCTAAGGAAGAACAAAAGAGGGTTGAGCAGAAGGTCCGAGGCTACTGTCTAGTTGACAACAAGCTGTACAAAGCCTCCGTAACCGCCCCATGGCTCAAGTGCATATCTACCGGCGAAGGCCGTGCCATCCTAGCGGAGGTACACGAAGGCATCTGCGGCTCGCACAACGGCCCCAGAGCGCTAGTGGGAAAGGTGTTCAGGCAGGGCTTCTATTGGCCCACCGCACTCAACGACGCAACAGACATGGTCGCACCGCTGCGAAGGGTGCCACCGACGACAAGACCACTCCAACAAGGCCGGGGGCTCCAACAACACTCATCCGTCCCCACCGCCCCTTCAGCGATGGGTGATAGACCTCATCGGACCGATGCCGCCGGCTCCGGGAACCTTCGCTATGCAGTAGTGGCAGTCGAGTACTTCACCAAATGGATCGAAGCCCGCCCTCTCGCAAGCATAACCTCTCACTCAAGTACAAAAGTTCTTCCGCGCGCCAGATCGTCTGTCGCCGGAACCCCCGCGGAGCATAACGATTGATAACGGCACCCGGTTCGACAAATGCGAAGGCTTCAAGCAATTTTGCCATCAAATAGGCACCAAGATACACTTCGCCTCCGTAAGGCACCCCAATCTAACGGGCTCGTTGAAAGAGCCAACGGCATAATCTTGCAGGGTATCAGCGCGAAGGTCCACGCGAAGCCAAGAGGAAAATGGGCGGAGGAGCGGCGCAACCAAATTCACGCCCTTCAAGCTTTTGTTTGGAGAAGAGGCCGTCCTCCCGTAAGAACTAAAGCATGCATCGCCAAGGGTCACCAGCGAAGCCCCCTCGCGAAGGACCTCCTCGAAGAAACAAGAAACATGGCCGTCCTCAACCTCCACGCATACCAGGAGGAGACCACAAGATGGAGGAACAAAAAGCTCAGCCTCCGCACGATCTCCGTGGGAGACTTCGCCCCGATCGTCGAAGCGTAACGCGAAGATGGCCGGCAAGTTCATCGCCAAATGGACGGGCCCGTACCTCGTCACGAAAAGCACAAGACCCGGCGCATTCCACCTGCAAGACCTCGAAGGCCACGATCTCCCCCACACATGGAACGTCGACGACCTCCGCAAGTACTACCCCTAGCGGTGCAATGTACCAGGCACTCGCGAGTTGTAGGGGCTCCGCTCGTTTTACCATTTCATTTTTTCCTTTCTAAACTCAAGACCATGAACAATACGGGCTGCACTCTTTTTCCTTGCGAAGGGGCGCAAGGTTTTTTAATGAGGCAAAGATCGATATCTAATACATGCGGGATAGTTCCCCCACATCGGAGAAAGGTGCAACTCAAGCATGGCACTGAAAGGGGCTGGCCGATGTCGCCCAGCCCTCATCACCGCGAAGGTAGCGGGGGATTGCCACGCTCGGGGAACAGCGCAAGGCTGCACCCCCGGCTCGGTCAAACCAATAAAAACTCATTTTAATTCATGCCAAGTCGGGCACCCTGGCACCTCCGCCAGGGGCTCGCAATGAAGTCGCCCCGCGCCCTCCGAGTATGAGTCGCGCGGAGGCGCACAAAGATGGGCACCCTGGCACCTCCGCCAGGGGCTCGCAATGAAGTCGCCCCGCGCCCTCCGAGTATGAGTCGCGCGGAGGCGCACAAAAGACGGGCACCCTGGCACCTCCGCCAGGGGCTCGCAACGAAGTCGCCCGCGCCCTCCGAGTATGAGTCGCGCGGAGGCGCACAAAGACGAGCACACCGGCACCCTCGCTGGGGCTCGCAATGAAGTCGCCCCGCGCCCTCCGAGTATGAGTCGCGCGGAGGCGCACAAAAGACGGGCACCCTGGCACCTCCGCCAGGGGCTCGCAATGAAGTCGCCCCGCGCCCTCCGAGTATGAGTCGCGCGGAGGCGCACAAAAGACGGGCACCCTGGCACCTCCGCTAGGGGCTCGCAATGAAGTCGCCCCGCGCCCTCCGAGTATGAGCCCCGCGGAGGCGCACAAAAGACGGGCACCCTGGCACCTCCGCCAGGGGCTCGCAATGAAGTCGCCCCACGCCCTCCGAGTATGAGCCGCGCGGAGGCGCACAAAAGACAGGCACCCTGGCACCTCCGCCAGGGGCTCGCGGCGAGAGCATCCAACGCCCTCCGAATAACGTGCAACACGGAGGCATCACAAAGAAAGAAACCCAGGTACCTCCGCCGCACAGCCTTAACTACCACCCCAGCATACGACCTACCAAGGACAAGACCTCCGCCGTACAGCCTTAACTACCACCACCCCAGGATACCACCCACCAAGGACAAGACCTCCGCCGTACAGCCTTAACTCCCATCACAACCCCAAAATACCACCTACCAAACACAACACCTCCGTCAATCAAGTCATAACCACACTTAACATTTATGACTTCCACCTAACATCAAGCCCGCACCCGCAGAAGCAACCCCCACGAGCACTATAAAACCAAACCCCCCCTTCACAAGTTCCATGTTAGGAAGAGAGTAGCCATCAGCCACACACACCACCATGCCACCACCCCGAGCCAAACCCCGATCCTACAAGGCAGACGCCAGGATACCTCCGAAAACCCCAATATCCTAATCCAGCGAAGGCACCACAATGGAAAATGTAAACCAGCCCTAACCCCCGAGGCAGACCGGCGCAATGAAGAGCAACAGCGCTACAGGTGCCCCCGAGGCCGCGAAACCCCCAAACCTCCGCTAACCAACAAAGACCAAATGCAGACAAACTAGAGCATTTCGGTCCACCGCAGCCACCTACGCCAGCTGCCCAGGAGCACCTCGCAAAAGCCCGAGCAACCCTCGCGCAAAACGCGGCCAACTCGGAGCAGTGACTCCTGCGAAGGGGATACCACAATGGAGAATGTAACATTCTCCGGTGGGCAACTTCACCAAAGGAATCAAAGTTCCGAAGGGGGGAAAGGCGCAACCCTGAACACTAACGCGAGAAGGTGGCGCAACTGCGACAACCCGCACGCCCGCCATTCGACAAGGACAGGCTTGCACCAACAGACAACCCCCCGCTCTCCGGAGCCACCTCCGCAAGAGCTCCAATTCGCGCTAGGGACCTCACCGACCCGAGTCTCTAGACGATGAGTCGCAGGTTCGCAGGAATTCAAAGGCGCACCCTTGCAACAATTCCAAGCTTCAACAGAGAACCCTGGGGCCCAAGAAGGACCCCCCGCACCCAAAAGTCAACTTGTAACAAAAATGAGCAATAAAAGTAGCAAGTACCATTGTTCAGGCTACCTTCGCAAAACGCGCGAGTCTCGCACTAAGAAACATAGGGGACGCCGCTGTTCTACGCGGCTACCTCCGCAAAACGCGAGAGTCTCGCACTAAGAAACATAGGGGACGCCGCTGTTTCACGCGGCTACCTTCGCAAACGCGCGAGTCTTGCACTAAAGAAACATAGGGGACGCCGCTGTTCTACGCGGCTACCTTCGCAAAACGCGCGAGTCTCGCACTAAGAAACATAGGGGACGCCGCTGTTTCACGCGGCTACCTTCGCAAACGCGCGAGTCTCGCACTAAAGAAACATAGGGGACGCCATTTGTTCTACGCGGCTACCGCAAACGCGCGAGCCTCGCGACTAAAGAAACATAGGGGACGCCCATTTGTTTCACGCGGCTACTTCGCAAACGCCGCGAGTCTCGCACTAAAGAAACATAGGGGACGCCGCTGTTCTCGCGCGGCCTTTTCGCAAAAAGCGAGTCTCGCACTAAGAAACATAGGGGACGCCGCTGTTTCACGCGGCTACCTTCGCGAACGCGCGAGTCTCGCACTAAGTAGGGGACGCCGCTGTTTCACGCGGCTACCCCCGAAGCGCGCAAGCGCCGCGATGACAAAAGTACAAGCAAAATCATTCACTTAGCACGTGTACCAAACATAAGACGACCCTTCGCAGATACATTGCACATCCATTAACATCACAGCGCTAAAGTTACATAGCCCTCCGCGGGCAAGAAAGTTATTGAACCTCCGAGCACACTTCCTCAGCTACAGAAGTTACAACACCGTGCAAAACAGCCCTAACTAACACCTTCGAAACACGCTCTACAAACGCCTCCACGTCAACCACCTCGACCTCCAGCGACTCGTCAACAGGAAAAGTAGCCTCCGGTATCGAAGGCTCCGATAGAACAAGCGGGAGGTCTCCGCTCAACACTCGACGTCGGTAGACCCTCCGCATGTCGCTCCACTCAAAGCCAACCTCCTGCTTCGGAACAACAACTCGGCCTCCGCGGTCGACCCAGCAAGCGGCGTGGCCAAGCGCGATGGCCACGGCCTCATCGCCCCCGATGTCATCCTCCGCCACAGCCGCACTAGGGCCAGCTCGAAGAGAACTCGCTCCACTTGGCGGGTCGTCAAATCATGGGACCGCCGTAAGGCCTCCGAGGCCCGATTGGCTATGTCATACTTCGAACCCTTCCCCACCAAAACCGCTCGAAGGGCAGCCCAGGGAACCGCTACATGGCATGCACCCAAGTCTCCCCCGAGATAAACGTATCCTGGCGATTCATCATCAGCGGAACCACGTTAAGTGCCCTCCGCGCAGGCCCCCCGGGTACCTGCGCGGCCAACATAATCATTGAGCACTGTCAGCCCCAACCCCAACAAGATCCAGCTGGGCGAAGGTAAACGAACGCAACGAGAGTAGACAACAGCTAAAGACGGGAAATAGCGAAGCTACTAAACCACCAATTCATCATTTAATTTAAAAAAAAAAGCCCGAAGGCCAAGAGTTTGACAGCGCACGGACAACAGATCTAAGGTGAGTAAACCAAGGACAGCCTAAGGAGCCCTACACCACCTCTCTCGCCGGAGGCCGCGGTGGCGTCGGCAGCCGGAGGAGTTGTCGAAGGCACGGTGGGGGCCGGCACGGTCTCCGAGGGAACCGCAGAGGCGGAGGCGTCGACCGGGCGAGGCGCGAGTCGCGTGCGGCAACGGCCAGAGACAGACGCCGCGGAGGCCGGTGCAGCGGTCACCCCTTTAGTCGCGGGCGGAGGTACCGAGTCCCCAAGCGGCCGACTCGACACCTCAACCCGTCTCAAGGCCCTGGACCTCTTCCGAGCAAACAGGAAACCCTCCTCCGCTGGAGCAGAAGCAGCGAGGCGACCTATAACACCAAACCAAAGATGTAAGACAAATGAAGCAAAAACAAACAAAGGGCAAAAGAAACAAAGTAGGCAAGAAAGCAACCAACCTTCTGGATAGATCAGCCTTCGCAAAGTCGAGGGCCAACTCCCGCCTCCCTCGTACGTGCGCTTGATGAAGGCGGTTGTGAAGCGCTTCACGTCCCGCTCCTCCGTCGAGGCCCTAACTTCATCGGGGTCGGGAAATGAGCGGTCAGGGGCCTCGACAACGGTTCCCAAGGCGCGCACTCGGATGGCGGAGGCCCCCTCAAAGGCGACGGCGGCGGTGCGGCCCTAAGTCGGCGAGGAAACCACCTTCGGCGGCTCCCACCTCTCGACGCATCCAGGCTCCAACGAGCGGAGTCGGGTTCGGCGGCAGGGCCGACGGCGGGGCGGCCCCAACCGGACAAGAACGCCGTCGAGGGCCGCCTTTGAAGGCCTCCGCCTCCGCATACCACGACGGCTCTAGCGCGTTGAGCCGTGGCCGAGGCCGCCACCTCGCATCCCGTGCTTCACGGGCCTCCCGCGCCTCCGTCGGGCGCTCGTTCTCCCCGGAGGACCTTCGCCCCCTCCTTGAGGTCAGAAACCTCCCTCCGAAGGCGCTGCACCTCGTTGACGGCCTCCTCAAGCTTCTGGGCCTCCCACCGACTCTCTTTGAGGTCGTCGGAGGCCTTCCTCACGGCGTCCGCATGGTCGACGGAGTCCCAGCCCTCACGGATGGCCGTCCCCCACGTCAGCACCATCAGCTCCGCCGTCTTCACCTTGATATCCTCATGGATATCGCGGAGGGGGCGGTTCACGATGTGCATCTTCACCTCCGGCAGACGCACCCGGTCGAAGACCCGACCGATGAACCTCCGCTCCACCTCGGAGCTGGCGAAGGGGGTGTCGTGGAGGTCCGCACCCGTATGCAGCTCCACATCGACATCATCGATGCTAATGGTCTCCGCAACGTAGGTCGGCGTCAACGCCCCTCTGCTCCCCCAGAGTGCCTTACCACTACCGGAAGGAGCCTCCGGCGGGTCGTCCAGAATGGCGCCCTCCGACCACACATGGCACCGCCGATAAGGGCGGGGCACCCGCGTGCTCATGCGGCGGGCCACGACGGGGCCACTCCATGCCACACCACCTTCGCCGCTGTCACCGTCACCGGCCTCCTCCTCTTTTTCTTCGGAGGGCCCGCCGTCACCCCCCTCCTCCTCGGGCTCCTCATAGTCGGAGCCGTCGTCGGAGGCCTCCTCCGCGTCCGCCTCCTCGGCCACCTCCGCGTCTTCCGCCTCATCCTCATCATCGGAGATGAGAAAACAGCCGAGGTCCGCCACTCGGGACCCTCCGGCCCTGCCGGAGGAACCCGGCCCCCTCCGAGCGGCGAGTGGGGGGCGGAGGACGAGCGCCCGCCCGCCGGGGGGCGCCAAAGGCGCGCCAGCGGCGGACCCGGCCTTGCGGACCCCCGTTTCTTCTTCACCGCGTCCCAAGGCGTCGGCGTCGGCCTCGGATGGCCGGTCCCCGTACTTTCGATCTCAAGGAGGTCGAAGACCGGTTCACCCGGCGGCGGTCGGCGAGGCAGGCGCGGATCCGACGGATCTCCGCAGACTCCAACTTTCCGATGAGAAAGTCCGAGCAGGCGGTGGCCTCCGCCATCACCAGCCGGCCGAACTCCCCCTTATCACCCTTCGCCGCCTCCAGCAGTTCCGGCCACACCTTCTCCAAATCGAGCCTCACCGCCTTCAACCCCTTGGGGGCGTACTCCGTGGAATCCGCGACCTCGACGGGGGGCACCCCCGACCACAGCACCAGCACCTGGCCGCGGCAAACTCCTCCACCAGGTCCCGCGCGCAGACGTGGCGAGACATGGCGCGGAGGGCGTCCAACTCCCTTGTCGCCTCCGCCGTCTTCACCGGCTTCACCTTCGCAATGGCGAGGGACTCTGGGTCGCCATAGAGCCCCTCCGCGCCTTCCAACTGGTAGTAGAACCCGGTGGTCAAGCCGATCCCGCCCACTTGCCCACAAGGCCGGCGCGGCGGGAGCCTCCACCCCGCTGCGAGGGATGAAGCTGCACACGCCATACTGGGCGAAAGACCTCCGTCTCCGTCGTCTTCACCGTGCGCGGCTGGTAGTGCACGGTGTGGGCTCCGATGAAGCCATCTACCGTCGGCTCCAGCCCGACGGAGCGGCACGCCCACACGTACGTCATAAGACGCGGGAAGCATGACGCCGTGAGCTGGTGGAAGCGGAGGTTGAACCTCCACAACACACCCAGCACAAAGTCGCACACGGGGAAGCGGAGCCCCGCATGGAAAAACTCCTCGAGGACGATCACCTCGCCAGCCTTCGGGCGGGGCACCGTCTCGCCCTCCGAAGGGCGGAACCGCTTCTTGTGGAAGAACTCGTGCTCCTTCTGAAACTTCTTCAGAGACTTGTCCGTGCTCTTGCTCCGAGGGAACTCGAAGCACTCAACGACAGTCTTGGGCCTCATGGTCTCCCGGATCCGCGCCATCGAAGGTCCCTCCGAAACCAGCAAAAGGAGAAACCTCCGCTAGGACAAGAAGGCGAGCCTAGGGCAGCACAACAGCGAGCGCGAGAGCGTGGAAGAGCAGCGAAAAGCGAGAACACGAAAGCGAGAGGAAAAGCACAAACCCTAACCCCACCAATCCGTACAAATTTATAGGCCAGCGCGGGGGGAGCGGGGCGCGACCCGCATGAACCCCGAAGATCGCGCCCGAATCCCAAAACAACGCCCAGCCCTCCGATCCATCCCACGCTGGGAAACGAACGGCATCCGTACCCCTAAACAAACACAGCCCACCCCGATCCGCGCCACTCCCAAACCAACCAACAAAGATCCGTCCAAGTACAACCAAACCCTAGCACACGGGAGGAGCAAAAGGGCCGAGGCCCACCTCCCGCGAGGCCCACGGCGGCCGGGGACGCCGGCGGGCAAGGGCCCATGGGGTGGCAAGCACGCCACCCGCACGGACCTCCCGGAAGGACGTTGCCGCCTCCGGCCCCCCGGAGGGAACAGCACCTTCGAGGGGCTGCTGTTGGGGAGGGCGACCCGCCAGCCCCGGCAGCCTCAAGCAGCCTCACTACTGGGGGGGCCAAGAACTAACCTTTGTTAACCGGTTATGAAGTCTTGCGGGATCAGCAAGCGGAGGACCCTCCGCGAATACGCCGAACGGCGATGGCTCCTTCTCTCCGTCAAGGGCGGCCTCCGAAGTCGGCGATCGGCCGGGAGCAAGGCGGTCCACTCTTGTGCGGCGAGGGGAACACCGGCGGAGGGGACTCCCCAAGCAGCGCGTGCCCAAGCGGGGAAAGGCCGGCGGAGGGGCCCCTCCCGAATCGCCCCCTCCGCGGGAGTGCGGGACCCGGCGGCCGGCACGAGGAAACCCTACACCCCGGGCGAGAAGAGGCCACATGTGTATTTCCCATACCGACCTCAGACGGCTAGTTACAAGCTTGCCCTTGTGAGGGCCCAGTTGTAAGTGTGTGTTTTCCTACCTACCATGTACCAAATTGTAAATCAGCCCCTCTGACCCCCCGGTATTCCTATAAATACCCGGGTACGGGCACAAGGAAAGGGATCGGTGGTTGGCCAGTTTAAGGGCCATTTACTCGTTTTTATTGCATCCACGTCTCGCCCCACGCATCGTCTTATCCCTCCTCCTTCGGAGGCCCGGACGCCCTCCGATCGCCCCGACCCTCGGCAACTCCTGCGAAGGTCGGGCAGACCGGAGGCCTCTCCGCTCCTCGTTTGTGTTCTCGACTCATCCTGTGGGAAGCCCTCGCCCCCTTCCCGCCTCCTCCGAGAGCGAAGGCTAAGGGGGCAGGAGTGATCCCCACATATTCGTAATCGGATTTGGCATGCTCGTCCGAAATTCTATTTTCTCCGTAACTTTAGGAGATATACAACACATCATCCTACCGATATACAAAGATTATTAGGTTTCAAACCAAGTGTGGAATAATAGAACTGCCGAGTAGGGCTCAAATAAAAATAAAAACTATCCTACTGATATACAAAGATTATTAGGTTTCAAACCAAGTGTGGAATAATAGGGCTCAAATAAAAAATAAAAACTTCAGAATGGCCCTTCCATTCCATCTTGCTTCATGCCCATCATAATAAAGCTCAATCCAGACGGGCAGAATGCATTGACAACACTAGCGTTCACACAACCAAAGTAATCACTTACACTTGTATATTAATGGAATGGCTAGCACTTACACTAGGTGGATACATCATGGGGAACCATTGGAGGTTATACTATATGAAAATGAGGGCCTTGCTGATGAACCAGACTAGTATCAATGATGATCTTTGCATGAGTGTGGATGAAGAAGATGGCCATGATGATGGAATTTATGATATGGTGCACGAGGGAATTGTATACAGCTGAAGATGAAGGTAAAAGAAAAAGGTCTATGTTTGCAATTATATTGGAAGAGATGAAGCAGCAACTCAAAGACGATAAGGGTGGCATCTCCACTGACGAGGACGAGTTTTTCCTCCAGGTTTTCGCCCCAGTTTTTCTCTCTGAAAAAATAGAGTAGCCAATAAGATACGACTATGACAGGGAGCTGCTAAACCATTACTTCCTAGCAGCTTCATGTGTACAATTTAAAATGACAGCATATCCAAGAGTTTGCTAAACTAGTTTGCCATCCTTGGATTTTTGCAAACAAAAAAAAAAAAACTTGGCTCCAACGAGAAGAGGTAGTTCTTGGACGGCCCATCGGCCGTACGTGGGAACAGTAACCGACGAGAAGAGGTAAAGGAAGGGTGGAAATATAATTTTGTTTCACTCTCAGGGATCCTGATGTAAGTTTGCTAGAGTGGGAAGTTTGTAGATCTAGGATTGGTTTAGTTAGTGGAAAATGAAATGCGCTTTGGGATTAGATTCGGCGTTTACGCAAGAAGATGTGCCTTCAGCAACAAGATCCTGCTGTGCTTCTTGGGACTCCTCATCCTTTTATAATCTCCCGCGTGGGTCTTTGGGTTTGTACCTAGGATCAATCATCAGAAAAAGGATTTTAAGACGACAAAATTTTTGAGCAATGTTGTACAAGCTAGATAGCAAACCATTCAAAAAAAACCCTTCAAAAAAAGGAAGGATAATGCACTTTACAATCTAGATTTCGGTGCTTACCCAAGAAGATATGCTTCCGCGACGGACCCCGATCTGCAACCACCAAAAAGAAAAGAAGATGTGCTTCCCGACGGACCCCGTGATCCGCAACCACCAAAAAAAAAAAAAAAAACTCAGTATTTCTTTGTTTCTAGAACCACATGAAAAACCATATCTAGCTGCATGGATGTGATAAAGAGGTGCACCGCCCAGGATGGAGACGAAGGCGAGGCAGTTCCCCTGTGTCGAACCGCTCTCTACTCTTGTTTGCTTGAGATGAGTTTGGAAAGTCAGGACGGAGAAGAGGTGAGAAGAGTACTACTAGTACAAAGATAGGTGTAGTATGGGAGAAGGAACAAGGAAGAGACGAGAGAGAGTGAGAGACTGCGAGAGAAAACTGCCCATAGTAGCACTATAAAGGAATCCGAGGTGGCAATCGTAGAGTGTTCGATGCGCATACACCATGGTCCCACGGTTAATGTAAAAGGGCGATCAGTAACTTGTGTGCTATTTCGAAATTTCAAACATTGTTTGGAGTAATAGGACTATGGGAGAATTAGGAGTTTGGCCCTGAAAAAGTTTGTCCTACTCTATCCCAACTACCATCGTTTGGGCCCGCTTGTAATTTTATCTACTATCCATGTGATATCTTGTTTTGAAGAATTAATTGAAACAAATTTAGTGGTGTAATCAAAATTTAATGCTCGGTCACACACAACAAGTACTCCTATCATGCATATCCCCGATGTGCACAAGGTCAAGGTAGAGACCGGCACAAGACAAAAATGTTGCTTTTATGTCCTTGGAAGCGCTGAACATTAGTTTCGCCGCTTAGCCGTGCATCCACATATTCAAAATCGCATTTGGCACGCCGTGTCCGAAATTCTATTTTTCCGTAACTTTGGCGTTTGTAATAAAGAAGTTGACAAATTCCACATCTCTCTTCCCTGCCCTTGTAATCTAACAAGCATTCAGTTTCTTAAGGTGGCTTTGAAGACAATCAAGATATATGTTTTTCAGATCGGGTATTTTTAAAATCTCGGCGGTCACCGATAAACAGGAATATCGGATATATCGGAAATTTATCGGCGATACAAAAAAACTTCCGGACCAAATTTATAAAAAATATTTATTTTGTTCAAAAAATCATGTACATCTATTCTATACCATTTTAGATAAAAAAAACAAATGTAATTGCAAAAAGTACCAACTCAATGTGACGAAAGCAAGAATAGCACCTTCAAGACACAACTTCAAATAATATAGGTGCACTAGTCCACAACAAAATTCAAGTCCCAAATATTAGTCCAAATATTACAAAAAAGATAGTCTAAAACATCACCACTAGTCAACAACATAGCAGAATCAGTAGAGGTCCACGGTTCCAAACATGCATAAAACTAGGATAGTACAGTCCTAGATATTACAAATTCCACAAGAGTGCCAAATATTACATAATATCAAGCACGTAATCCAAAATACAACAAGTTGCACATGGCAAAATGAGTCCATATCGCACGGTACATTCATGTCAAATCACCGCATTTTAGCAAACAATATGTTAGAATTCATACACTAAAAAGGCCAAGTCGACATTTCAGCTACCATAGTTAGTCAATTGCATGCTAGAAGTGGAAGAAACGCACCTCACCTCTTCACTAGTACAAGTTCTTAACAGGGGACTTTCTTCATCTTTTTCGATCTTGGACGAAGAGGGGAGGAGGTTGGTCGTACATTTGTCGCTGCCTTGCTCTTATGGGCCAGCAGTGTCACCTTTACTACCGGTTTCATCAACCAGGTCAACCACAATGCCACCGCCCTGAAGCCACACTCTTGCCTTTAGCACTAGCCAAGCACGAGCTCCATCACCACCATTGTACTAGTAAGAAATTAGAAAGTCATGAATTAGCATAGGGCACCAAATTATCTCGTGTCACTCTCAAAGTTTTCAAGTGGAGCGTGGACCAAATTATTCTCGCTGTAATGAATTAGCATAGGGCCACTAATTGTTTGAAATTCATATTCATTCATATAGCAATAAAAGTACCGCATTAAAAACCCCAAGGAGAAGTGCCTAGGCAATAAGTTACATGTGGATTATGTAGCGTAAAGCGTCTTTCTATGTGATGCAAAACAAATCAGTAGCGCCTTGGAGCCAAAGCTCCTAGTTTACGGCTAGCAAACAAAGCTCCAAAGTGTACACATCCACATATAGCTAAAACAGCTAGCCAAAGAACGGTCAACCATTTTTAATTTTCCCTAAATCAAACTAATGAGATGTCATCACCGTATGCAAGCTAGAAGTGTTGCAATCAGTATATATGCAAAGCAGCCTTTTGCATCATCAATCAATATGCTTACACAAAGTAGCATGCATATGTATGTTAGCCATTAAAAGGATCGATAGCATGCAAGACATCTGAATTTGAAGATCCCTACGACTCAATCAATATGCTTACACAAAGAGCATCAATATAACACACACACATCCGAATTTGAGGATCACTACGACTCTACACACATCCGAGATTGAGGATGCAAACCTTCAGGATGGTTGGATGGCGGCAAGCGGGGAAGGAGCCGCCGCCGGCGTTGGGCAACCAACGACGCCTCGCAGCTGAGCCGATGGACGGGCGGCGGCGCCTCGCCGGGCGAAGCAACAGAGGGCACCACCTCGCGCCCGCGCCGGAGCCGGCCGGGCGGGCCGGCGCCGGCGGGACGGCCGCCGGCCGCATCGGCATCGCCGAAGCGCGGACGGAGAGCCGGCGGGACGAGCCGCCGGGCAGCGCGCCGAGCGGGACGGAGCTGGGGGCGGCGCGACGAAGCGGACGGGCGCCGCGCCGCCGCCGGAAGGGGGACGGGCGCCGCGCCGCCGCTGGCCGAAGCGGGCTGCCGCCGGTGCGCCGCGTGAGCGGGGCTGGCCGCCGGAGCCGCCTCGCCCACGCCCGTCGGAGCGGCGGCGGCGCTGTGCTCTCTTTTTTTTTTTTTTTTATAGAAGGTGGCGGCTGGTTGGGAGTGAATGAGTGAGCTTCTAGGGTTAGCCGGGGCTTTTATTTGGTGGCAACAATGTTGGCGGGCTTCTACAATATTTGGGCCCAAATTTTGGCGCCCTGATTTCAAAATTCCAAAATTTTTAGGCGGTAGGAGCAATATACCTGGGACCCTAGCGGTAGACGCGATATTTCGAAATTACGGAAATTTCGGCCCGAAATTTTTTTTCGGATGCTTCACCCTTTTGACCTGGCCTTCAAAGATACCGCAAATGAAACAAAAAAAAATGTCCGGAGTGAACACCCGCAAAACGTAGTGACAACGATTGCACAATTTGACTAAATAAACTTTCATTCGACATAATTCGGATTAAACATAAACAAATTCAATTCATAAATATCAACAAATATCACCTACATTTGAGCGTGTTAAAAAATCTCTTCAAGCAATATAAGCTAGAAACTAAATGTGGAATGTAAGGTACATATAAATTTTTGATCCAAATGTTAGTTACCTTCACATAGAGCTTTTGGAGGGCGGGGAAACATTTCGTAAGACTAACAACATCATTAATGTCGAGATGGCATGCACACAACCAAAACTTTAATAGTTCCCATCGAGATGACATTGCCGAGCGCAACTCCGCCGTGCCGCCATGGTCGCCGGCGAGCATCTCATCGCTAACCCCGGCGAGGTCTCATCTAAATTTCTAATAATTATATTACAGCTCAACACGTGGAAACAAACACATGTTGCAAATTAAAGCGTAACCGATGTTTACACAACAATATGACAACGAAAACCAAATAAAGCTAGTTTAGGGACATCTTGCACATCCTAATGAAGGCGTATGCCGCTAAGTCGCTCAATTTGAACGGCAAGAGTATGAACTCAAAACGGAGGCGGCACCGAAGCGGAGAGCAAGACCGGACGACGCCGCTCCCCTCGCCTCGTGGGTCATGCATTCTTCCGGCCGCATACGACGTGTTTGTCGCCGACGCCGCAGCCTCTACACCATCGGGAAGGTAGGGACACGAATCAAGGTTGGGTTGAGGCACACAACCGCGTTGAGGTCCGCCCGGGCCAAAATATGGGCTTTCGGGCAGAGATGGTTCGCCCACCGCCGTCGGGTTGCGGCCGACGCCGATTCCATGGGAGCGCCGCGCTTCTTGGTCCGTGGGGTTCCGACCGCACAACAAAGATCGCCAAGAAGTAAGCCGCGCCGGAGTCCCCAAAGATCGGGCCGGCTCCCGAGGAGCCCGGCCCCTTGGGATCCCACGGCGCCGCCGTCATCTTCACCATCCCCTCGTAGCATATGGCCTCCGGATGCTTGGCCTTGAGGAAGCGCCGCGCGCAGAGCTCCCTGTGGGAACTCTTTGTTTTGGCAGGGGCAGCGCAGCTGCAGACGACCGGGCGGAGTGACACGAGCCGGATCGCCTCCTTGGTGTCGGTGTATCGCCGAACTTGCCGCAGACGCGACGAAGCTCCATGTACATTGCATCGGCAACTTGTTCCTTCGCTGGAGGAGGCGCTAGAGGATCTCCTGCTTCGAGCAGGTCCTCCGGCGGCAACTGCAACAAAGAAGCACGCCGTCACGGCAGATCCGCCGCCATCGCCGCCTTCTTCTCCTTCATCGCCTTGGGAGGGGGCGAGGGCGAGGGCGAGGGCGAGGAGGAGTGGCAGCGGCGGTGCGCGTTGTGGGGATAATAACGAGGAGTGGAAAGCAGAGTGGAGAGGAGTGAACTAGTAGTGAAGACAGTGCGGACGGGGTTAGACACGCACATGATGGACCCAGTGGCACCTATTTTATATTTCACCGCACTTGGAGTGTTGGTTACCGGCGAAAGGACACAAAACGTCTCCACTCCTTCAAGATCTACCACGGCGGACAATAATGGTAAGCGCCCGTTGTGGAGTCCAACGAGGACAACTCTTCCCCGCCCTCGTAATACTAGCATCAAGGAGGAGAATGTATTATGACTTATTTAGATTGTGTGAACGATGAACCGCCGTTGTTCTCAGGTCGCTGCTGTTCTTGGGTATAGTATATGTTGGTTTCGCTTTTATTTATATATAGTATATGTTGGTGTATATCTCTTTCTTTATATATATATTATATATATATAATGTCCTAATCTACCTTTATGGAATATTGTAAATATTATGTTTGCCTATATGCTTCAATGTTGATGCTGATTTGATTTCTTATCATAAGTGTTCATCCGCATGCATGAGATGAATGATAGTCATATGCATGTCTTTAGCGTGTAATCGTACCATTTGATGGTTATTTTTTGTCACCGATGTGACTATTACTTTTTTTTTTTATTTTGGTTTCATTGGTCATATGTATGGTTTCAAAGGGTAGACCTATTCGAATCTGCGTTTATCGTTTTCGTACTCCCAAGAGTAGTTACTCCCGCCTCAATAAACCACGTTGCACATGTGTTTATACTTGTTTATCGTTTGATGAGATACGGTGGGACGCCGTCCCCCTGTGTCGTTTTTTTTTTTTGTTTATCGTTTGAGTATGTTCAGATACTCATATTAACGCTAGCCTAGATTTTACTACGCGAAATTTTTTTGAAGGAACCCATATTTTTTCATATATACAAATATATCACTACCGCTGTATATAAACAAAGTATATCCACATATTCTACGTATCCACCTACCCTAGATAGTCTAGTATGATCATATACTTAATCCCCATACACTCGCCAGCCTCACCATGATATCCAGTGGCAGGCCCTACCGTTTGAACTAACTAAAAAATGTTATAACTCACAAACCAAAAAAATCAAATTAAATTATGATTACACCATTGAATTCCTTTTAATAAATCCCCGCAAAAACAAGACCTCATATGGATATATTTCGATAAAATTATAGTTGGCCCCACTGATGATAGTTGGTAGTATAGATTAAAGTAAAAAAAAAGAGAATGGTAAAAAGGGACAAACTCCATGAGACGGATGGTCAAACATGAAGTTCAAAAGTTAAAAACGACAAACCCCATGAGACGGAGGGAGTAGTGATATTCTAACTCATCTCGACACAAATAAAAACTAAATAAATATAGCTAGTTTTGGGGACGGACACATCCGTTGAAGGCGTGCATCGCCGCGACATCCAATTCCAAGCGACCGGAACCTTGATTATTTAACTCAAGATCGATGCGGCACCGAGCGCTGCAGTACAGGATGACGGTTCCTCCGCCCTGGTAGCGGTGGCGCACGCGCTTGCATCCTTCCGGCCATGCACAGACGTGGGGATCGACGACGACGCGCTGCTCCGTACCGTCGGGATCAACCAAGGTTGGGTTGCAGCGCGCAGCCTCGATGAGGTCCTCCTGGGCCCAATAACGCGCTTCCGGCAGATTATGGTTCGCCCACCGGCCGTCAGGCTCTGGGCCGCCGCTGATTCCATGGAGCAGCGCCAGCGCTTCTTGGTCCGCGGGGTTCCGACGGTACAGCAGCATCGCCAAGAAGTAAGCCGCGCCGAAGTCCGCAAAGATTAGCGCTTTTCCCGAGGAGCTCCGGCCCCTTGGGATCCCACGGCGCCGTCGTCATCCTCACCATCCCCTCGTAGCATATGGCCTCCGGATGATTGGCCTCGAAGAAGCGCCCCTGCCAGAGCTCCCAGGGAAACTTTGTGTATTGCCAGCGCAGCTGACGAATCCGACGGAGCGACACGAGTTGGATCGCCTCCTCGGTGTCGGTGTACTGCCGGAACTTGCGGCAGACGAGTCGAAGACGCAGGTACGTTCCTTCTGGAAGTTTCTTGTCCTCCTGCATGATGCAGCGCTGGAGGATCTGCTGCCCGAGCAGTTCCTCCGGCAGCTGCAGCAGGAAGCACGTCGTCACGGCATCTGCCGCCATCGCGTCTAGCGGTGTTGCCGGCCTCTTGCCCTTCATCTTCCTCGCTCTGCCCTCCTTGCCCTCTGGAGTCTGGAGTAGCCGGCCTCTTGCCCTTCCGCACCGCAAAGACGGGAAACCGACGCTCCGCCACACGCAACCCCCCAGAAGCAATAATGAACCGCCCGGCCGGCCGCGCCGAGTCCCAATAAAAGTAAGGATGTTTTGGTCAAACAGTTCGGGAATATAAAAATCATCATCAAAATACCTCGTCGTTGGCGGCACCTGTGTTACTGTAGAGCACGAGAGCCTTTTCCACCACACGGCTCCTTAACTACAGACGCGTGTATAGGGCCTTACATGCGAATCCTTGCATGCGAATCCTTTGCGTAATCCTACACACCTCGCTGTAGGATAGGGCCCATGTCTGGCCTTGCATGCGAATCCTTTGCGTATGGCTCGCTGTAGGATAGGGCCCACGTCTGCCATTGTCGTTCCGTCCAATCCTTGGTGCAGGCCGTGCTCCCCAGTTGCAGTGCCATCTGCACCTGCACGGTGCTCGAACGGCGAGGCACCGACTGGGAAGACGACAACACGCAAGGACGCCTACTACTCCTACAGGCTTTTTTTTTTCGGCTTATTTCAGCTTATTCTCTCTCACAGAATACTATTAAATCAGCCGAACTGGCTCAGCTATATTTCAGGCGCCTGAAAAAAATAGTGTACAATACTCCCTCCGTCTCAAAATAATTCACCATATTGACTCTAAGACATCATGTTTGACCGCTCGTCTTATTC
This sequence comes from Hyparrhenia diplandra, assembly GCA_015847255.1. Classification (NCBI taxonomy): domain Eukaryota; kingdom Viridiplantae; phylum Streptophyta; class Magnoliopsida; order Poales; family Poaceae; genus Hyparrhenia; species Hyparrhenia diplandra. The sequence goes on from JADLZK010007979.1 coordinate 841,656, forward strand.
AAATTATTTATACAATTTAGGAAATAAATAAATTATTATTAAAGTATCTCTAATAATAAACTAAGTCACATCAAAATGGATGATGTTTATATAAAAATTTGAATAAGACGAGCGGTCAAAATTTGTCGCAGCTGGGTAATCGGGAACCTACGCCACCCAACGTAACCAGCCCAAGTTCGCCAGAATCCGTGCCTTCCCGTGTGGTGTACGCCATAGGGCCACGTCGGATGAGGCGAGAGGCACACGAGAGAGTGCGGAGACGGTGCATGTTTTGGGCGGGGCCCACTATGTAAACCATTGTACCTTTAAAAACTAGATTACACCATTGAATTCATTTCAATTAATCCTTCAAAACTAGATCTCTCGATGAATATATATTTAGATAAAATTATAAGTAGGCCCCATCGATTGTAGTTGGTCTAGAGTAGAGATAAAGAAGGGAATCTTGATGACTAGGATGTACATACTACTCCGTAGAGAAGAAGTAGTAAATAGAGAAACACGAGTGCGGATAGCCCTGCATCGTTTATCTTCTTCGTCTCGCCGCCCTCTCGTTTCCGCGCCCCCGCCACCGCCCACCACCCCGCCGGCCCTAGCGAGCCCGGCCAACCCTAGCGCCCAAGGGCGGCCACCCGCTCCCCCACAGAGAATCACATATCACAGAGCTTTCTATAGGAAGAACAACTCACAGAGGGGAGGGGGAGGAGGAAGAGAGGAGAAGGACATCCAAACAACACAAATTTGGAAAAATATAACACATTGCATGATTACGACTAATAAAATATCTCAGTTTTCATGCATACTCCTACTCAGGATCTTTTCAACATAAACCAAGCATATGATCGATCAAATTAATCCTGTTCGATCGAGAACATCAACCATCACGTGCGCACCAAAAGCTATCCAATTCAGTTTGTTTGATCGACAACACCATCTGGAGAAAGAGGAGGTAGCAATAGATCAGTGCTAGCTAGCACTACAAATAGAAAGTTTGATTGTGTGAAGATCACAAACCTGGAGACAACGTGAATGATATCCGTGCTCTGCCAGTGATATCTACCTGCAAAAGATTGACTGGACCGAAGAACCTCATACACTCGTCGCGGATCCTACACTCCTCGCTGCAGAACACGGAGCACACCACACCACCCGAGACGCGAGGACGGCCGCACCGCTTTGGCTGGCCGCACTGATGCCCGTCATGGCGAGGCACCATTTGGGCTATAGGATGGGATGTACGCCACTCTTTCCGTATATGCTCCGCCAAGTCGCCCAACCTAAAACTCCATGCATGTCGGCGGGCCGAGTACACTTGATGCTCTTCCACGCCCCGGCCGTCGCCGCCGGGTTGTCACCTTCGATATCCCGCAACACCCGCCGGGCATAGTCGCCGCCCCGCGGCACCGGTGTTAGCCCCAGAGAGCACAAGAGCAAGAACATAGTCGGCGGTTTCATGCCCTAACGCGCGGCAAAGGCCGCAAAGATTAGGAGTGACGGTTTGTCGGTGCCGCGGCTTTCGACGAAGACGGCATACATGCCGGCCTGGTACGCTCCGGGTTGCCGACGGCGAGGAGGTCGGGTGCAAAGACTCGCGATACTTGAGCGAGTAGTACAATGCCCGCAGACGCCGACACCGCGGCAAAGACCGTGTCTAGTCGGATGTCCGTCCCCACTGGGGTCGCCGCGACGGCGCTTTCATCCGCGAACATGTGGCCCGCAGATTGGCGAGGGCCCCCATGGGATCTGCAGCGTCCTTGGCGACTCGAATCGCAATCTCTGCAAGCATGTCACGCGGAAGGTTTTCCATGGCGCGAGGCGGCGACGCAGCGGGGGCTTTTTGGTGGAAGCTCGAGCGCCCTCTAGCTATGGTTTGTGCAATTGTGCGGCGAAGAATGGTCGCCGCCACCGGAGGCGGTGAGCTGAACAAGAAATGGCGAAGCGGCAATAATGCGGGTGCCGGCGCGGGTGCCGCCGGGTGCACTATCCCAATGAGCAGTAAGAGCAACCACGATGTTTATGCGGAGTCCATAAGGACGGGCGGCCAGTGGTTGAAACTATGGGGACAATGTATATGGAGCGGGTCCACGGGTCCCACGGTGGAGAGGGAGACAGAGTTGAGAGAGAGGGGAAGGAGATAGAATTTAATATTTTTTATTCACTATCCCAATGCTCAATAACTATGGAAGATATGGAGTAGTACGTACCGATACAATATTTTAATCCTATGGACTGCTCTATGGACAACATTGTGGTTGCTCTAAGATACGGAGTAGTACGTACTACAAAATGTTTTCAAACCGCTACACCCTCCGTCCCACAAATAAAAGTCCGTGTTTGACTTCTACAATCCTTGTTTGACCATTCGCCTTATTCAAAATGTTTTAAAAATTTAGATATTTTGTTATGATTTATTTTATCGTTAGAGATACTTTTATAATCATTTATTTATTTTATTATTTGCATAAAAAAAAATTAAATAAGACGAATGGTCAAACAGGGATTGTAAAAGTCAAAAACGGACTTTTATTTGTGGGACGGAGAGTGTATATGTTTTCCATGACAAGATGATCTCAAATCAAAAGGTTGTAAACTACAAAGTTTCATAATTGAGAACTACAATCGGTATGTTGGTGGTTTGTCTATCCGACGTCACTTAAAACATTTAAATTTCATTTATTTATTTATTTATTGAATTTGAGACCTAGTTTTCCATTACAAGATAATGTCAAATCAAAAAAGTTCTAAACTAGAGAGTTTCGTAACTTAGCAAGATCTACAATTCTTATTTTAGTTTTCCCCATCCAACATAGTGCTAGTGACATTGTTCACAAATCTTAGAAATCTCTCTCGTAGTTTCATAAACGCTGAGACATGTGTAACTTTGTGAACAATGTTACCGCGACGTCGTCGGATCAAGAAATGACCCGCTGAACATTTGCAATGGAATGAGCAGACGGCTTTATTTTTCGACGCACTATCCCAACGGTCATCTGTAAGATTTTTTCTGTTAAAATCACTAGGTGCTCCAAAATTGATGTTTGGAGTTGTGATTTTTGAAATTTAAAATTGAAATGTTATCGATGAAACATGACAAGAGTAATAGAAGTAAGAATACAATCGCCTGATAGAGCATGATTTGACAAAAATTTAGAAAGAAAAACCATCATTTTTGGAGTTACTATGATGGAGAAAGACTAGTTACAAGTTTTGACCACAGATTAAAAAGAAAAATTAGGGTTCTTGAGCCCTGAAGGTCTCCGACGTGGCGGCACACCGGCGTGCGCGGATGTTAGCGGAGATGAGGTCTCTTGCGACGGGAGGACCACCACCGTGATCCCCATAACCTAGCGTTACTAGTATGCGCTATTGGATGAGCGGGTTTAGTCTCCTTCCGAGCTCGACACACCGACGGTGGCGGGTACGGCGGAGTGGGGATCGACGCCCGCCAATGACGACAAGACGAGGTCAAATAGACGTTATGGAAAGCACCAAAGCAACGCAGCGAAATTCCTTTGAACACACGGCCGAGGCGGGGGACGGGTCGGAGAGGGGTTGCCGTCGCGGAGAACGATCGAACGCGGCGGCGGACATGGCAGTGTTCCAGGGCGACGACAACGGCACACAGGCGATAAGCATAACCGTCAAGCCGACGAGCCTCGAGGTGCCGAGGTAAGAGAGAAGGCAAAGATCGAGTTCATCCGGAGGCGGCTAGGCACGCCGAGGTGGTGCATTGCCGCGTGGTCCGGGGACATGGCGGCGCTGCTCGAGGCGATGTCAACGGCACAGGCATAACCTCCAAGCCGACGAGCCTCGAGGTTCCAAGGTAGAGAAGGGTGTGACCGTGTGAGTTCAGCCCGAGGCGGCTAGCTAGCCACGCCGAGGTGCTCGCGGCGGCCATGGCTGCGTGGCCGACGCCGGCGAGAATCGCAAATAAATTTAACACATGAATACACCATTGTCGCTCTGTTCACTCATCATTTCATTTTGCAATCAAACATCCACGCAGCACATGATTTAGAGAAATACAACACATATATTAAATCACAAACACAATACCACAGTACACAATTAAAATATAACACAAGGATTACAACGAATTAAAACATCTCACCAGTGTTCATCACTGCATGCTACTCAGAGAATCAATCGAACATCAACCAATCCATGCATGCACACAACCAAAAGCTAGCAAAAGCTGTTTGATCGATCTAGATCATGTAGCTAGAGAGCTAAGCTATAGATAAATGTACACGCAGACACACACACACACACACACATATACATATAGACCGCCGCGCTTATACCAACGCGCAGAAATGAAGAACATACCACACTCGGCGCGGATCCTACACTCCTCGCTGAAGACACCCACTCCATGGCGGTGGCCCCCATTCCGCCAGGGCGCCGCAGTTGTCTCCCAATATGCACTGATGCCCGTCCTGGCGAGGCTCCGGTTGGGCCAGAGGAGGAGGATGCTGCCACTCTTGATAGCAGGGCACAACGTCGTTCAACACTTCTATTGCCTCGTCGAAGTGTTTCGCGGCAAGTTACTCAGAGTCGAGGCAGCGTCGCCGCCGCCGCCCGTGTCGGGCGGGGATCTCCCGCAACACCTCTCGGGCACATGGTCATCATCGGCGGTGGCGTTCCGCCTGTAGAGCAGAAGAGCGTGCACGTACCGGGCAAGCACATGCCCCGAGTCGGCGGCTTGTTTCAGCTTGTCGAGAGGCGGCGAGACGGTGAGGCGACCTTCCACGAACACGGACATGCACATGCTCGCCTCAAGCACGCCGGGTTGCCGACTTCGGGCGAAGCTTGTCGATGAGATCGCGCGGTACGTCGCGCGCGAGTGGTATCGCGGCCCGGCCCGCACGAAGCCGCCGACGTCGACCCGCCGCCGTCGTTGCAAAGACCGGGTCTAGTGGGATGCTCCGGTCCAAGATGTCGCCGCCGCACGCTTCTCGTGTCCAGTGCGTGGTGGCGTGGGATTGTAGAGGTCCTCCATAGGATCCTCTGCGTGGCCATGGCGACGCGGAGCACAATGTCCTCAAGCAACTCCCGCGGAAGGTTGTCCGGGTTCTCCATGGCTCGAGGGCCGCTGGCGCTGGGGGGGCTTTTTGCCGGAAACTTTGAGCGCGGCGGGCGGAGGTGAATAGCAAAGAATAATACGGGTGGCGCCGGGGCGGGTGCCCCCCCGTGCAGCCACGTGTTTTTTTAGGGAGCGGCCGGAGAGGCTTGCGACGACATGACCGGGTGTGTACAACTTATTTTCGAGGCGCGCCGCCGCGTGTAAAAAATTCATCTAGTACAGCTTATTTTCACGATCGCGCCAATTTTTTCAAGAGCACGCCTAGGCGCGTTTTTCATTAAGCGTAAAGAGTGTTACGCCTAGGCGCGCCAATGAATACCAACGCCTTTTGATAGAGCGCGTCTCAGAACCTTTGCACGGTGCGTGCGCAGCGTGTAGGTGTATCCTTTGCGTGGAGAGCTCGCGGCGAACGTCCGCCATCGCCCCCGGATTCCGTGCCATCTTTTTGATGCGTCGTCTTATTCAAATTTTTACATAAATATAATTTATTTTGTTATTTTATCAATATTGATACTTGAATATTGATTAATTTATTTTATGATTTACATAAATATTTTAAATAAGACGGATGGTCAAACATATGAAATTCAAAAGTCAAAAAAGACAAACTCCATGGGACGAGGGAGTATATCACAAATTCACAATTAATCACAACTAATAAAAAGTTCTCGTTTTCTCACCATCACGCGCACATTATACAGGATCGACATCAAGCATCACGCACGCACCAAAAAGCTATGGAATTAAGTTTGTTCGATCGAGGTCTCCATCTAGAGCACTAGAAATAGAAAGTTTGATCGTAAGAAGATCACCAACCACGGCAAAAGATTAAGTTGAGTGAAGAACCCTCGACACTCGCCGCGGATCCCGCACTCCTCGCCGCAGAACACGCAACACACATCACCCGAGCCCTCACCCGAGGCACTACGGCAAAGACCGCCCCGGGCCGGCCGCACGATGCCCGTCATGGCGAGGCACCATTTGGGCTATAGGACGACGGCACTCTTCGGTATATGCGCCGCCAAGTAGCCCACCATACCGCTTCCATGCTCGGCGGGGCCGAGTACGCTTGATGTTCTTCCACGCCCCGGCCGTTGCCGAAGCGGTCGCCTTCGATCTCCCGCAGCGGCCGCCGGGCATAGTCGCCGCCCGCGGCACCGCTGTTGGCCCCGGGTAGAGCACAAGAGCAAGAACATACTTGGCGGGTTTCATGCCTCGACGGCGGCGCGCCGCAGCAGATCTCGAGCGACGGCGTGACGGTGAAGCGGCCTTCGACATAGACGACTTTCATGCCGGCTATGAAGCACGCGATCCGGTTGCCGACGGCGGCGAAGCTTGGTGACAAGACTCGCGATCCTCGAGCGACACCCACCGCGCCGGCGGGTACGAAACATCTGGTCCAGTCGGATGCTCCATCCCACTAGGGGTCGCCGCACGCCGCGCTTTTATCGCGAACATGTGGCCCGCAGATTGGCGAGGGCCTCCATGGGATCTCGCGGCGTCCTTGGCGACTCGAATCGCAATCTCTACAAGCATGTCACACGGAAGGTTTTCCATGGCGCGAGGGCGGCGGCGGGCGGGGGCTTTTTGGTGGAAGCTCGAGCGCGCTCTAGCTATGTTTTGTGCGGCGGGAGCTGAACAAGTGAGCGGCGTGCGAGCCGGTGCACGGACGTGGGATTTTATGAGCGGGGCCGGGGCGGTGCACTCTGGCGGCGGTATCGAGCTAGCGACGCACTATCCCAAGGCTCGTCAGTAATATTTCTTTCGTTAAAATCATTAGGTGGTCCAAAATTGATGTTTGGTGTTGTTACTTTTGAAATTTAAAATTGAAATGTTATCGATGATGACATGACAAGAGCATGATTTGACAAAAATTTTAGAAAGAAAAACCATCATTTTTGGAGTTACTATGAGGGAGAAAGACTAGTTACAAGTTTTGACCACGAGTAAAAAGAAAATTAGGGTTCTTGAGCCTTGAAGGTCTCACCATCGCAAACGTGATAATAACACGAATTACCACATATATACATCAACCATCACGCACCAAAAGTAAGATAGATTCATGCAACTCCACGCCCATCGTGCAACACGTAAGAACTTACTACACTCGGCGCGGATCCTACACTCCTCGGTGCGTACACGGGGGTTTGTATGCCATAGGCCATGCCCCCATTCGCACGGGGTGCCGCAAAGAGTCTCCCCCATGTGCACCGATGCCCGCCCCTAGCGAGGCACGAGGTTGTGCTAGAGGAAGACGAAGATACGCTCTTCGCATATGGTGCCACCAACAAGTCATTATCTTCCGCGACACTTCCACTACCCGTTCCCGGAGTTTCGCGCATTTCGCCGTCCTCCGTGGTGCGACCATCGCCACCGCCGTGTCGCGCCGCGACTCCGCAACTCCCGCAACACGGTCCGTCATCGGCGGCGGGGCGAAGAGCATGCACATGGCCGGCTAGTGCATGCCCCGAGTTGGCCGGCTTCTTCGTGAGCACGGCGGCGGCCGAGACGTCGCCGTGACCTTCCACATACACGAGCATAGTGCACGCTCCGGGCACGCCTCGGGTTGCGACCGGCTCGGCGGGCTTCATGATGACTCGCGCGGAACTCGCTAGCGATGATCGGCGCCGGCCGGCGAGCACAGTCGTCGACGTCGCCGTCGTCGGCGACACTCGCTAGTGGGATGCTCCGGTCGGTATGGCGCCCGCTGCACGCTTGGTGTGGTCTGGCACAGGCCGTGGGTGTAGAGGCCTGCATAGGATCTGATGCGATGGCGACGGAGCACAACGATCCTCAAGCAACTCCTGCGGAAGGTTCTACGAAGATGGCTCTGGCCCAATGGCACGGTTTCCTCGGAGGCTCGCTCCCGGTCCGGGAAAGGAAGATGAACAAAGGTTCTCGCTCGAAGCCGCGAGATGGAGGAAGTGCATCACTACCGGCCGGGTCGGGTCTTGATTTGTTGTGACTTGTGAGAGAAAAGCACATGGTGCGCCGTAATCCACCGAGAGTGAGGAGTTGGGATTTTATCGGGAGTACACCGGTGGGCCGTCCGTCGGGGCGGGCGAGGTCGAAAGTGACAAACAAGACGGGTGAATATCCACGGTTCCACACATGACACACCTGCATGTGTATCCTTTGCGTATCCATGAGGGGTTTCGGTTTTTTCGAGTCTCGGTTTCTTGGTATGGGAGGGCGATTTTTTTTGAGAATAGGAGAGGGTTTGAGATTTTTTTTTTGATTTTTTTTTTGGTTTTTTTTTTTTTTGGTTGGTGTGGTGGAATGGGGGTGTAATCGGGGTGGACGGCCGGGTGGTATGCATGTATATGGCTTGGGTGGGGTAGGCGGGCCGGTGGCAAGTGAAGGAGAAGGGTCGATTAACTGTGAGTGGTTCGAGGGCGGTATGTGGTGGTGAGTTGGAGTAGATTTGAAATAGAAGAAAAATAGGAAATATATATATACCGGGTGCACTTTCTATACACCTACACCCATATTCAAAATCACATTCGGTTTGAGTATGTTTAGATACTCATTAAGATACTCTAGATCTTACTACACCTAAAAAATTTCAAGGAACCTATATTTTTTAATATATTACATAAAATGCCACTACCGCTTTGTATATAAAAAAAGTATATCCATATACTCAACGTATGAATACATGCTTAACATATATACCACCATGGATGGTCTAGTATGATCATATAATTTCATCCACATGCACTTCGTCAAGTCATAAAACGGCAACGCAGGATATGACGCGCGGAAGGATCTAAGTTCAAGAGATTAAATCATCT
>JADLZK010007981.1:0-181265 GCA_015847255.1 Hyparrhenia diplandra
CACTTACCATAAATGTGTGGGCGCTTTAAGAGTTTACCTAGCGATTAATTGCTAGTTAACTAATGAAATTTAAGCCCAATTAATCTAACATTTTGCTTCTTCGAGAGCGCCCGGCTCTCGAATTTTTCGGAGGTGCGAGCGCCACCCAGCTCTTTCCATGTTAGCTGGGGAATCGCACTCCGGCGCTGTAGTGTCAAGAAAAAGGATCGGCTCCATGCATAACACGGTTAGTTAGTCTCACCTGGGCGTGGCTTCCCCGGGCTTATCGGGTTCCCAAACGGCCGTTAGGTTGGTTGTTTTGTCTAGCGGTATTTTCAGGCACATATATTTATTTTTAGCAGCTCCTTAATTTTTTATGATATGCGAGGTTGAATCATCTTGCAGTTTACGCTGCACGCGGTAAACTGGTGTGAATATCCTTGCACCTGTTGGCTGTTGCAAGCAAATGGGTTTACATAGAAATGTATTTTCAATTTTGGGTTCTCAACTCGTGTGTGGTGTAGGTCTGAAGGACCGATACACACGCAGTGACACACATACTAGACTCGTGTGACTAGGAAGCGTTCGCTTTCGCTTGATTCGAGCGAAGGCTCTGGAGACAGGAACTTTGGCACGTACTACGCCCCAAAACCGCATATCGAAAGCAAGGCGATCGCCGGCCTACACACACGAGCAACCAACACGACACCGACCGCGCCGAGAGAGCCCCATAACCATAGGCCACGCCGCTACGCGAAACAGCCAGTACAGCAGCACCCGCCGGCCACCATGTCGTCCGCCGTGGCGCCAGACCAGGCGCGCGCCCCGTGCGCATGGCATCCTAGGCTGCGCCTCCATCGCGCGCAAGCTGGCGCGCGCCATGCTGCTGGCGCCGGGGCGCAGCCGTCGCCGCGGTCGGGAGCCGCCCGAGGAGAAAGCCCGGCTCTTCGCCGCCGACAACGGCCTCGACGTGGCCGCCACCCGCCTGCACGGCTCGTACGAGGCGCTCCTCGACGACCCGGACGTGGACGCCGTCTACGTCCCGCCCCCACCAGCCTCCACGTGCGCTGGGCCGCCGCCGCCGCCGCCAAGGGCAAGCACGTGCTGCTAGAGAAGCCCACCGCGCCGTGCGCCGCCGACCTCGACGCCATCCTCGCCGCCTGTGACACCTCTGGGGTCCAGTTCATGGACGCCACCATGTGGATGCACCACCGCGCACCGCCAAGATGAGGGAGGTCGTCGACGACAAGCGACGCCGTCGGCGACATCAGAACGGTGAGTGTGATTTGCAAACCTTCCTGCAAGACTGGATTCGGGATTACAAATTTGTCACCTGTAACCAATGAATGGAATTCTTTTTCCTGTTTGATTATCAGTAAGTAAGAAACACTATCAATAGCTAAACTTCAACAGGAAAAGACTTCTTTTTTTTTCCCACTGGTTACTGCTCAGCGGTCCAGCAGCATTAATTTAATTTGTATGCTCGTGATGTGTGATAAGATTATTCCTCGTAAAGTGTACTAGTATCTTTTACAGTTTGTCATCGTACGTACTATTAATATTTATTTAAAATGTCCATAAATGCCTCGGTCCTAGCTACGAGTATTTCCCACTTGCTAGGCACTCTGAATATTACTCCCTTCATAAAAAAAAAAAAACATGCAACTATGTGAATCGCGGTCAGTTTAACTTGACTAAAGTTTGACCAAGTTTATAGTAATTAATATTAATATTTATGTCTCAAATAACATTTATTATGAAAACATATTCCGTCACGAATTTATTGATACTAATTGTGTATTGTAAGCGTTAGTAACCTTTTTTTATATAAATTTAGTCAAAGTTAAAATTAGTTGACTTTTTCGAAAAGTGAGAATTACATGTTTTCTGGGACGGAGGGGGTCGTATTTATTTAATTTTTTCTTATATTATTAAGTAAAAGAGGTAACAATATATTGTCAGCAGGGAGCTCTGCTTCATATATTTATATTGCAGGAAGAAGAAAAGGAGTCTAGGTAACTCATAAAACCATTCAAAGGGCATGACCCGATGATCGGTACAGTACAAATCACCAAAAAAGAAACAAATATAAGTGACAAAAAACGAACAAACCAATCCTGGCTATAAGCTGTGGAGCCTTTTTGGCTCCTATCATACAACACAACTTGGCTTTGTCCCTATTATATATTCTGCAAGATGATATTATGATTGTGCTGAGATTCCTCAAAGACAATCATTTATATGCTTCCAAATCCACCATGCCAACAGGACAACCAAGAGCTGAAACCCCTTGCGATAGTGTTGTAATCTACATAAAAAATTTAGGTACTGACAGTCAAAAGTGAAAAACTTTATTTATGATTGGAGCAAGTGTACTAGCATGAAAAAAGGCTAGGTCGCTAGGAGCATTTGGAATAGCCATGTGTGCTGTGATCTATGTGTTTAACTTCTGAAATGAAACCATCGGCTAGCACAATATTGAAGAGTCCCTTCCCACATTCGTACTAGCATTCGGTTCTGTTGAAATATAAGTGAACTGTCCACCTCTCCCTATCAGCTTAAGCTTTTGGATTGAATTGGTTGGTGCATACAACTTAACATGGTATCAAAGCCAGAGGTCTCGAAGTTCGAATCCTAGTTAGCGCAATTAAATAAAATAATTGTTGCTTGCTCCTATTCCATGTCCCGAGTGTCGCCCTGTCGCTGAGATCTCTCGCCGGAGCCTCACGTGATGGGGAGTGTTGAAATATAAGTGAATTGTCCACCTCCTCCCATCACTTAAGCTTTTGGGTTGAATTTTGGTGCATGCAACTTAACAGGTTACACATGGAGGAGAGAGTGTCCATAAAACCTAAGTTAGTGTGAGGAGAAGAGCTAGTCTCTTTTGTGCTCCATGCCTCCATGCTTGAAAGATATACCTAAATTTGAGCTTCTATCTATCTCTTGCATAGATGATAGGAGAGATTATAAATATGTGAGAGGTCTCCAAAATTCAGGTGCCCTTGGAGATTCCCTTAAGGTGTATTTTGTCAGGTCTCTACGAACCACATGTATTTGTAGTGAATGAGTTCATCCAAACAGAAACAGGTCCTAAGTGGGTTCTGCTACAAACCAACAACAAGACCATCATTAATAGGCATGGGCTGGACATAAAGAAAAATGGTGATAGAGCTACTAAGCAAAATATCACAGGTACCTTTCAGTGTCTCCTTGCCATGCTGGGTACGGCGAAGGAATGGTGACATTTTTGTATCTAGCAACATGGATCTACTGCCCTGTTTTAAAGTTAGACTTTGTTAGTTTGTTCTTGTCTCTAAGGTATTATGGATACAACCATAAGCGCTGTTATTCTTCCAACTAGCACTGAATATTTTGTTAATAGAAGTCAGAGTATTCATCTTATTTGGGATATAGAACTTCCCAAAAAATCTTAAAAGTTGTCTTCCTAGTAAAGGTCTAACGAAGGATGTACCATTACATACATGGACGCACAGGCACAATAAGCACATGGTGGTTGACAACTATTTTTTTTCATCTGGCAAATGGACCTAATGCTTTTGTTTATATAGGTTCTCTGATTGAGCAATGTAGTTATCCAGTGGAGTTTTTGCCCTTTTTATGTACCAGCTGCTAGGATATACAATTCGTCAAAGATGATGCAAGTTAGCATATATATTTTTTTTATATATAAATGCCGTGTTTTAGTTTTATAAAGTTCTGTGGTTTTCAAAAATCTCTTGTAAATTATCACACATGAACATTGCTAGAAGTGTTGAAGCTGAGTTGACCTTAAATATTAACATATATTATATAAATATGGTGTTTTAGTAGTTTTATAAAGTTCTAAGGTTTTCAAATTCTCTTGTAAATTATAATTGTCATTGCTGGAAGTGTTGAAACTGAGGTAAGCTTGAATTCATTTCTCAGTGGACCATTTCCATCCCATCTATAAATTGAGACAATGGTAGAGTGCTTTGTGAAAGCTAAACACCATATTTTAGTTACTATAAATTTTCTGTTGTATCCAAATTATCAGTTCCAGGGAATGACTGTTATTCGTCAAGTATGGTTATTTTGTTCCAGCTATGTAGAAAATATGTATATCTACAAATTTGTAATTGGTAAGAGATGGTGAAATGGTTGGTTGCAGTCATTACACACCACATGTTAATACCTGAATTGCAAGACGTGTATGAAATGCTATAGGTTAACGTTGTACTTTTTTACTAATTTGTGGAAGAATACATTTATAACTGTTTGATTCCACTTCATCTCTACTCCCTCCGGCCCCAAATTAAACGTAATTTTGGGTGTTCGTGCCACAAGTTTGACTCGATTTGTAGAAAATACGCATACAAGATTTAAATCTCTAAATAATTTTGTTAAAAACTAGATTAAAATATATATCTTTCCAATGATACTAATTATGTAATATAAATATTAATCATATTTTAATATATAATTTCTGGTAGTTTTTTCGTGAAGTCGAGAACTACGCGTTTATTTTGGGACGGAGGAGTATACTATTCTAGAGAGTTTTTTTGGGTAAACAAAAATCATTGATTTTTTGTTCTTCTTTTTTCTGCAGATTAACAGCGTGTTCAGCTTCCGAGCAGACCAAGATTTCCTCGAGAATGACATCAGAGTAAAGCCAGATCTTGATGCCCTGGGTGCACTTGGTGACGTTGGGTGGTACTGCATCCGTGCAATCCTGTGGGCTGTTGGCTATGAGTTACCCAAGTCTGTGATCGCTCTGCGTGACCCTGTAAAGAACCGAGCTGGCGTGCTTCTTGCGTGCGGCGCGACATTGTACTGGGCAGATGGCAAGACTGCCACCTTCAGCTGCTCTTTTTCCTCACCAATCTCACCATGGACATCACCATGGTTGGCACGAATGGAACTATCCATGTCACTGACTTTGTCATCCCATACCAAGAGAAGTCGGCGGAGTTCCAGGTGGCTTCCAAGTCAAACTTTGCTGAGCTCCACGTCGGGTGGGATCCTCTGCCAAGCAAGCATGTCGTGGCGACAGACCTGCCACAGGAGGCCCTTATGGTCCAGGAATTCGCGAGGCTCGTTCAGGGCATCCGGGATGCCAGGGGCAAGCCTGAAGGGAAATGGCCGGCTATCACCCGGAAGACGCAGCTGGTTTTGGATGCCGTCAAAGCCTCCATTGACAAAGGATCTGAGCCAGTTGAGGTGGCTAGCTAAATGCAACAAACGCCGTTCCTGACTAGGTGTTTACACCAAGGCGTAAGTTGTGCTTCCTTGATATATTTACATACTCCACTCTTATGTATTCTACATGAAACCAGTAAACCATTATTTGTGATAATTTAAAGAAGTGTCATCAAACTCAGCTGAAGTTTGAAACGTACAATTCTGATGCTATTTGTACTAGTTGTAAGTTGGGCAACATCTCTAGCATTATCAGTGGGCACCGTATCATGCACGGAGGGCTATTGCGCCCTTACATGTTTGTGATGACGATGGATGGCAGGTTTGCAACCAGAACCTGACTAAGGCCTCGTTCGTCCGATTGAATTCGGTCCGGATTACTTCTAGACCTGGTTTGAGTGAATCCACCTGTATCATTCCATCCAGTTCATACGGTTGGTTCCGTTTCAGGCCTCAAAAGGTGTGGAACAAATCTGGGTGTTTTGGTATGCAAAATAGGAGGATTCAAAACCAAGCTTAGATCAATCCGCCTCAAACTATTCCTTAACCGAACACATTTTTTAGCATTAACTGATTCAAAACTAGGCCAAATCAATCCAACCAAAACGAATAAGACCTAAGTGATGTTTGTTCCGTAAAACACTACGCTTTGCTGGTGTATTTGGGCATGGCAAAGTTTCATCAACCCAGCCAAGGCTGAGGGAGGAGGTTTAATTAGAAGTGGTTCAAAAAACTAGTCGTGAAGCCACTAAGGCAGACAAAGTTAGCTTAGCCGACTTGACCTGCCGGCTTAGCCGAGTAATGGTAGTGACCATTGGAGGCTAGCCTAGGCAACCTAAGTTATCTTAGCCGACTTGGCCAACTTATACACCACAAAACTGCTAAATCGAACAAAGCTTTAGGTTTTCTCACTTGGTGATGAGTATACCGTCCGATCTTCCGTGAGGTAAGGGGTAAATTCGATTGGTGGAGATCTCGACGCTGACGATTTGACTTCAAATCAACACGATTCGAACCCCCGCAACCGCTACACCACTACCCTCATGGTTATCAACCAAGCACCTACTTGATTGATCTTTCCAAAAAAGGCTTTTCTCGCAAGTGAATCAAGAACACAAGCAAGAACAGTAAACACGCAATCTGATAATTGCAAATATGAATGACATGAATTGAATTATGGGGGTTCAAGAACTCGGTTTCAAAGGACTAATCGACACAAAGGAGGAGATCAAGAACGGGCCCGATCACTATAAACGTAATTGTCTTCACAAAGCTATAATAAATCAATCAAGTTTCTCGATGAAAACTCAAACTAAACAAAAATCCAAGTCTAAATGGAGATGACTACTGAGTTTATAATGCAAGGGAGGACGCTTAGGGTTGGGGCGACTAGCATGGCGGTGCCCACAACTTGGGCTTAAGGCCCGACTCGATACATGGCCAAGTTGGCCTAAAAATAGGTGACACAACACCTTGCCTTGGTCACACAGAATGATCCACGGGCCTTTTGGAGCTAGAATCAAGATCCAAATCGACGGTGTCGCCGTCCCCTTTCCAACGCATCCAAGATCGCCCTGTTTCGATGTCGTGATGAGGAGGTTATGACCAAAACAATGACGACGTGTCTTCTGAATCCGAGGGTGGCGTGGCAAACCTGAGTTGGGGACCTAATTGCAACTTTAGGAAGACTATGGCGTCGACGTGTCCAGCGTGGTGATGTCCTCATCATTGGGTTTTGTTTTGAGCACTTCTACTTGTAGGTCACACTAGTGCATCGTGTTGCATCCCTCTTGATAGTATGACAAGCCTAAACTCAAGAATTAGAAATTCACAAATAACTCAACTTGAGCTTGTCATTCTTCGAATAATGATGGTTTCACAATTTTGATCATTTCAGGGTTTCCAAGACCATCCATGCATTGAGTTTAGTTTCCTTGAGCCGCCACTTTGTGTTGATCAAACTATTTGATTAGAATTCCACATATCAACCAAAGTCACTCTTTCCAATTATTTCATCCTTCATTTCAACATGACCTTCAATGCTTGATTAGTACTTCGACTGAATGCAATTACTTTCTTCTTCACCTTAGCTAGGTTCTCCAGTTGTTAAGCCATCATTTACCCTTCACCTTTGCTTAGTGCCTCAAAGTCTTTCCTTGCTATCTTCACCTTCTTAAGCCATCTAGTCATTTCTTGGTTTGGATCGATCACTAGACTCATAATAAATCTATTTCATTTGTCATGATGTTTTCATCATTTTGATAACATGCCTCGACTCCTATCTCATTTATGTGTTATAGGACTTTTCAATATTTCACATATAATACTTATCTCAAATGGTAGAACGGAGCATACCATTGCGAAGGGCTCGTTGAGATGATCAAAATGGTTATATAATTTTCTATTTTTGGAGCTCTAGATAATTAGATATGACTTTTACAAATAAAAAAGGAGTGTTTACATCATCGCTGACATTAGCATCCCAAACAGTACTATGCATGACCGGCACGTGGCACGACAACCGTGCAAGGGAGCTAGATAGTAGGTATGAAAAGATTGGGGACTTAAATAGTTGGTTTGAAAGTCTGATGACCTAGATGCGAGGAGATGAATAGTTTGAGGACCCGAGGTGCATTTTACTTTAAAATATCAAATTCCATCCATATATAACTTGTTGGGCCCTCTATGCCTGATCCATTATCTCTCCTTCCTCATTAGATTGTCTCCAACAGCCACTACCCAAACATAGGACGCACTAGCCGGTGACCCCACACTTCGCGCGGGCGCTATAGCAGGTTTAGATGGTAAAATAGTTTAGGAATTTTGTGATAATTTTCTAGTAGCTGGAAAATGGTTTTTCATCCTTTCGTGGGAGACTGGAATTGCTGCAGCTTGAATGCCTTGGGTATTGTTGATGGGACCCAGTATTGTTACTTAACGAGTCGGCATTGTTAATGTACTATAGGGGAAAACAAGTAGAACGTAGTACTTCAAAATTTGGAACTTTGAAACTATAGGAAAAATGACTTAGTCAAATTTTGAACTTGTAATTAAGTAATGGTAAAGAATTATGTGGTGCAAAACAATAAAGAGTAGGGAGTCCTGGCCAAAGCTACGACCACGTCCTGTATTAAGATATTGATAGAGTATGAAAACCAAAGTGAATTTGGTGCGCCACTCTGGTCTGAATATCAAATTTGCACAAGGGACAATATCGGTCCATATTGGAAGGGAGAGAGGGTAGAGTCCATGACACATGGGACCCGTAGGAAAGGGTGGTGCCCTGGCAGATGGATGTCAACATTTGCATGTGGCGCATGTGCCCGTGGGTGCTGTCGTCGGTCAACGGAGAAGGGGGAAAAGGAGAGGAAGAGGGAGACGTCGTGCCCGCCAGGTAGCTGTGCACAGGAAAAGGAGAGATGAGAAGAGGAATGGGACTCCTAGAGGGGCCTCGAAACTTCTTGTTGGGTATCGCAAATGGACGGTGGGGATCATGTTTGCGATGGATCGGACGAACGTAGCTGGAGTACTGTAGTTGTACAGTGCCTTTGTGAGAGCCAGACACTGTAGCTCGGCATCCTCAGGATTAAAGTAGTTATGTAGATACGACGATTTGAGTGCGGCACAGTAAAGTATCCAACATGCATAACTCACCCGTCTCCAATAGCACCCTACTCGAACAGGATGCATATGCCGAACATTTTTGCACAAAGGAACCTGATCTTTTTCAAAATCAATTAAGCCCATATCCGAAACAACTTTTCTCTTGCGCTTTTACATGAGAAACCCCGAGAGTGAAACAAAATTGCGTTGACACCTTTGTTCTTCCTCAATAAACGAACGAGGAGGTCGGGAGTGGGACTGGCCGCGGTTTGGCTAGCACCTCGGCCGGGCGGCTACTAGCAACCAGCAGGCGAGGGGCGGCAGCGCACATGTAGAGGGGCACGGATTCCGCCCGATCTTTGGCCGCCGCCGACGCCGGGCCCCGGGCGGAGATCTGGAGCGCGGCGCCTCCTCGACGGCTAAGGTGTGGCGGAGGCGGCGCTCCCGCACCACCGGGCGGGGGGCGGCCTTGAGATGCGCGTTGCGACTTGGCGAGGTGGATGGGGTGCTGCGCCGAGATTTGCATTGGTAGAGAGAGGTGAGGCATGTTTGCATCTTTGGATCGAAGTTGTATGCATATTTGCGTCGGCGTTTGGCGTCTTCTCGTTGGAGGTTGTTTTTTACGCAAAGCACTATGTTTTTTCCGTTTTGCCTCTCCTCTTGGAGACAGTCTTACTGGTCCAAAGCCCGGAAACCCGCCTACGGTGCCGCTGCTTTGCCTTTGTATGCTACCTTGGGCTTCTGGGCTGCTGCACGGAGCGCCGTGGGTTGAGAATATTTCTACTATCTACAACTCGCGGACTTGATGGCACATGTATATGACCCTCTCCACTTTTAAGAATTTTTATAAAGCTTCTTTTCATGCTAGAACTTAATAATAATAATTGTAGTAGTGGTATAATAATAATAATAATAATAATAATAATAATAATAATAATAATAATAATAATAATAATAATAATAAAAATCGTGGCTTAACTAGTAGGGTATTTCTTTCTTGATCCTTGAGACACTTAAACTTTACTCCCTTCGTCTCTAAAAAAGTGTGTCATTGATGTGTGTACCACAAGTTTGACTCGGTTTGTAGAAAATATTTGCAACATTTATGTTTCCAAATAATTTTGTTAAAAACTAGATTCAAATATCGTTCCAACGATACTAATTATGTATCATAGGTATTGATACTTTTAATATAAAATTAGTTGAAGTTGTTTTCTTGAAAAGCGCAAATGACGCTTTTATTTAGGGACAGAGGGAGTATGTGTTTACATTCTCATTAATTAACTCCAATTTTATATCTCTATTTTATTCATCATATGGTTCTTAAATTCCTGAAGCAAAGCGGGGAATCCACCTAGATATAAATTATTTATAACTTTTAAGTTGTTGAGTTTGTAAATGTGAAAATTATATGAATAGATTTGTCTTAAAAAAAATACTTTTATAAAAATATACATATATATATCTATACCTACTAATAAAGAGAGAAAAATTTCTTGTCCACATTTTTTCTGCCTGCCTGCCTATAGCCATACTGTTTATATACGACATTCGACCTCGCCTCCCGTATGTGTCTCACCGAATTTTAAAAAAGCAGAGTTGAAGATGAAACGGGAAGGAATTGGCCAAACACCCAACTCGAATCTAAATACAGCTCCAAGTCAAATAAAATAGAAGCAGAGTTGAAGACAAATCAGGAGGGGCAAGGAATTTCCTAACTCCGTAAGAAATTAGGTCCATATCAGCCATCGATCTATTTCCTGGAAAGGAATCAATTTCCACCATACCCTGCAAGTATCGGATCAACAGGAGTGGAGAACCTGTAAGCCAACGTCGGTGTGGTAGAGGACCTATGTACACCGGATCTGGCTCTCAGCAAAACGCCGCCACCGGTGGGGAGAAGCCGACGCCGCACCTACCGAGGAAGAACAGCCGCTGCGGGCCGGGCGAGGAAGGAGCTATCGGGGCGCAGGCAAGCCACGGAGCCGCTTAACGCCGCCATCCGCGCTAGGCGAGGTCCCACAACGCCCGAAGAAGGTGCCATCGCGTAGGGAAGGGGACGCCGACGGCTAGGGAGGCGCCGCATCACCACAGAGGAGCACCGCCCTGCATGTAACACCCGGTTTTAAGAACAAATCGATCGAACGCCATATGTGAGCCCTGGAAGTCAATCTCACATATAGCCACAAGTAAAAGGGTAGTATCAATTCGCAATGCTTAAATTATAACGAACATATAAAAAGAACATAACCTCAGCTAGTAGACAGCGGAAAAAACACCGAACTTCTAGTGCACTCCACTGTGGACCGACCGACCTGGTTGATCATAAGCCTAAACTTCACCCGAGGTGTGGGGAATAGCAAGAGTGAGTCCATGTCGAACTCAACAAGAATGTCAAGGCAATATCTTACCCAAATACCATGATCACTATAACATAATAATGTAGAGCATAAACGATAAATTATGAAGCGTTAAACAAGTATAGGTCATTATCTTCAATGCAAAGGTCCCAAGGCCGCTCATGACCCGTGAGCACGGCTGATATACCAATTTTACTCTCGCGCAGAGGTGTACACTTTCTCTTTCAGCGTGAGTCGGATTTACCCTTTCACCCGAGGTGATCGGCCTCTTAACCCCACTTCCAAGGAAGGTTGGCAGGGTTCACTATGAAGTCTTTCAAAAGTCCTTAACCAGCCGGTTAGCGTCCCGCAGGGAGCCGTCTAGGCGAATGAAACCCTCAATGATCCCATTCTGCAAAAACCTAGGCTACCGCAAGATCAGCAACAACTAACAAACTAGAAAAAGTTCCTCATACTTGACTAAAGCCACAAATGCAGCACTCTTAGCTGTAATCAGAAGTCCCGAGACGCTAATACGAGACAAGTCCACATGTTGCTAATAGTCATGTTTAACGCTCATTGTATAAACATCATTCAAGTCATATGATCATGGTTAAAAAGCTAACATATCCCAAACAATACTTGTCTTAATATTGCTCCTTCTTCAAGTCCAAAACTCCAAGAGAATCCTTCTTGATTGTTAATGTGTTCCAGATTCACCACGTCAAGCTCACCGCCTACTTGATTCCAAACAAAGAACACACAACCAAATTGGGCCAATCATGCATAGCAAACAAGACTATAATTAGAACAAGTACACCAACAGTAGAGAATCATGTTGAAAAGGTTATAAGACTAAACTACACGTCGCTACCAATACAGACGTAAACGACACGATAATCGGAGCTATAGATACGACTATCGAAAAACATGCGATAAATAAGAAGATTATAACTATAGGCTTTAACTATTTTCTTATAAAAAAATAGTTTAGAGAGATATTAAGTCAAATTCGCATTTGAGTTGCAAGGACAATTCAATTTTATCTAAATCTGACGCACGTATAAAACATTTACTTTCTTTAAATAGAAAATCAATTGAAAAGAATTAAACAAATTAATATTTTATTGAAAAAGTTTATAACATGATAGCTAGCACGACTCATGAACAAAACATGTAGATAGTTAATGAAAACGGTGAAGTTTGCCACAAATCGCAACTTGGGTGTGAGTCACAGAGCAGGGATAGTCAGTTCAGACTTTGGCCACGTATGGAGATGCTCAGCTCAATGGACTGCATGGCCGTGTATTTCTATTGTATATCCGGATTTGTTTTTCTCAAGGAAAACGGCAAGAAATAGTATCCATGATGTCAGCAAGCTAGGAATGTTGCCATCAAGCTAGTGGTGTAGTGCATGATTGGAAGCTGTTTACTGACGATGATATGTGGTGTATTTCTATGGTATTTGTGTAAAGGTTTTCTAAAGGAAAATCGTCCATATAAGCATGTGACGTGTGAAACTAGCGTCATCAAGCTAACAAGCCAACGGCGTCGATCGTTTGCGTGCGTGCGTTTTCAGCAGACTTGACCTGGAGCCGGTGCTTTGTCGTCATGGCAGCGCTACTTGCGCATACATGCGGAGGGCTAGCAGGCAGTAGCGCCGGCGAGAGTTTGCTGGCGAGAAAAACCTACGGTAACTAGGGCTATGGCTGGACGAACAGAAAACACTAATCTGACAGCGAGAGGACATCTTATCGCGAACTCACCCTTGGGGTTGTTGACGGCAGTGGAGGCACAGCGAGGATGCGCTGCTCGGTGGAACGGCGATGCTTTCCTTGAGACGAAGATTAGATCGGAGAACTTGACGACAGGGAGACGTCCTGCGGCAGTGGCAGATGGCTGCTCGCGAAGCTCAGCAGCAGCTGAATCGCGTCGAGGAGCGGCAAGGATGCAGCGACGATACGGCAGGGTCGACCTCGAGCCCGGCGGCTAGGGTTGCGGCTGCTGGTATGCTTGGGATGAGTCGATATGCAGCGATTTGTGTTGTAAAGGGACGACGTGGTGCTGCAGCTCATCTATTTATGGACGCTGATCACGTGATTTGGAGGAAGGAACTTGGGCTCCTGTGGTTGTGGACGAGGCACCTGCTATATCGACTTGGGCGTGCGCGATATAGGGAAGAGGATCCTCCCCAGGTTCGTGGGATTTCATTGCGGCCTCGATGTGGAGACGGGTTGGAGTCCAACTCGATGGGAATGACGACCCTGGCTCGTGGGGTGGCTAAAGGACTTTTGGCTGGATCAAGGCTAGCAGACCCATAGAAAATAGTCACGAGGGCCAAGGGAAGAAGAAAGAAAAGGCCTGAACGCAAGCTGGGAGAAAAGAAAAGAGCTTTTCTTTTAAATTGAAAAAAGAATTCAACTAAGCTTTGCAATTGATTTTGGAATCAATTTTAGTTTCAGCAAAACCAAACATCACAAGAATAAAGATGCATCAGCATGAATGCACAAACATGTGTCTAGCCTTATGGTTAATTTTATTTGCATAAAAATTATTTATTTTTCCTATGTTTGAATGCACACAAAATTGCACAAATAAAATCAATTTAAGCTATTTTCGAAAGTGCAAAAATTTAGGGTGTTACAGTGCAGGATAGGGACGCGTCGCCGCCTCCGGAGACGACCATCGAGGCCAGGATACACGCAGGGTGGAGAAGCTGCATCTGAGGTGTCGGGGGTCACCTACTTGCCTTTGGATCGCGTGTCGGTGTGGGAAGAGTTGGGGAGGAGGCGGATGAAGGAAGATGTGTAGCAACGGAGGGACCGAAGATAGGAAGACGATGGGCACTGGGGTGCAGTAGGAAGATTTGGGGCAGAGGTGCCACGTAATCTCAGCCTGTCTCGATTCCGCCAGATTGGGCGGAATTGACACTGATTGCTGATCGCCGGGTGGTGAGGAAGGGGGTGGTGGTGACGACGGCGGGGTGGAGGCGCTACGGGGGAGGCACGCTTAGGGCGGCGGCGCTGGTGAGACGCGTGACGGCGGGCGGCGGCGGCGCGTGAGAGAGAGAGAGAGCTGGAGAGATAAGCTGTTTAGGAGCTACCCTTTTAATTTTTCTCAAGCACGATTCAACCGATTACAAGCCCCTTGTATTTATAGTCCGAGGGAGACTTGCATGCTAAGAAATATCTAGGAGGTTTCCTTATAGATCGGAATACCTCTTGACAAAGTAATTTATTTCTTTCCCTAAATATTTATTCCCTAAATAATTATTACTTAACGACGGCGAAGGATGACTACGGACCTGGGTAAGGCGGCGTCGCCAGGCCAGCGCTTGCGGCGAGCAGGCACCGGGCGGCGTGGTGCCTCTTGCATGCACCATGCATGGCCCATGGGCCCCCCTCCAAATTGGTCATGACATCTCTCCCTTTTTTTTCCGCAAGGCCCTCCGCTGTGGGTTCTCGCACGTACCTGCCGTTGTTGATGGGGTGATCGGTAGCATGGTCCAAAGATTGTTGCATCCACGTGTAGAAGGGGAATGAGCCGACGAAGATGAGGTTGGTAACTTTGAATCCGATGGGTGGAAGTCCGTAGCTCTCCCCGTCCCATGAGATTGTTGACGATGCCGAGAGAGGTGGTGAATGTTGTCGCCGAGGAAGAAGACCGCACCGATAAAAAGAAGCTATGTGGTGGCTCCTCAAAAAGCCACCGTTTGTCATGAAGCTTTTGCACAAATGGCGAAGCCGGGCGGAAAGTGGACGCCGATCACCACAACTTGTGCTCCCGCCCGAGCTTGTTGGTTCCGCTATGTAGGGTAGGTCGTGATCCGCTGATGTAGCAAGTTGAGGTGGAACGAGAGCCTCCGAATTGTGGACGGGTCGACGAGGTAGAGGGTTGATGTTGGTGGCATGTACCTCTTGTCGCCGTTGGTGAAGCTCGCAAGTCGAGGCTTGTGAAGATGGAAGCGTCCAACTCTTGGGCGAGGTGGATCGCCGTGTTCCTATGGTGGGCGCCACTGGTGCATTGCAGCCACGGTTTGTTGGCGTGAGTCGCATCGACGTAGATGTCGCCCGCTGAAGTAGCGCCAAGTAGTCGCTGGTGTCGCCATTGATGGGTAGCTTGAGGCCGCGAAGAGGACATCGCGTGGAGGTGTCCCAAAGACTCCGCCTCGCCGTGCGGGTTGGCATGTAGACTAACCGGAGAAGGAGTGTCGCTCTTGTCGAAGTATAGCGTGTACCTCGTGTTCTCACGACGGGTACGATGGTGGCGCCTTTCTTGGATCCGAGGTTGCCCGATGGTGTTCTCCACCATTGTTGATGTCGGAAGGATGTGCAGCAGGTGTAGCGGATTGTTGTTGTCGTATGTCGGCCGGTGCGGCGATCTAATCGTCGGTGGCGGGACGGGGACGCGTCGGTGTTCTCATCTGTGGCGGCGTCCGTTGGGTTGACGCCGTGGCTGCCGGTGTCGAGGTTGGCCGCGAGGGAGTCGCCGTGGTTCATGCCCTCGTAGTTGTTGTCGGCGATAGGCATGGCGAAGATGTAGTTGACGCCGGGGTTCGTCATCGGCGTTAGCGCCCTTGAGGACGCCGTCACCGCTCATGGCGCCCATGGTAGCGTTGTTGTCGTTGATGTTGTTGGCGATGTCTTCGACGATACCATTGTTGAGGACGCCCGGTTGGCGAAGGTCATGTCGTTGTTGGTCGGCATGGTGATGACGACAATGTCGGGGGTGACGCCGTTGGTGCCAATGGGAGGGTCATCATCTGCGCTGTCGTTCTTGAGGGCGTTGTTGACGAGCATGGCCCCTATGGTAGTGTCATCGTCGCCGATGGTGGCGCCTTTGGGAGGGGCGTCGTTGCCGCTGGAGTCCTTTGTGCCGTGTCGCCCGGGATGTTGATCCCAGCGACGTCGTGATGCCGACGCCGTGACGCCGCCTTGTCGCCCATGTTGGCACTCCTGATGTTCTCAATGTCAAAGAGGGTGTTGGTAGTGACCGGAAACTTATTGTGCCATTGTAGTAGCCGCGAGACGTTGGCCTAGTTGGGTAGGCTTTTCGTCCGGCGCAACCGGTGGACGCCCGTGGTAGCCTCTTGATCCGATTCGACCGGGGTGCGCAGCTACCGGGCATCCTTAGGGTAGGCGTGCTCGCTGTTTGCAGCGTCGATGATCTTGAGGGGTGACGTGGCGGCGCCGGTAGGAGCGTCGTCACCATCGGGCGGCTCATGGCGGGGACGCCGCTGAGGTGGCTGAGGTGACGGGCGAGGGCGCTGCACGCCGGACCGGCAAGGCCGCATCTTCGCGGTGTTGCCGGGCTGCCGCGGGCCACCGGTCGTCGTGGATGTCGATGGGAGCGTTGTTGATGTCGGGAGCGCCATGACAAAGGCGGCGTTGTTGTTGGCGGCGCCGTGGGCCGTGTCGCCGTTGTACGCCGCCGGGCAGTCGTTCATCCATCTTCTCCAGCGCGCGGTGAAGGTGGCACCGAATTTCTCGCGAGATCACGAAAACTTGCAAATCTCCATCCGAGCTCGGGCGATCTTGTGGTCGTCCATCGGATCTTGGCGTTGGTGGTGGTCGGAAGTCGTCGGTGGTAGGAATCGCCCCGGTCTCCGGATACGGTACCGCCCGATTCCGGCTAGATTGGCCCTGAATTGACACTGACATTGTCGATCGCCGGTGGTGAGGAAGGGGGGTGGTGGTGACGACGGCGAGAGCGGCATACTGCCGCGCTTCGGTGCGGCGTCGGCGGCGGGTGGAGGCGCGGCCAGGGCGGCGGCGCTGGTGAGACGCGACGACGGCAATGGGCGGCGTGGTTCGGCGGCGGCGGCGCTGCGTGAGAGAGAGAGAGCCCGAAGAGATAAGCTCTTTAGGGAGCTACCCTTTTAATTTTTTTCGCTTAAGATTCAGCGACACAAGCCCTTTGTATTTATAGTCCGAGGGAGACTTGCATGCTAAGAAATATCTAGGAGGTTTCATTATAGATCGAATACCTATTGACAAAGTAATTTATTTCTTTCCCTAAATATTTATTCCCTAAATAATTATTACTTAACGACGGCGAAGGATGACTACGGACCGCGGTAGGCGGCGGCCGGCCGGCCAGGCGCGTGCGCGCAGGCACCTGGCGGCGTGGTGCCTCTTGCGTGCTCCATGCATGGCCCATGGGCCCCCTCCAAATTGGGTCATGACACAGCCTCTTGACAGATTCGTCATACAAATTTTTTTTTTCCTTAGGTTGTTATTACCGTCTCCTCTTGATTTCAGCTTACTAAGTAACTATTTCTTATTATTTTAAAATACTAGAAAATATGCCCATGCATTGTTACGGGTGCACGATTAAAATATATTTTTTATTCCGATCATTTTCTCTAACAGACAAGATGAATTTTACTATTTATTAATTTTTTATTTTATATATTGTGTTTTGAGCATCGTTCAATAATAAATAAAGTTCACTATGTCCATCTTTAACAATTTAGGGATCGCATCTGGTGTCATATAATATGTCATATTAAGTGTTCGAATACATTGGTGTTACTGATACATATTTATTAGCGCAAAAACATATTTTTAGCTGTGAACCCGTAGCAACGCACGGGCATATTTCCTAGTAAGATAATAAAATGCTATCTCATTTTGTGACTAACAATAATAATAGTACATTTCTAGTAAGATAATAAAATACTATCTCATTTTGTGACTAAAAATAATAATAGTACATTTAAAATTTTAAAGCTAGACGCACGTGTCGTACGCCTGTAGTTGGAAGCCGACAGTGGGCTGACAGGAATTTTAGATTCATGTTTGGTAATTGCTCTGAGCGCTTGCCGCGCCTGGTCAAGCTGTCACAATCGCAGTTTATTAGCTCGTAGAATATGGACTGGACGGACAGTGTGGCACTAATTAAACAAAAGGAACAGATTAATCTACCGCCGCGTTGTTTGGGCCGACTTGATTTTGGGTTCGAAACAATTTCTTCTGGTCCAGTTTACCTGAGCCTGTTGCCATGTTCTCTATTATTAGGCCGTGAGCCCGTGAGGTCACATGGGAGTAGTATGGACTTTCCATGTGCAGTGAAAGGCCGGCCCATTGCTTCTCTTCCTCCTGCCCTATCTTTCTTGAACTAAAAAGAAATAAAATCGTGCCGCCAACAATTGCACTAGAACACCAACAATTACACTAGAACACAAATTTAGTTTCTTAAAACCAGTAATACAGTAGATTGATTAGATCCGTATATATGGAGATAATAGTAAGATGTAATTAAACGACAGCCCCTTTGTCTGTGTTACCCTGGTTAATACTCCTGGAGTACTATTCAGGCGTTTTCACGCGATGTTGTCAACCATTGAATCAGGATCCAACGCCCCGCACGTGACTGAGCCACTGTTTATC
The DNA here is from genome assembly GCA_015847255.1 of Hyparrhenia diplandra. NCBI lineage: Eukaryota > Viridiplantae > Streptophyta > Magnoliopsida > Poales > Poaceae > Hyparrhenia > Hyparrhenia diplandra. The sequence continues at coordinate 18,491 of JADLZK010007981.1, forward strand.
TTCGTCATCAGCTTTCTTCCTGAGCCATTGCATGGATTTCAGGCATCAACTGATATGTGTAAATGTATATATCATTGTACATGTACAACCTGTGACTACTTGTGAGGAATAAATTAAGCCAGTGTCAGAACCATGACACTACTGGTTAATTTAATTCTAATTAACATTCGTCGTGGTCATGGACTTGCGTATGCAATTGCGCATGCGCTGATGAGAACGTGACCAGCAGTGCATTTTGCTAATCTTATAGAGTATAAAATAACTAGACTAGACACACATCTAATCTCTAATCTCTGTGGCCCTTAGTGGATCGTGTAGGTGATTAGTTGTGGCGTGTCTCGTAAGCCTGTCGGTAGAATGCAGGGTCAAGACGACATGGTATCCAGAGACACGGACGGAGAAGGATTTTGGTCCGGTGACCGTGGCACAGCGCCATGGAGAGCGACCGTACCTCCCCTTGTTCCATTTTCCGGGACACGGTATGGCCATTGCTAGCTGGTCAAATTTTAGCAAAGATTTTTGGAGCGGTGCATAGAGTATTATATATGCAGATCTTTTGTGGGACAGTAACCTCACACCAGATCACTCAAGAATTCAGGTGCGATAGCTACTTATTATTATATATGTTAATCGATCCATGGCCATGGCCACACAATAAAATAGATTAATTAGTCGAGACTAGCTCATCTATGCATGTTAATGTTAATCAGTTACGTAAGTAAACTCGTAGAACTAGACTAGAAGAAGGTAGTACTAGCTAATTACTTCACGGCAATTAATCTGTAGTAGTCGCGCCTTTGTCTAATAGTTTTCTTAACTAAGATAAGGATAAAAATGCCCGCGGTGGCGGATGGTGACCGCCACCAAAGGGCGACTTTAACTGGACCCAACCAAAGTCGGTGTCGGTGCGTGACTTGCTGTAGTGGAGTGTAATAAGCATATATGTTTTGTGATACATACGTGTGCATGTGGCACACAATTTTAGAGGACAAGTGGGCACGATTAAGTAGGTGATGATCGATTGATTAACTCGCTAAGCATGCATCATGTGCCTGGTTAACTAATCGTTGTTGTTTGGCTTTCAGGCTGCCGCCTGTCGGAGTATGTAGTACAGCTAGGTTAGCTACCTTCAAGAAAGGTTGCTCTCTTTCTTTCTTTGGCAGCCTATTGTTTGTACACAGGTACAAGCATTGTGATCGATACAATAGCTTTGACCAATTTTTGGTTGCTGCATGAAAGATCCTAACAGGATCGAGCGGATGTTTGCTACCTTTTGGAGTTATATACTCTATTAGACAAGATTCCATGTCGATCACGTTCGTGCATTGTTCGGTGCATAGGAAAAATAATTCTCCGTACTCTCTTTCCCCCTTATAAAAAATATAGTTTGGTTTAGAATATAGATTAGTTGTAAACTGAGAATGCGGCTTAGTTGATTGGATTCCCTTACGTGAAACATGTAATCCAGATTTAAGTTGACAACATTTTTTAGAGTTCAAGGGCTAATCGCCCCCGTCTTTCGTTTTATTAACCAAAAGACCAAGCATTCATGGTTTACATGAGAGGAGTTTTAGCTGAAGCTACCCAGAAGCTCCTTTACCACCAAGGTGAAGAGAACAAATTCAACTTCTTACAGAAATTTAAGAATGAGTTGACAACACTTAACATGGTGCTTGTAATAATATATAATTTTTCTGACTTCATTCAGAATTTAACGGCGTTGTTCTGTCATGGTAGGTGATCACATGCCTTTGGACAGAAATATCTACGGTGATCTCGTCTTTTTTTCAGAATCTACTGGTTTAGTTTGAAAATCCGCATATGGTGATCACCTCTTAACAAGTGTACTCCCTCCCGTATTGGTAAAAGAAGTCGTTTAGAACGGCTAACTTTTGACCTCTTATTATTATAAAAATATTTATGAAAAATATGATATATTTATACTTTAAGTATTTTTTTAAGACAAAACTATTCATATAATTTTTATATTTACAAACTCAACAACTTAAAAGTTATTGATAATTTATATTCTCAATGTTTGATCAAAACATTTTTTGACCGAAGTTAGCAAGAGAAACCCTGGCCTATTTTTAAATTTTTATTTGACCAAAACATTGTCAAAAACGACTTCTTTTATCAATACGGACGGAGTATTTGAGAAGGCACGGCAAATCTAAAGTCCGCCAGTAGAATTTATTCTTTTTTGAGCAAGGAGATCATGCAATTGACACGCAAACAAGTTTCAGAGAAATTATTGTGGATCACCACTAATATATTTGAAAAAAACAATGTATATGGATGATCTAGACAGGTCGAGAAAACTTTTAGCTGTTGAGTCAACTTGTGTACAGTTGCCAGTACTTTACTACTTTAGCAATTGTCTGATTGCTAGTGTAAAGCATGCCCGGCCGAGCTGTACGTATCCAGTACTATAGTCTTCTCGAGTTTGGCCGGTCGGTCGTCAAATCTGCATGCGTGTCTGTCTGTCGTTCGGAAAACATGAACATGCATGCATGTTTATTACTAGTAATAACTCATTTGATTAGTCTCAAGTGTGCTCCCTCGGCATCAGTATGCATTTTGACGATTGCTGGAAGATCATAGGAAAAACTAGACAAGTGCAAATGGACGCCCAGCCGCTAGGTAGCAGCAGCAGGGTTTCCATGTGGGGACGCACGCCAAAAGGTTAGCAATCTTTCTGCGTGTCTGGCTTATAGTATTATTAGGAGCTTGGGTCTGTGAGGTCAACATAACAGGCTCGATCGATCTCAGTCGGTTTCATATCCTGCAAAAGCCGCTGATGATGCGACTTGCGCAAGATTCTTCCTTCGTTAGCACGGCTAATTAAGCTATTGATATATAAGCAAGGCGTATAAATATAGTACACAATATATAGTCTTGTGAGGTCTTTGCAAACTTCTGCAAGCTTCGTTCCCATGCATGTCCAATGGCTCCGGTTACCGATGCATGACTAATCTGCCGACAATGCATGCAGTGTCATGGACGACAATGCATATATGCAGTGAACCGCCACACCGCACCACACCACACTGCGTGCCGCCGCCCGTTTCATCGATCGGTATCAATCGACCTAGCTTAATTAGCTTGGTAGAGTAGACGGTCGGTTGCAGTATTGAATGATCATCAGCCTCGAGCTGCTAAAACGAGTGCAGAGCTGAGCTAGGTTGGACTTTACCTTTCTGAATTCTCATGCATGCATGCGTGTGTGACGATCGATCTTGATCTGTCATATCAAAGTGGTGCCGCTACTGAGTACGTTAAATGAACACTTGGACTGGAGCTTTTGTCGCGGATGTAGTACATGTTCTCCTTCGTTGAATCTTGATCGATCCCCCGGCCTGTACACACGTAGGTAGATCAGACATTGAATTGGCCGAGACGATGCAGCCAAGTCGTTGCGTACGTACGTGCTGTACAGTCCTAGTAGTCCCCTAGTAGTGCTACAAATATGATGTTAAATTGTTAGTTGCGTGTAGCTTAGGTAGGCGGTGCACACCAACCAATGTAAAGCTGCAAACTGCTCATTAAGTAGCTACTTACTCTTTTATAGTACGTAGTAGTAGTAGCTTCCTATTTATAGTGGCTGAGGCGTACGGTTCAAAACGGAAATTCGATCTGAAACCAGCAGAAGCAGATCGACGTGAATACTCCGGTAGTGTCTGTGAGGACTGAGGTGAGGTGATCGATCGACAAGGCCATGGGACAATGGTGCTTTAAGAAACGCGCAGCTCTGGTGATTCTGCTCATCATCAGCTCACTGGTGCTCCTAATTGCTGCTCATCAAGGTATATGTAGTGTAGTGTGTTTTATATACGTACGTCGATCGTGATAGTATATTTCTTATTCATAAACGCTTTGCATTCTTGAATTGCCACATACTTTTATATATACAAACCTAGCTATATATATAACTGTCCACTGCAAAACCTTATTATATATGCCTCCGATCAATCCATGCATCGCAGCTGCTGCATCCGGACACCATCCATCATCTTGGTCCACGCTGAGCAAGGCGCGCAAGCTGCTGCTCAACACCAGTACGTAACATCCAAACACCCCCAAATACATCCTTTAATTTTGTTTACCTCACATTGCATTACATGCTTGGCATTTGTAATTGATGCATGTATGGCTTGATCATATCCATCAGCTGAGTCAGGAGACGCCGAAGCTCAGGTGTCTTCACGAGCCGCCGCCGTCTCGACGGCGCGAATGGGGCCGGACGGGTGTTCGGGGGAGGACGTGGTGGTGTACCAGAGCAGCGCCAACCCTCTGCCCAGCGGCATCCCGGCCTACACCGTGCAGATCATCAACGTCTGCAGCGGAGGCTGCACCGTGTACGACGTGCACGTCTCCTGCGGCGACTTCGCCTCCACGGAGCTCGTCGACCCGGCCAAGTTCCAGCGCGTCAGCTTCAACGACTGCGTCGTCAAGGGAGGAGGCACCTTGGAGCCCAGCGAGACCGTCTCCTTCCAGTACTCCAACTCCTTCTCTTACCAGCTCAGTGTCGCCTCCGTCGCCTGTGGTCACTAGCTAGCTACATGTACTCGACGTTGGTGTGCTGCATCCTGCTCTTGTGCTGTGTCATTATGGTAGCTGGTTCGACGTTGTTGTTGAGTAGTCTATCTGCACTTTAATTTGCATTGTGTGTGTCTAGTGAAGTGGAGCCGTGCTAATCGGGGCCTAACTATTTCTATGATCACCGTCGTCGTCGTTGTCGTCGTTATGCAAGTTTTTACGTCTAATGTAATTTGGCAAATAAATTGAAGTTATCAATCAGTTAAGGAGCACCACCAATTAACAAGTCTCTCGATTCTCAATCTGTGCGAGCCCTGGCAGGCAGAGCACGTCCCACTTGAGCCGGTTCTACAAACTGTGATGAGCAGCTGCTGCTGCTGCATCCTACAACTTATGAATTGCATTATATTGATTGAGCCGACCTCAAAGTCGTTGAGCTACCTTTTTTTTTTGGACGCGAGGAAGACCCATTTCCAATTAATTGCAAGCAACGAAAATACATTGTCTTATGGGCAACGGAAAGAGAGAAACAGATAAGAAAGCCCCAGATATTGCACGGGGAAGGAACAGCCTAAATGACGCTAAGGAAGTCGGAGAACGGCCTAAGAGCATAATAGCTAAATGTTATTGTTTAGCCATTTTATAAAATAGAAAACTTCTCAAAAAAGAAGAGATCCACAACAGACTTGCTATTTTCTAAAATCATATAGCAAAATGACTATGGCTGGCTATATATGGCCACCAATAATTCAGCGATAACAACTCTGTTGGAGTTCAATTTTTTCTCAAAGAAGTCATATATACCATATGATACATAGCTAATAAGGATAGCACATCTCTTGGAGTTGCTCTATGGAAACTAGTCAAAAGCAAAAAAAGTATAACCCCTGAGGGGAACGCAGATCCATCATTATTACAAAATTCATCAAACAAGTATCACTTCATGCCAACAAGCATAGACCTTCAGCTGAGGTCGCCATCATCAGGTCCATCGTGAGTTGCTCCTGAATTCAAAGTGCAACACATGGACAACAAACAGTTGGATCAGGAGTTGCTCCTGACTCCAAAGCAAATGGCATTGTGTGTTTTCCATATGGCCCAGCAAATCATTGAAATGGCAAAAGTATGAAACTGTACGTCTCCCATTTGGGAGCCAAACCTCGCACCATCTCCAAAATTGAGTTAAAGTCCTAGGGATATTGTTAGCACCAATGGAATATGCAACAATAGCCTACACAACTTTAGCAGTTGAGCATTGGAAGAACAAATTAGTGTTGGATATTTTCATCCTTGTCACAGATGTAACAATTAGGGAAACCAGACCACTTTCTTTTAATTTGGTTAAGAATATAGCATTGTTCAACATAAGCCATAGGAAGACTTTGATTTCGGAGGGGATTTTCCCCTTTCCAAACATCTTTATGGTATGGGCCCACATCATTACATTGTTAAGGCATTATACATTGATTTTACACTAAACTCTGCCCATTCTTCCTCAAGCGCCATATCACTATATCATCATCATTAGTTAGTTGGAGGTTGTCTAATTCACATAGGATCTTACTCCAGTCAAGTCTAATTTTTCATCCACCAACCATCTACTGAATGTGACCTCCTATGGTGTAGTTTTGGCTTGGGATGTAGTTATCTCAGGTTTTTGACATATCTTGAACAAGTTTGGAAAAATAAAAGTAATTGAGCTACTTAACTGGAGTGGCTTTCATTTTCAGGTCCTAGTGGACCCAAAATAAAGTGTACTCTATATTTTAGCTATTGTTCGTTAGCATCACACCAAACTCAAAATTCCAAATTACATGCAGTGATTTCTTAATTTCCCATACCACACATGCCAGAATTTAATTTTATCTTTAGATAAAATAAGGTACTTTCAAATGAAGGATTAGAAAATAATTTATCCACCAGATATTAAAAAGTGGGTGTTACAAAATAATTATATATGATGAGTAGAAAAAGGTATTAGATAACATTATACCTACAAAACAACTTAACAACAACATCTTGTGTACAAATCTTTGAAGAATATATAAACATAGGAGTATGTATTTTAGAGTTAGCAAGGAATGAAAGTTAGGTTGCGTTAGCATTTTATACATAAATTAAATTAAACTATCAACTACGGCTAAATAGAAAGGTATAGCAAGTATATATGAACATTAAGCATAAAGTGGAGCTCGATCTTCCACGGGTCCTTCACCTCCATGAACTACTTTGAAGCTAGAAATTGCGGACATGGCCAGTGTATGAGCGACATAATTAAGTCAAAACTATAGAACCCATGCAGGAAATAAGATCTAAACTCCATACGCATGCTCAGATAAGGGTTGACTCATGTTCCCGATGTTTCGTAAGTGTGTCCAAATCGCCCATGAATGGTTTGTCATGGTCCAAGGTTATAGCTACCCTAGCTACCCCCACACCTCACCTCGTGTCGAATCCACACGGTTATCCGCTCACCACAAAGTACTAAGCTTTCCATGCCCTCAGTATGACATATACATGGTTTGCATGGGGGTGTGTTTAAGGCTTATTGCAATAGATCGAGGTACCGTCCTTAACTAAACCAACAAGCTACATCGTCTATGATCTCCCATCTCTTGCAATGACCCAACCCATCGCTAGTCCTCGAGTCAAATTCAATATATAGGTTAAGATTTAGATCATTGCTCAATTTGATGTTGATTAGGGCAAAATAATTCCTATATCATTTGAGTGGTGAGAAACCCATCATCGATCCATCTTCTACCATATCTAAGCAAGCCAAGTGCATTTTATGTTACAAAAAGTAAAACAATAAATACATCAAGGTAGTGGTATGAATAACAAGGGTGGAGGCTCAACTAGGTTCTTATAAGATCTAGTCAATATTGTACACATAGATATGCGTCTACCTAGATGTTTAGGTGCCTACGTATTGTATATATGAGCAATGATCCAATAGCTTGGACCATTGCTTGTGATCTCTCATGCTTTGTGTACTTAAACACATGCAAATGTTGTATGAGATGTCATTTGTGCATGACATTATGTAGAAGATGGAAGGTAGAAGCTAGAGCACAAGATGAGAGATTCTTCGTGTGTAGCTCAACTCACCTGTGAGAGCAAGGTGCAAGGAATTAAGCATGATCGATTTACATGGCATGCTTAAATATGGGTATGATTGAGTATAAAGACATAGTACTAGGTGTACATGACATATGTATTATAGTTTAGACAAACATGAGTTGTCGAGGTATTATTGTCCGTGTGGTATTGGGATTTTTTATGGTTCTTGGACTATTCGGTTAAAATATGGGAATGATCCAAAAGTTCTGGCTTCCCAAAAGTCTAAGTGTTGAGCCTATCAGATTGTTTGATGAGTGAGATGAGACGTCATGTAACTCATGTAGGTTTCTTATAACCTCAAGTTTGAGATTGGAAATTAATCGGACTATTCGACGAGGTTCAATGGATTGTCCAAAAATCCAAGGAAACTTTTGTAGAAGGTGTTGTAGTTTAGGGTGATTGTTGGACCATCCAAGTGATCATACTATTAGAAAAATCAAAGGGATTGCATGGGTGAAAAGTGCATAATATCTTCTAGGTCTTTTGCATATCAAATAATTTGTGCAAAGGTGTTCCTATTGTTCTTTGGAGCCTATCTAATAATAAAGTTCTTGCGCTCATTGTGCAAAAGTAAAAGGTTTCTAGTGTTGGGTTAGCGGGTGAGGCCTAAAAGAGATGCCATGTGCATATATATGCAATTACATGATGCAATAAACATAATTATTTTATTTCACATGCTAAAATAAAGATAACAAAATTATTTTCATGGTTTTTGAAAGTTATAGAGAAGTATATTTATGCATTTAGTGAGGAATACATTGGCAATTTTAGTTGAAATTAAAAATATAGTTTTTTGAGTAAACAATTTGGATGATATAGAATTTCATAAGGAAACCAACAAAACTATTATTTCATAAATATTGGAGTAAATATGATTATTGTAACAAGATCATGCATGTATATGGGGTTTCTATTACGTGAGGATGGAATGTTTGATAAAAATATGCAGGAACAATAATGTGGCTTCATGCATTTTTGTCTTTCTATGCGATGCAACCTCTTAGATTTTTTCATCCGAACACTCGAGGGGCATCGGGGAGGATGAACATTGAGAGTGATTTTGGATGCCTATAGACACCTTGATTAGACCGAGGTTTATTGATGTAGCTTCCTAGGAGCATGGGGAAGTTGACCTAAGTGTTCATTGTGTCATGTATGCTTATTTGTTGAGAGATCAAGCTCATCAAGGTGGTCTTTGGCCATGGAAGGTCATGTAGCTTAACAGAATGGCCAAGGGCGATGGGGATGAAGAAGATGGGGGGAGTCTCACCATGTCGAGGGGAACCTCTAGTCATAACAGTTTGGGTTAGGAATACTTATGGATGGAGAGTGACTTGGGGTCACTGCCATGGCTTGAGAATGAAGATCCTTGGGGTGGTCTTCTCCTCATAATAATAATAACAATAATGAGGATGATGTTGTCCATGGAAGTCATGCAAGTTTTAGAAATAGTATTTTTTAAGTGCAGTTGCTACTCATGAGGCACATGTTTTTAATAGTGCATGACCGAGTCGATACACTTCATTTGTTGAGATAGAGATTGCATTTGGGTGAGATTTTGGAGTGATCTAGTGTGTTGCTTAGCTAAGTTACCACACATACAATATACTCATACATCATCAAGTACCACATACATGCTACAAGACAACTGGATCCAAGTAATCCTTGATTTTCAGTTTTGAGCTCCATTTCCTTTGGTCTTCGTACTCGGGAAGCAACTCGAACTCACTATCCTCCAAAAAGAATGGTCTCCCTTCTTGCACCCATTGGTCTAGGATAAACTTACATATGTCTAATACCGTTCTTTTGAATCTGTTTTGATCGGCTCATGCCTCCACTTCCCAATACCAATGCTTGAGTCCTCTCTTGAGTTGTCGGTAGGTCTTTGCATTACTTTTTTTTGCACGCCCTCGGGTACTCACAAACGAAGAACCCACAAAAGTTTGATCCGTATGGTTGCTTGGTGCACTACACAATAAAGAAGTGTTAGTAGTAATAGTAGTAGTAGAAAGTAGTATTAGAGAGAAATTCTTATGATATACATACCGGGAAATCTCGTCTGATATTGATTTTATCTTTATTGTGCTCCTTAAACTTATCGATCTTCGATCATAGCAGTCCTTATATACTTCAAGTACTTCTTATAAGCGTTGTACAAAAAGCACTATTGTCAATGATCAATTTGACTCTACTTACAATTTCAAGGAGCTTTTAATGGCTCGTAGTGTTTCGGGTGAGTTTCCCGCAGTGAGTCAAAGACCACAGCCCTGCCGTCCTGAGGATAGATGATAGAACATATTCAATGCCCTGTCTTGCTTGACCCATAGTGGTAGGCAGCCAAGATACACCCATTTCTCTCAACCTTTCTCATTGCTCATAATATGTACTTTCCCACTGCCAACTTGTTCTTGTTGAGTAGCGCTTTCCATTTCTTGTCTCTCGGTCTCTCCGTCAAGTCCACCATTTCTAGATGCTCATTTGATAGTGGGTAACCTAGGATCACTCTCTCACAAATATGCATCGGAGAGAGATAAACTATACCTAGGCCAACCTCTTTGCTTACATGGCCCATCAACCTACAAGGACAAGTCGTCATGGCATAAGTAGTCTTGATAAAGAATACATACAAATGCAATTAAGGGACGTGTGAAATTAAGTTGTATTTCACTCATAGAGCAAACAATGTTAGTTGGCTGACATCAAGGTCCTCTCGTGCAGTAGTCTAGCCATGTCATGGGAATCTACAAAGACCTATGCATCCTGCTCCAAGTGAAAGTACACCACAGGAACACGGGCAGAGAAGCTCAACAAGCGGCGTTTTGTGCACTCCATATACCATAGATGAAATATCCTTACCTCCCAAGACTCCTTGTTAATGAGCTAGGCCTTAAGTATCATGAACTTCCCATACTTGTAGTGGCCGGGTGTAGGGTCGAGATGGGGAGTAGAGGGGGGTGAATAGTCCTTTCTAAAACTAATTGCGCCGGCTAAACAAATATAATGCGGAATTTAAACTATTCGTTTAGCCAAGACTTCACCCCTCTAGCTATGACTCTATATCACCTCACAAAAGATCCTACACAAAGCAAATGAGGTGACAAGCCTAACTTGAGCTCCTAACCATTTCTATTGCAAGGTCACACAAACCTATGCACTAGTACTTTGAACAAGGGTGAGCTCCTACACAATTCTAATGAGCAAGAGCACAAAGCCAACCTAAGCTCACTAGATGCACAATGGACAAGGCAACACACGCCTAACCAAAAGGCTCAAATTACTTAGCTACACAAACTAAGTAAGGCAACTAAACAAGCTACACAAGCTAGTAATTGCAAGAGCTACTCCACAAACACAAGCACAATGTATATATCAATGTAAATACAAAGCTTGTGATTTGGAGAATGCAAACCACCGAAAAGAGTAGACAAGTTGACACCGGTGATTTTTTACCGAGGTATCGGGAAGTTTGCCAACTTCCCCCTACTCCTCGTTGTGTCGACCAACACCTTGGGTCGTTCCTTCGGTGTTTCACCTAGATGGTTCTTCGGTGTGATCCTCAAATCACTTGCCCCTCAAGGCACGCCCCGCAAGGCACCGCAAGACACCACTCTCAAGTGAGCCCCTCAAGGCACCGCGATTGAACCCACACACACAAGTGCGGTAACTCAATGACACGCTCTAGTAATGTTGCTCTTCACGATCCCCGCGATGTGAGCACGAATCTCTCACAAATCCTCCTCCGGAGCACCGCACAATCTCCCTTGCGTGCTTCGACAGAGTCTCTTGCCACCAAGCCGTCTAGGAGGTGGCAACCTCCAAGAGCAACAAGCACACCGGCTTGCAACACGATCACCTAGTGCCACACGATGCAATCTCTCAAAGCAATCGCACTAGAATCGCTCACTCACTCAATCGGATGAACACTATCAAGTTAGAGTGAGTGGAAGAGCTCTCAAGCACCACAACACAAGCCACCAAGGCCCAAGTGTGCTCAGCAACCTACCATGGCCGACCATAGCAAGTATATATAAGCTCTATCCAAAATAGAGTCGTTGGTGCTTCAAACCACACTTTCTGCGAGTTGACCGGACGCCAAGGCCGGACTCACCCGGCCGGTCCGGTTCAGCGTCCGATCACTCGACCGTGCGTCGGTCACAAAGCGCGAGCGCCTTGGCCCCACAGCAGACACCCAGAAGCATGCGTCCGGTCCATGCTTCCGGTCACTTCCCGCCATGCGTCCGGTCGAAAGTCGAATTGCAGAGCTCTCTGGAAATCGACCGGAACCGCTAACCGTGCCGGTCGGTCAAAGGGGCGATGTCCGTCGACGCTTCCGGTCGTTATTTCCACGTGGATCGTCAAGATGTTGTCGCCTTTGCTCCAACTTGCTACCCAACAAGTATACCAACTTGAGCACGAGGATGAGCGGTTCCCAAACCCAACTCAACCCTGCATACCGCCGCCGCCTTTGCAAACGTGCCAACACCACCAAGTGTACATCACCATGTGCATGTGTGTTAGCATTTTCACAATCATTTCAAAGGATGGGTTAGCTCTTACCACGCCACTCGATCCTAACACCTCGCAAAGTTAGATCGCACAAGTGGCACTAGATGACCGATATGCAAACAAGTTTGCCCCTCTTAATAGTACGGCAATCTATCCTAAACCCGGTCATAAACTTTTCTAGGCTCCTCATGATCGGCGAAATGAAATGCCCTATAGGTTATACCTTTGCCTTTGCGCATTTCCATTTTCGCTCCATCTCCAAGTGCCGATGCAACACATGCACCAACACGATCAAGAATGATATGATCCATTTCATATCATCACATGACCTTCTTGGTCCATCGATCTTGACCTCACTTGCTCTTCACGGTTGCGAGGTCCGTCGGCGCCAAGTGTTGCCCAAGCTTCACCGCCTCACGGTCCATGACTTCAAAGCCTCGACTTGCCCTTCACACTTGCAACCGGTCCATCAAGCCAAGCCTTGTCTTGATCTTCACCACCTCGGTCACATGACTCCATGTCATGTCTCATATGCAATAAAGCTCCTTCATTGCATCATCACTTGTGAACTAATCTCCTGTGTATTATCTCAATCACACATTATTAGTTCACCTAATGTTGTCACTCAATTACCAAAAACCACTAGGGACCTTTCACCGGGGCATTCGTCCGAGATGGGAAACACATGAAGTGGTGATTTTGGTCTAGAACAATGGGGCTTCAAATGTTTGGGTGTGAAAATAAGTAGGTAATAACATATTATGGTTTGTCTATATGCTCGTTGTTTGCATACCTTTCAAACTTAGTTGAGTATGGGAGCCTCTCGGTTGTGGCCTGCATTTTAGGTATGGCCTCCTCCTCTTCATCGCATGTAGGATTTCTCGGTGCAGGAGGACATCGGCTTCTGCTTGGTTACCTTCCAGGCAGTCGGGTGCACATGTTGACAAGATCCGTCTAGGACTTGATACCATCCTTCGCCTTGCCCTTGATATCCATTAGGATACTGGCCATGCTTTCAAAGACATTCTTCTCGAGGTGATTGCATGGGGTGTATCTAGTGTCTTCTAGTATGATAGATACCTACAGAAAATTGACTTCTTCTTGAAAGGAATGATAGGAGGTGCTTCTTCCTCTGTCTTATCCTGCTTTCTCTTCCTTGTCTTGGTGCTTCTTTCTTCTTCTTTCCAAACTCAATCTCCATGTCCTTTACCATGCCAAACACCTTTGGACCATAAGTAGTCCGTACATGTTCATCAAGTTGTAGCTTGCCCTCATTGTCAAAGTATTTATTCGTTGCAGGCAGTATGTACCTATGTTTTTTGTAGAGGAACCGTTTGTGCCTCATGTACAACATGTTGTTGGATCCCTTAAGGTAACTGTAGCAGGTACCGTCGAAGCAAACCACACAACCGATCTTCCCTTTGATCTGCCCCGATAGGGAAAAAAAGATGGGGTAATCAATGATGGTCACAAAGATGATGACTTTTAGAGTAAACTTCTCCTTGCAGTACGCATCCACCATTTTGACCCCAACATCAAATAGAATATGCATCTCCTCCATGAATGGATCCAGGAACACATCGATATCGTTGTCAGGCTGATAAGCATGGTCAGCAAAAGGTACCTACGCTTCTAACACACGTGCGGAGGTAGTTTGTAGATGGTGAGGATGACCGGCCAGGTGTTGTCTGTGCTGCTAAGATCACCGAACAAGATCATCTCGTCGGTACTCAACGCGAACCGAATGTTTCTAGGCGCATCTGCAAAGTCTAGGAAGGCGGCATCGAAATCTTTCCACTGCTTGGCATCAGAATGTTGTCGCAACTTCCCGTCATCCGTTAGATGATCGCTAGATGCATGCTAGGTCATCGGTTTAGCATCCTCATGATTCCCAAATATAGCACTAAGGCGATCATTGACTAGAACGTACCACATCAACAGGGCAAGAATTTTCCCCGTTTTTCTTTGACGAGATGTTCCTCTCCGCCACACTTTTCATGGCCCGCTTCTTCTCATTCGGCCATCCCCGCAAGGCTGTGCCATCGACCACATCCACGCGACAGCCGACATTCCTCTTGTATCAACTCGCGCCATAGTGTGGACAACTGGTCAAATTCTTGTATTCTGTGCCTCGATATATATAGGATACAGTGATTAGTGCAGGCATCGAACTTTTTGAGTTTCATTGCCACTTCTTTGCGCGATGTGTATTGGAGGGAACCTTGTTAGATACGTGGTAGCAAGGTAACTTAGGAGCTCATTGAAGCTAGTGCCAAACCAGCCATGGTGAGCCTTCATCATCAGCAAATGAAGATTAAAACTAAGCGTGTGCGACCCTTTGGACTATCCTTGTAAAGTGGATCAATTATCGTCTGCTTCATCTCTTTGAAATTCTCTAGCCACTTCGGGCAGCCATACAAAACATCGTCTTCGTCGATGCGGTTTACCAAATCCTCAAAAAACTTCACATCTTTGGGGTCCTTCAACAAAGTAGCCTCTTGCTCACCATCCCTATCAGTACCGTTGTTGTCGTCGACTATGGTTTCAAATATATCCTTATCATTGTCGCTTCCGCTTGCTATAAGATCTAGTGCCTAATTCGTCGGCATCGCTTTTGTTGAAGGCAGTGTGAATTTTTTTTCGCCAGATGCACCGCCACTCGCCAATTCTTTTTTGCCGTGAAAAGTCCAGATTGTGTAGTCCTTCACAAATTCATACCTAATCAAGTGAGACTACACAATGTTGTCTATGTCCGCTTTCAGGTTCTTGCAATGAGAGCAAGGACATATGGTTGTCCTATGATTTAGATGCTCACGGTGACTTTTCGCAACGGCATTGAACTTCCGCACTTCATGTAGGTACAATGGAGTTAGTCTCGACAAGTTGTACATCCAATCGGACCGCCACTCCATACCTGCGAACTATACACAAGAGCATCATCTAAGAAATAGAAAAAAGAGAGTGATAGACATGAATAGTCTAGCTTAGATCTAGCTAGAGGCCAAAGCAAAAGAGAGGAAAATGAGGACGGAGGGAAGGATGCATTGGAGAGTCGATCTTGCCTTGGGTGGTGTCCTCCTCCCCAAATTAAGTGTCTATGACTCTATATACAAGAGCATCTAAGAATTAATGAAAACGAAGAGAATAACATGGATCTAGAGCTTAGACCTAGATCTAGAGATCTAGAGGGCCAAAGAGAGGAAAAAGAGAAGGAAGGTAGGGATGAGAGTGTCTTATTTACCGTTTGTGTTGTACTCCTACCTTAAATCAAATGCCTAAACTTGAATTTAAAGACTTGGGCTATTTTTAGGGCAACCCGAAGAAGGGTCTAGATGCTATCTATATGGGTGATGGATTAACTGCGGCGGACATGTTACAGCGCCCGCCACGGATAATATATATTTACCGTGGCGGGCCCTCGTTACGTGCCCGCCACGGTTAATGGCGAGCAAATTACAGTGCCCACCACGGTTAACCTATTTACCGTGGCAGTCACCCAGGCGGCTGATTGGCCTGGTCAGCCACCTAATCACCGTGGCAGACAAAGTGTGTGCCTGCCACGGGTTACTTTGGAGGGTGTCACGTAAAAGATTTTACGTACTAGTGGAAACTCTAGTGAGGAGTCTTCTTTGCTCACCCCATTGCAAAGATTATACAATCCTAAGGATCCAAACAGGCCCGCCCTAAGCGAGGCCCACTCAAGTCAAAAAAAAAAAAAAAAAAGCGAGGCCCACTCAATCTTCTGAACTCAAGGAAAACATATGAATAAATAAATACTCAACAGCAGCAACGTACGCCTTGTTATCACCTTGCATTCTTCAGTTAAACATGACATAAGAACTTGGTTGTATTTGGTTGTCAAACATCTCACACCGCTCATTCCCTTACTGACACCAAGATATTATTCGGGTATATCTAGGACACAGTATCATAATACTTGTTCTTATCCAGAAAATCACACCTGGCAACCCATAGCCCATGACACGTCACCAAGCCAGATACGCCCCCAATCAATCGATCTAAAGAAGTGATCTTGTCTATATGTATACGTATCTGAACCTAAAATACTTGCAACAGTTGCTTCAACCTGATGCAAACAGTCAGCTCTTGCTTTATTTTATATCAACAATAATGGAGGTGACCATGAAGGGCTATTAGTATATATATACTCCGTAACATATATGTACACTAACCTATTACACTACTACCTAGGTGTATTTAATCTAGTGTTCTACAATTTGCCACGTAAGTAAGATGTTGCAGAAGAGAACCATGCATGATGCATGCACATATATATGTGTTTCTATATAGTCGTTCTTAATTGGCTATGTTGCCGCCATCATATACAGGGATGACCTCACTGACACAGTTATATTTTTAGTTTACCAGGCTATTTTTTATACACCGACAGGATTGTAGTGATAGTATATGTTCTTCTGACTGTCCCTGTCAATGGCTCTTAACCAGTTCGTGGTTTTTTAATGGGGTGGGTGTAACACACAGGACATACACCAGAATGTATGGAGCGTTACCCTACTACGCTTCAATACGTAGTTAAATAAATGTTTAAAAATAAAGAAGCAACAGTATTAGCTTAGATAGAGTACTATGTCAAAGTCAAATGCCATCTAAATTGAACAAAATAAGGAGCCATTTGGTATAGCTTCACCACACCAACACCTTCATCAACGCTTCAACTGGATGTTTAAAACTGAAGCAACTTACTCCCTTTGTCCCTATATACTGGACGTTTTTAGGCTTGAGCCAGTTGCATTAAATGTTGACTGCACTTGGACATTGGTTTTGGCCGGATGCATGCACTATGCAATCCTACGTGACTCTAGACAATTCAACCCATCTCAAAATGACAAGCATTGTGGGACAAAGTGAGTACCTAAGGAGCTCACCAGGCTTTCGTCGTTCGATTGGGCGAGGACATGGTCAATGGCAAATCTGTACCCGTCACTACCCAAAAATATTAGAGAACATGTCCTTTTTATTTTTATAAACATGTCTCTCAAATAATTGTTGATTTACGGAGGCGGTCATTTTCTTTATGAATACACTAAAAAGTTGTCCACTCTTACAACTGATTTATGGAAAAATCAAAAAATACCTGCCTCGGAGAATAGATTCTGAGAGGTTGACATCTTAAGATGCTCGTCACCGAGAATCGCCACTAATAGAGGCTTAACATCCTAAGTGTGCGTCTCAAGATGAGGTTGGTCTCTATAAATAGTTGTAACAAAAATATTTTATAACTTTTCCATATGAACTCGAGATAAAAATAAACGTTACATCAAAATTGTAGCTCTCGACGGGACCTACAACTTTTCGTAGTTGAGAAGTTTTTATTTGAAAATGTTTAGAGTCCTAAAAATATTGAGAGCTCACTCAATTTCAAAATTTTGAAATTTTCAAACAACATTGGATGTTGACAATCGATGCCAAATTATAGGGATCGATACATTCTATAAGTTTCTTTTTTCACTGAACATTTACAACTTTGTTGTTGAAAAGTTTTTATTTTAAATCATTTAGAGTTCTAAACATGTTTTCAATTTAATGTTTTTAATGTCAACATTTGTTTTCATATTCAAACTTCATTTAGTAATCAAAATATTCAATTCAACATTAAAGAATATTTGTATATAAAATGATATATCCTCACAAGTATTTTGTGACATAGTCGTAAGATGACATAGGTGTCTAGATGCAGGTCTTGTGACATAATTATGTCATACGAGGACTTGAACCCACAACCTACACTAAATCACTTATGAATATTCATAGGATCCTATCTTTTTATAAGTATTTTGTGATTTTTTGAAATGTCAGTAGGGGAGCCTCCGGCCTGTTCTTTTGTCTTTTATTAAATAAAAGAATGTTGTGTACAAAGGTTTTACAAGGCCTCAAGCAAAAAAAAATTATTTTGTAATTTTGAATTAAATAATGAACACAAATGAAAAAATGTTTTAACTCCAAAATTTTAACCCTTTTTTTAAAAGTATTTTATAATTTTCACTTAAACATTTTGACAATTAATGAACTCAATTGAAAATATTTTAACTCCAAAGTTTTTAAACCTTTTTAAGTACTACAACTTTGGTGAAGGATGTGTATCCATATTGCTTGAAAAATTTTAAAAATTAAATCTTAAACTATATGAATTTAAAATAAATATTAAATCAAAAACTTTCAACATCGGACATCTAGAACAATTAGTCCTCTGCAACTTAAATTTGAACCATGTGAACATTCAAAATCGTTTAGGAATTTTAAAATTTAAACTTTTACTTTTTAAAAATTTAGGACACATATTCAAGACTTCGACTTTAAATTAAAAACTTTTCAATTACAAATTTGTTGAATGTGTTGATACCTACCAAAATTTTAAAATCTGTGAACTTAGAAAAACTTTCTAGACTCTAAACAAATTCAAATAAAAAAATGTTTGAATTACAAAGTTATAGATCGTGTCGAGAGCTACAATTTTAATATAAAGTTTGTCTTCATTCAAGTTCATATGAAATTATAAATTATTTTTTTACAACTATTTGTAGAAACAAACATCTTAAATTTGTCTCTGTAAATCCATTTTTAGAGAAAGACGCTTAGGATGTCCCTGTTAATAGCGATTTATAGAGACATGCATCTAAGATATCCAGCTCCGAAATCCATTTTCGGAGGCAGACATTTTTTTTTACTGCCTCCATAAATAAATGACCACCTCCATAAATCGTTTGAGAGACGGGTTTTCTTTGAGTGTATCCGTAAATAAAAGATCGCCTTCGTAAATCGTCAGGTGTTTTGGGGAACATGCAAATTTACTACCTGCTCCTTATTAAAATAAAAAGGGCATGTCTCCAAAAATATTTTTTGGGATAGCGAGAAAAAAAAAAAAAGGTAGTGCATACATTTTACCATTTTCAACCGTCGTGCAAAGCTGTTTTTCCTAATGCTTTTCTAACCAACGAAGCTTGAAAAAATTGTTTGATGGAGTGGACACACAGAAACTGTTTTAGTTAAAGTTGAAGCTTTACCAAACACGGACTATGATGGAGAGAATAAGATGGTTGTTGGATGAGGCTGCTGCTGGGAAGCAAGGACAAACGCCTACGTTCTACCACTATATCGATGTGCATGACATTAATCTGTAACGTTGTCGTATGATCTTCTACTCACATGATATCTTGGAACACGGTACGTAATTGCGACGAATATAGGTTTTTTTTTTTCGTTGCCACTCTTCGCTGTAACAAATGGAAAGCAAACTGAATAGTTGAGCTCCATCCCGATTTTGTTTTTATGAAAGGAAAACGGACAATATGGTTGACTTTGTCGTGTTCACTTCCCATTCACAACCAAAAAGTCAATACAGTTCCGTGTCACATCAAATCTCTTAACGCATATATAGAGTATTAAACGTAGGTAAATAAAATAAATAATTATACAGTTTGGCTGAAAAGTTCGAGACGAATCTTTTGACACTATTTAGTCTATGGTTGAACAATAATTATCAAATACAAACGAAAAAGTGCTACAGTAGCCTAACTCAATATATTTCACTAACTAAACACCCCTAAGTGGACAGTACGTTTTTATTTTCTCGCCCAATAAGTTATGCTTTGGTTCGCTGACGCGTTGTGACAGTATGCACAGTGCTGCACCGACGCATACTCCCAAAACCAACACGATTTCTTCGCGCCTAAAATCACATACAAGTACCCGTACGTGTATATAAGAATATACACCGGCAGTCCGTCCAACCAATGAATATAATGCATACATCACATGATTTTCATTCTGAGATCACGATAAAATTAGAGATCCTCACGCGTCTTCGGATTTGCATGCATATATAGACCATACGCTGAGATTGTCAAACCGAAATCAAAATAGATATGATGCCGCGAAATTGCACAGATGGTTCTTATTTAATAAATTATTATTTTCATATGTCCCAAACTAGTATGGTCCATAAAAGGCCCCCGCTCTATTTAATTATCCTAATTATGGTAAAAAAAGCAGAACCTTGGCTAGAATTGACATATCACACTTAGCTCTATATGTTTATTGTTCCATAATGAAACACACAGGAGGCCTCAAGAAATTGGTGTATCAGTTCATCTGGAACCCAACACGTACTAGATGATAGGAAATCAATTTTGCATTTTTATAGAGACAAAAAAAAAAAACTATCAAATTAACTGAGAAATCATAAATGGCCCCTAGGGTTAATTTATATATCATTGTCCAACTAACGTGAATTTTTAGGAAGCTGCATCTCTTAGTCCCCAAGACATTGGAGAGCACACATAGTATTTTTCGCACTTATTGTGTCTTCTACTTTTTTTATGGACACATGTGGTTTCTTCTACTTTTGTTTATGGATATTGTTTCTTCTTGATATATAAAGCATGAAGCATACGATAAAGTGAGCTGGCAATTCCTAGAAAAAGAGATGAGCATAAAAAAGGGTTTTTGTGAGCCGTCGTCAAATGGGTTATGATGGTTGTTTGTGCAGGTAGAGTGACGGCCAATCTCAATGGTGAGCTAGGTCAATACTTAACGAGTTACATAGGTTTGAGGCAACCGCCCTGTTATCCCCATTACTAGTCAACTTAGTTGTTGATGGTTTGTCGATCAACTATGTTGAGAGAGCTTACGAAAAGAGCAATTTGACTAGAGTACCCACCCCCCCACCCCCACCCCCTCCCCACCCCCCCCCCCCTCTAAATAAATGGTTAAGGTAGGGCTTACTCATCTTTATTGAATATATGCATATGAAATTGTATTGTTCATCTCTCGAATTCTGGAATGAATATTGCTAATCCCATTTTTTGTTGTTTTGCTTTGAAGAGGTGTGCGGTATGAGAGTTAATTAACTATCACAAGTCGGTGGTGTTTAGTATTGGAATATGTGAGGAAGAAACAACTATGATTGCAAATGCTTTCAATTGCAAGCTGGGCAATGAAATAGTTGGGTCTCTCCATTAGCTACAAAAGGTTATGTAAAGAGAAGTTGAGTAAATCAGCACTTTGCATTCCTAGGGAGTATTATGAAACACATCCGAAAAATTCATCTCATTTCTAGGAGAATAATCTTTTAGGTACATTCATCTATTTGGACCTGTAGGAACAGTGGAATATTGCAACCATCTATAGTAGGAAAAAAAACTTCCTTTAAACTGTTTATATAGCAGTGCTAACATCAAAATTGTCGAATACTAGGCATGGTCACATTTGTATTAGCCAAAACTGGGTTCACACTAAAAAAAGGGAATTTAGTGATTCTACCCTTATTTTACAAGCCAATGATGATTTTATCTTGTTTTTCTAACTTTACGTTTTTGCCCTCGCTTTTTTAACACAAAGGCTCTGTTTATCCCTCTTTTCTAACACCGTTTGTACACGTCATCATAAACAGCAAAAAAGGAAAAAACCGGTAGTCCAAAAGACCAAAATACCCTTGGCTATTACACTTCACAAAATCCGTTGGGCCTTCCCATCAATGTGACGTAGTTCTTTGTCGCACGCAGGAAGATCGCGCGCCGCATGGCGTTTCTTCCGGGCGGCGCTGCTCCTCCCACCAACGACGTTGCTCCTCCCACACCTCTCCATCCTCCCCTGTTTCCCCGCCACGGCTCCTCCCATGGCGTATGGGGACCTAGGGTTTCGGGGTGACGGCAATGGCCGCGCTAGTCTCGGCGACCGGTGTCCCTCTCTCATCGCCATCCCTATCTTCCCCATCGTCCACAACCTCACGACAACCACCATGGATAGAAACACAAGGGTAAAAACACAAACCTCACAAAAAAAAGGTAAATATGGATGGACAAAGTTGTCCATTTTCACACCGTCAGGCAGACCAGGGGTAGACTCTAGAGATCGTTTTAAAAATGTAAGGATAAAAATAGAAAGTTAGAAAAAAGGGTAAAATCACTATTGCGACTTAAAACGAGGTTAGAAACGCCAAAGGAAAAAAAAGTCACATCCATGCTAATAACATACTTACACTGTATTGTACTTTTTTTTTTATCAAGATACCAAACACCACCGCTACACCTGCAGGCTCCAACCCACAGCGAGCAAACCTTGTGTGGCAGCCCAAGGTGCAAAGCAAAAACGCCAGCCCAGACCAGCTCGCCTCTATAAATACCCCTACTCCCGTGGCCAAAGCTCCTCACGCATCCACTCACTCCATACTCACCATCTCAACGCCAAGGTAGCAGCTAGCCAGAACACCTCCCCTCGCCCATGGCGATGGCCTCCGCAGCTTCCTCGTGCACGGACGTCACGTGGTGGGTGTACGCGCTTCCGGCACTGCTCGGTTCGGACACCCTGTGCGCCCACCCGGCCCTCCTGGCCGGCCTGCTCTTCCTGACCACCGTCATGGCGGCTCTGCTGGCGTGGGCCGCGTCGCCGGGAGGGCCAGCGTGGGCGCACGGCCGCGGCCGCCTCGGCGCCACTCCTATCGTGGGTCCACGCGGCCTCCCCGTGTTCGGCAGCATCTTCGCGCTGTCCCGCGGGCTGCCGCACCGCGCCCTCGCCGCGATGGCCCGCGCGGCGGGGCCCCGCGCCAAGGAGCTCATGGCGTTCTCCATCGGCGACACGCCCGCGGTCGTGTCGTCGTGCCCGGCCACGGCGCGTGAGGTGCTCGCGCACCCGTCCTTCGCCGACCGCCCCGTGAAACGGTCGGCGCGGGAGCTCATGTTCACGCGCGCCATCGGGTTCGCGCCCAACGGCGAGTACTGGCGCCGCCTCCGCCGCGTCGCGTCCACGCACCTCTTCTCCCCGCGCCGCGTCGCCGCGCACGAGCCGGGGCGCCAGGGGGACGCGGAGGCCATGCTCCGCTCCGTCGCCGCCGAACAGGCCGCCTCTGGCACCGTCGTCCTTCGCCCGCACCTCCAGGCCGCCGCTCTCAACAACATCATGGGCAGCGTCTTCGGCACGCGGTACGACGTCACGTCCGGCGCCGGCGCCACGGAGGCCGAGCAGCTCAAGAGCATGGTGCGGGAGGGTTCGAGCTCCTCGGCGCCTTCAACTGGTCCGACCACCTCCCCTTGCTCGCCCACCTGTACGACCCCAGCAACGTTACCCGGCGCTGCGCCGCGCTCGTGCCGCGCGTCCAGACCTTCGTCTGTGGCGTCATCGACGAGCACCGGCGCCGCCGCCAGAACGCCGCCACCGTCGACGACAATGCTGACTTCGTCGACGTGCTCCTCTCCCTCGACGGCGACGAGAAGCTCCGCGACGACGACATGGTCGCCATCCTCTGGGTAAAGCTCAACGGCTTACTTCTCGGGTCTACAGTTTTGTGTCGGTTGTTCCCGAAAGGTTAAAAAGAGCAAAGCTTTTGTGTCCGTCGCCAGCTGAATAAAAATATGGGTTCTGATTTCTTTTTTCCAGGAGATGATCTTCCGCGGTACGGACACGACGGCGCTTCTGACCGAGTGGTGCATGGCGGAGCTGGTGCGCCACCCGGCGGTGCAGGCCAGGCTGCGCGCCGAGGTGGACGCGGCCGTCGGCGCCGGCGGTTGCCCCACCGACGCCGACGTGGCGCGCATGCCGTACCTGCAGGCGGTCGTGAAGGAGACGCTGCGCGCCCACCCGCCTGGCCCGCTGCTGAGCTGGGCGCGCCTCGCCACCGCCGACGTGCCCCTCTCCAACGGCATGGTGGTGCCGGCCGGCACCACGGCGATGGTGAACATGTGGGCCATCACCCACGACGCCGCCGTGTGGGCCGACCCGGACGCGTTCGCGCCGGAGCGGTTCCTGCCCTCCGAGGGGCGGCGCCGACGTGGACGTCCGCGGCGTCGACCTCCGCCTGGCCCCGTTCGGCGCCGGTCGCCGCGTCTGCCCCGGCAAGAACATGGGGCTCACCACCGTGGGCCTCTGGGTCGCCCGCCTGGTCCACGCCTTCAGTGGGCGCTGCCTGACGGCGCGCCGCCCGTCTCCCTCGACGAGGTCCTCAAGCTCTCCCTGGAGATGAAGACGCCGCTCGCCGCCGCGGCCATCCCCCGCACCGCCGCCTGATCCATCCTGCCGCCAATCGACGCGTGCAACAAGAACCGATTATGCTTTGTCACGTCACGTCACGCGTTGTTCGCATGGATGATCTTTGTCTGTGTCTTTGTGGTCTTCGCTAAGGTTAATTTGTGTTCGTTCGTTTGCTTGCCTTTGCCTAGGGTTTCGTTATTGTTTCTTGCAAAGTAGTCAGTGTGTGTCTCCCTTAGTCTCACCATCAACGGGGCTCCAATTTTGGAAAGGTGCGTGTTAGGAGTTAACCCCCTAGACATGTTTGCGTCTCGATCACCACTTACTATCAGTATCAGTGTTGTCGATCAGTCATGGAAGTCGAGTGCTCAAGTCGATCTGCTGTATTATATACAATTATGTATTGTAATGTGACTATCAAGAACCGTGCTATTATATGTTGCTGTTTTATTGTGTGTATTTGTCCGGATTGGCCTCCGATTAACTAGTTGTTTCTGAATTCCATTTTATTTCGATTTTGAAGCTGATTGTCTGAAGTATCAATTCAAAATCAAGTCGCTTAAACCTTATTCAGTTGTATGGTGACAAATGAGACTTGCGTTGTGTAAATTAACGTGGATGCCCAACTTGGATCACCACGGGTCCATTGCTGTATAGTAGCGACCAGCAGGCAACAACCAGGTGCAAGACTACAGGAAACGAGAATTCCTACGTGAACTGAGATTTCCTACTTGCTTTTCTCCGGCCGCTCTCTCACAAGAAGTCATCAGCCGAGTGTTCCTTTATTATAATCATTTTTGACCGGAGATGAGTCGAAATGCAGGTGAATCAAATCAACCTTTTTCATTGGAGGAGATGAGTCGGCTCGTGTAGGTGAATCGATTCAACCTTTTCACTGTGGGTGTTTAGTTGGTGAAATATTTTGGGTTACATTCTTGTAGCATTTTTTTTTGTTTGTATTTGATAATTATTAGGGCACTCACAATGCTAGAAACTATCATGGTTTCTATAGTCTTGGACATTGTGTCAAGAAACTATCTCCCACAATGCAATTTTCTATCATGATGTCATATGGCCCACTTGTCACTCTCACAAATTGTCTTGGTTTACGTGAAGACCTGGTTTCTTAGTTAGATATGGTTTCTTGTGTTTTTCCTCTCTCTCTTCAATAAATATAGCGCCACATCAGCAAAAAGCAATAAATAGAGGGGTAATAAATGAGGATAGAAACCATGGTAGAGTCTGCATTGTGAGTGAGCACTGTGAGTGCCATTATCCCACCATGAACTAACTGGGCTTAAAAAATTTGTGCAATTATATAGTTTTTTATTTATCTACATTTAATGCTTTATTTATACGTTAAAAGATTCGATGTGACAGGTACTATATCACTTTTTGAGAACTAAACACACCACGAGTCGATTGCAGTGGCATGAGTCGATTCCTCACCCATGAGTCCCTTTTCAATACCCCACTAGAGAAGCCCTTAGACTGCTCTAGAAATCTTAGAACTTTTCGATGGGACGGTGGCTTGCGGAGTCATCGGCCCGGTGATTATGAGTCGAAACAAGCTGAACCCGCAACAATTTATTTATTCCTCCCGAACTAAGTGAAAATCAAGAAAAGTAGGAAACGAGTGCCGTAGTGCTAGCGGCGATATGCCGGGGCGATATGCCGTCCCCTCCCCTCTTCCGACCTCCACTCCACACACCGCCGGCCCCCTGTCTCCTTCTCCGGCGATCTCGCCGGCGGCGAGGCAGGGGGTCAATCCCCCTTCTCGTGCCTCCATCCCTCTTTCTCCTCCTTGTTAAATCCCAACCAAATAAGAGATATCAAGATCTTTTTCTTCTTCTTCCTTTGCTTCATGAAGTTTGGATCTGCCATGGACGGCGATGGTAGTGGCGAAGCTTATGCGAGGCGCCTCCGAGGCCGTGTGCGAGGAAATCCCCGGACCACGCAGCGCGTGCTCGCTGGATGGCGACCGCGTGCTGGGTGTGTATGCCGCGGAGGGCGTTTCCCTCATGTGGCACGCGCTGCCGCACGCTTGTCGTCGAGGCGGTTAGCGGCGGCAATTTGGCGTGGATCTCGCTGAACTCCATGGGAGAGGGCCACGTCTTCTACCTCTTCAATCACGGGGCGGACACGCTCAACTTCGACAAGTGCTGCAACTTCAACACCGCGACTTCGCCCGGCGTCACCCGCCACGGCGAGGATTCGCGGCGGATGTGCTCTTCTACGGCGGCGCTCCGCCAAGCACGCCACGGCCCCGAATCAAAAGCTTGCCGTCGCCAAGCGCCACAACTACCTCGCCCGGCGGAGCCCGGCGCGCCCGGCGACACATCGCGGTCGGCAACACCATTTCGGCCATCGCGCCATCGCCTTCCACCGAGCGGCGGGCGGGGAAGGCGGTGTCGCGCGCCGTCTCCGTCGATGCAACCGGCGTCGCGCACATCACCTTCCGCGGTGTCTCGGCAAAGGGCGCCGCCGTGCTCCCCGTGAGATCCGGTTCTCGGGGGCGGGAGATTTTTTCACTGCTTGCCTCGCTCACCATGTGGTGGGTCCCATCTCGTGGGCCCCGCGGTAGCTACGTGTGTCACATGGGGTGCGTGTTATCCTCTCCGCAGCGCGGTGGTTCCACGGAATGCTCTGGCGCTGCGTGTGCGTCTCG
Organism: Hyparrhenia diplandra; assembly: GCA_015847255.1. NCBI lineage: Eukaryota > Viridiplantae > Streptophyta > Magnoliopsida > Poales > Poaceae > Hyparrhenia > Hyparrhenia diplandra. Next base: position 45,327 of record JADLZK010007981.1, read on the forward strand.
CTCCTCCCGCAAGTTTCATGATCCTACCTTGGGTCCCTCGGCCAAGCTTATCCATGAAGCTTCGTCCTTTTCTTTTTCCTTCTTTAGCTTTCTTTTAATTTATGGTCTCCCTCCCACGGCAGTCTCCGGTTTGCATACTGCGATAAGATGGCCCTTCTTACGGTGCCCGTTTGAAAGCGCCACCTCCCCTTGGGATCACAGTGCGAGCCTTATCTTCAATCTCGACAGCGGCTCCTACCATATCAATTGGTCGGCGGTGTGCTCATGCCTCGTCGACTTGACCAGCCCACCTTTAACCGATGCTTTGCGGTCATTCGCCCCGGTGTATCGTCTTTGGCGCCCCTCGACCCCAGCGGCGGCTTCGCCGTCACCATAGGCGATTGCTACAGCTCTCTGCCCGGTCGGGACTTCAATGTAACAAGGTCTTCTTTCGAGGACTTTATTGTAATCTGATTTGTTGTGATAATATAATCTAAAAGTGTTTGTTGTCAAAAAAAAAAGTGAAAATCAATTTCAATATGCTTTGCGCTAGCATGGAAAACATGATCGGCTGATAGATATATGGCAGCGAGATTATCGCACCATAAGCGGGGTACCTCCTTTTGATCGATGACAAGTATTGCACAGCGTCCTCTAAAATCGTCCTATAGGAGCGGATACGGATGAACTTCGAGGTCTATTTGTACAACCGTCTTTGAAGACAAGATTCGCGACCCTCAACTTTCAAGGGGTGGCCAAGACTTGGTGGCGACGGTGAAACGAAAGGGCGTGTGGTGGATTGGGATTCTCTCTGTGAATTGGTCATGAAGCGTTTCGACAAGAACTAGTACCGGTTGCTTTTGAAGAAATTTGATGCACCGTCGAGTGGATCGGGTGGGACGAGCACCAGAAGGAGTTTGAGAAGCTGGCTTAGGGTATTCTGTTATACAACAGTTCTTATGATGCTACCTACTTTGTTACTCGCTTTATGGCCAGGTTGAAGGATGAGATTCGCTCTGTCATAGTGTTGCACATGCCTAAGGATGTTGATACAGCCAGCGAGTTGGCATTGGTGTATAAGGAGGAGATCGGGCATGGCAAGAGGATGACTGGATTCAAAAAGGGTGGATTTAGATCATATGGTGAGAAACACAAAGCTACCGATCTTGAGAAGCAAAAACCCGACATTGGGGGCCATGAGGGTGAGGATAAGTTGGCTTCTCTGAGAGAATTCAGCGCGCAAGAATAATCTGCGCTTCAAGTGTGGGGGCAAGTGGGACAAGAATCACAAATGTCCATCTCAAGTTCCAATCCATATAATAGAGGAGTTATTGGATGCAATGGATGAATCTGATCAAGCTCTGGATGAGGATAGTATGGAGGTGGGGAAAGAGATTGTTATGGTTGTGAACCATCAGAAGAAAGCCACTATCAGTAAGAGAAAGACTATGAGGTTGCTGGGCTCGATAGGAGGACTACAGGTATTGATTTTGGTTGATTCTGGTTGTGTCAGCACTTTCATCAGTCAGGAGCTTGCTCAGCAGATCCAAGATCTATGCTGGTCAGTTCAAGGTCATGAGTTCAAGTCCACAATGGGCATTCTACCACTGAAGTGCTTTGATATGATTCTGGACCAAGATTGGCTTGAGGAGTGTCGTCCCATGTGGGTACATTGGGCTAAGAAGTTGATGACCTTTATAAGAGGAGGGTTGAGAATTCGGTTGAGGGGGCTTGCATCGAAAGTAAAGGCACTACACTGTTTGTGCCCCAATAAGCTTTGAAGAGTCCAATCTACGTGCAAAACACAAGCTATTGCTTTCGGTGTTTTTAGTTGGTGATTCATCTTGAGGAATCTGAGCAATCACATATATCTTTGTGGAGAAGTTGGAAGACAGCACAACTATACCTGAGTTGCAACATCTTCTTCTGCGGTATGAGGACTTGTACAAGGAACCAAATTGTGTTCCCCCAGCAAGATCTTTTGACCACAGCATTCACTTGATGCCTGGAGCCCCTCCTGTTAATGTCAGGTCATACAGGTACTCACCTACACAAAAAGATGAAATAGAGAAGCAGTTAGAGGAAATCTTTGAGAAGTGGAATTATTAAGCCTAGTGATAGTCCTTACGCTTCTATAGTGTTTTTTGGTAAAAAAAAAGGATGGTAGTTGGAGGTTTTGTGTTGACTATAGGAAGCTTAATGCTCACACTATAAAGAATAAGCATCCTATGCCTATAGTTGAGGAGTTAATTGATGAGCTGGCTAGGGCCAAATGATTTTCTAAGCTTGATTTTATAGCAGGGTATCATCAGATATGCATCAAACCTGGTGATACTCAGAAGACAACATTTAGGACTCATAATGGTCTCTATGAGTTCCTGGTCATTCCTTTTGGGTTGACCAATGCACCTGCCACATTTCAAAGCATCATGAACCAGATATTCTATCATTTGCTAAGGAAAGGAGTGTTGGTGTTCATAGATGATATCTTGGCGTATTCTAGAACCTTGGCTGAACATCTGGATTTGCTGAAGGAAGCGTTTGATATACTGAGGCAACACGGTTCTACATCAAACTGTCAAAGTGTGCCTTTTCTCAGGAGGAAGAGGAGTATTTGGGACATAATAATTCTGGCAGTGGTGTAGCAACTGAACTCTCAAAAATCAAAGCAGTGAAGAATTGGCCTACACCCACTAATCTGAAGGAGTTGAGAGGCTTTCTTGGCTTAACAGGGTATTACAGGAAGTTCATTCAGCATTATGGTTGGATTAGCAGACCACTTTCAGATCTCCTTAAGAAGAATACACCATTTGTATAGACATCTCATGTGGATGCAGCATTTCAGCAACTGAAACGGGCTCTCATCCAAGCCCCTATTCTGGCCCTACCAGATTTCTCAAAGACTTTTGACATAGAAATTGATGTCAGTGACTCAGGCTTTGGAGCAGTTCTAATGCAGGAAGGCCATCCAATTGCTTATTTGAGCAAACCTGTATGTCAGAAGAATAAGGCACTCTCAACTTATGAGAAGGAGTGTATGGCTTTGGTGATGGCTATTGATAAAATGAAGATCTTATTTGCAAAATATGGAATTTGTAATCAAGACTGATCACAAAACTCTTCTATACTTGGTTGAGCAGAGAGTCACTACTAAAGTGCAGCGAAAGGCTCTTCTTAAGCTAATGGACTCGCAGTACAAAACTGTATACAAGCAAGGTCGAACTAACCAAGCAGCTGATGCTCTGTTAAGATGTCCTCAATCATCAGAAGCAATGGCCATGTCTACTTGCAGGCCTATTTGGATTGACAAAATCAAAGAGGGTTATTCTAATGATCCTGAGGCGGTCCAATTGATGGCTGAGTTGAAAGCAAATAAGGGCATTTTTGGCCAGTTTTCTCTTGCTGATGGCTTGATCAGACATCATGGAAGAATTTGGGTTGGCAATAATGCAGTGGCCCAACAGCATATTCTTATGGTTGTGCATAAAGCTGGCATTGGGGGTCATTCATGAGTGGCTGCTACTTATTATAGAATCAAGAAACTGTTTGGTGGCAGTGCGAAGAAGTATATCAAAGAGTCTGTAGCATCTGTCAAGTTTGTCGGTGAGGCTAAAGTGGATCACACCAAACCTCTTTGGACTATTGCAGCCCTTACCAATTCGACCCGGGCGACAAGTGGTTTTTGCCGGATTTTGTGGAAGGACTTCCTAAGTCAAACGGGATGGATACTATTCTAGTGGTTATTGACAAGTTCAGTAAGTATGGTCATTTCATACCATTAGCTCACCCTTACACTGCATTGCAACTGGCTCAGGTCTATATGGATCAGGTGTACAGACATCATGGAATGCCTTTGAAACTGGTATCTGATAGGGACAGGGTATTCACCAGTGGGGTGTGGAAGCAGTTATTCAAATTGTCTGACACACAATTATTAATGAGTTCATCACATCACCCTGAGACTGATGGTCAAACTGAAAGGCTTAATCAATGCCTAGAAGCTTTCCTGAGGTGCAGTGTTCAAGCTTGTCCCAAAGAATGGCATAAATGGCTTGCTGTGGCAGAGTATTGGTACAATACTGCTTTTCATTCAGCTTTGGGCCTATATCCATTTGAGGTTCTATATGGACATTCTCGTAGACATTTTGGCATCACCAGTGAAGCCCAATATCATGCTCTCAATGGTTAGAAGAAAGGAAGTTACTGGAGGATGTGGTGAAGCATCAATTAGATTGGGCTCAATAGAGAATGAAATCTCAGGCGGACAAACATTGTCAAGAAAAGGAGTTCTCAGTGGGTGATATGGTCTATCTAAAACTCCAACCCTACATTCAGTCCTCGGTGGCTCCACGAAGCAATCATAAACTGAACTACCGTTTCTTTGGCCCATTCAAGGTGCTGGCCAGAGTGGGTGAAGTGGCTTATAAGCTTGATCTGCCTGATACCTGTAGGATACATCCTGTCATTCATATTTCTCAGTTGAAGAAACAGGTTCCTCCTCGGTAATCGTGGAAGATGATGTGTCGGGATTCCTCGATGATCCGATGGCGATAGTGCAGCCAAGGCGTTCTTCGCTACTCGACGAGATCAAGAAAGGGGCTTACGTGGTGTTTCATTTTGCAAGTACTGTGGCAAGGCTATCCAGCATGGATGTCGACTTGGGAAGAGAAGGCAGATTTTGCGGCGTCGGTTCCCTATGAGCCCAGCTTTGGGGTCAAGCTGATTTTCCAGAGGGAGGGAATGTTAGGACCCGGGCGTGCTAGGAGGAAGATGGCGTCTGCAGTTACTGACGGGAATCCGACAACAGCTGAGCACAAGGAGTCGCTAACGAAGACGGTGGGGTAACGGCGATCCGAGGCGGTTGAGGCGGTAATTGTTAGACATGAGATTGGCGGTTGCGTGAGTTTGGCGTATGTTTGGCTGATGGCCCAAGTGCGCCGGATATAAGGCGTTGTAAGAGGCGATAGATGCTTATGCTTGAAGTAAAGTCTAAGACCCTGAATTGCTCGTCCCCATCTAAATTCGGTTCGTCTCGTCCCAATCCCTTGCTTTCTCCTACCTCAGATTCTGATTCCAGTTCAGCTATCGTCCAATGTCTTGCGAGATTGTGACAGTACGTACGCTTGTGCTAGCTAGTGTACGTGACCTACAGAGGGTACTAGGTTGTACTCCGTACTAGTCCGTGGTGGTAGTACTCCGGAGCACACAGACACACAGCTAGCTACGTACGACCCTCGTTGCTGTGTGCGCCTTGGCCCTTGCTTCAAGGCTCACGTAACAACAACACGAGTAGTACGTGCTGGCTGCATATGTGCGTGCGTGCAAACCTACCCTACTCGGTCGGGTCCGGGGTCCGGGGATTAGCTAGGGCCCGGGGCCGGATATACGTAAGTGCAGCCACGACGTGACGAGAGGAGACAACCCCGGCCGTGCCCATACCTTCGCAATACACGCACACCCTCTCTCGCTCTCGTTGCAGCTTTAGCCGTCCTAGTCCTAGGCAGGGCTACGGGCTATTGGGAAGGTGTACCATCTCCAGGAGTAGCACCGTGCTACAGACAGTACTATACGCAAGTGCCTGTGTCGTATTTACGTAACGGACTATAGCTAGTATACTGACACAACCTTTGATCGATTCACGTAGATAGGGGCCTGGCACCACATGCATTCAATCATTTGCGACGGCCTTGGAAGCAGAAGGTTTTCTTTTGAGCTGCTGCATCCAGATCGAGGCTGGCAGCTCTACGTACGTACTAGTAACGTACGCGTCGTCACGTCCGCGCAGCAGCCTAGCTAGTTTAATTTAGCGATCGAGCCGGATCGATGCAGTAGGTCGTGGGCGTGTCTACCCCTGCACGCCGCCGTCTTGCTATATGCATGCATCGTCGATGAGGAGCACGCACAGGCCACCGGCTAGAGGTAGAGGTAGCTACAACGGGGTTCTCAGCTACGCGCGCCGACGACGTGAGAACAGCCTTTTCAGTAGTTGCCCACACAAAGATTTTTTTGTTCCGAAAGATCTATTTCGCGACGGGGATGAGAACAGAAGCTTCCAAGTTCCAATCATCGATTATCCATCACTGCGGTAATTAACTTTGTCACTTGGTGTTGACACGGATTAAGGCACTAACACACGGGAGGGTTTTAGACGCATACGAGGTTGCAAACAACCTGTACAAGCGGCAAGAATTGCAACTTGACCGACGAAACCAATCTAGAGAACAATTAGGTCAATGTAGAGCTCGACCTCGGCTGAAACTTACCTCGAACGCACTCCGGAAGGATCCGTCGGGAGAACGCACGCGAGGGTTGCCCTAGGGTCGGCAAGGCCACCTAGAACGCCCGATGAAACTCGTCGAGAAGAACGCCGGACGGGACAACAGAGTTAGGGTTTGGAAGAGGTAAAAGAGAGTTTAGGGTTTGATATGACGATTAGATGTAGATAAGATCAAATCAGCCATTAACCTCTTTATTATATAGAGTAGGGTGGTCTTATTCTTTTAGGAAACCGTCCTTGAAGGTTTCCAATCTCCAAAACTAACCAAAACACGATTTAGGAAACAATCGGTTCGGATTTTGTACGGACACCGCCCGTCCGTCGTGCGACCGGACGTTGAACCGAACAGCCGATCTTTGGCGTCACGGTCACTTCGAGAGGCCTGAAATCGCAATCGCGCCGAAAACACCATATTGACCGGGGCCGCCGGACCGACGCCGCAGGTGTTCAGCGTCCGGCCACTTATAGAGAGCTATGCAACGCGACAAATGACCGGGCGCGCGGCAAATGACAGGACTTGCAGGTGTCCAGCGTCCGGTCAAGTCCAGAGACCCCCGTTTTGACTAAGTCTTAAATTTTACCGTGTCTTAGTCCAATCCAATTTTGGGTGAACATCAGGGATGTTTAATTCAGTAGCCTCTCATCGATCAACGCGCCACACCAAACTATGTAAGGCTATGGTTGAGACGAGGAAAAAGCAACGCCACAACTTGTTATGGTGAGAATTGCTATGCATCTAGATATAGTTTATGCCTAAATTCATAGCAAAAGCTATGCATCTAGAACTAGAAAATCTTCTAATTTGATTATATTTTTGTCTTGAACTAGAAAAACTTATAATTTGATTATATTTTTTGTCTTGAAGGATCGGACATGGTCGGGCAAGGCAACAAGCTACACAGTGAAGTGAATGCAGGTCGGCAGGTGCATGTACGTACATATAGATATAGGCTGAGCGGCTCTGATAGATGGTAGCTAGTTGCACCGTTTCAATGCGCATGGATGCATGCATGGTACGCCGCCCATAGCTAGCTATAGCGATTCTCTCCATTCCAGCCGTTCTTTGCATTTGTTCCGTGTTCCCAGACGCGGAAGAACCGTATTGTAGACCTGCGTGCGTTGTACGTACGCCGGCGCATAAGGAACCCTAGCTGCACGTGATGAGCTAGTGGCCGGACACAAGCATGCCATCCATACATACCTCCTGGTTTGCCCTGGTAGTTAGAGAAAACAGATCCATCCGATCCGAATTCGATCGAATAATTAACCTCGTGATGCCTTTGTTGTTGCTTATCCGTTCAATATTGCGTCACGCTCGGCTAATCGGTTGATGGTTACTCCATGGTTGAAAAGGAAGACATTTTAGAAAAGGTTTGAGTCAAACATTAGAAACATAAATCATTAATAACTTTTAAGTCGTTGAATTTAGAAATGTGAAAATCATATCAATAGATTTGTCTTGAAAAATATTTTTATAAAAGTATATATATATAATTTTTAATAAATATTTTTATAGAAAAAAGAAGTTAAAGTTACGTTTTTGGAGGCGTGTCATTTGTCTAAACGTCTTCTTTTTTCAAGAGGGAGTACAATATTGTTTTGTTGTAAGAGAAAATACGGTAAAATAAAGTGGATAAGTTCAGACGAATCGGGCTAATGTTGAGGCCCCATACTCACACAGAAATTGCGTGGAACTCGACCGAGACAGAAGGACAGACAAAGATTGACATACTCTGCTGACGACGCGACGTTATACAGTCTCGTACACATCAATCGACATCAATCGCAAATCTGATCCCGTGTCCGTGGCCCGTGGGCCTCCACTTGCCTAGTTGGGCGCCAGCCAGCCTTGGCGTTTTCCAGCCCGGGACTAGACAGAAACACAGTTGTTTTAGTTGGGCCTTATTTAGTTGTCATGCAAGCCCAAAATATTTTGGCTTGAGGGACTATAACACTTTTTCGTTTGTATTTGCTAATTGTTGTCCAATTATGGACTAACTTGGCTCAAAAGATTCGGCTCGTACTTTGCGGCTGTGCAATTAGTTATTTTGTATTTGCTAAATGTGTCAATAGATTCGATGTGACGGGTGTTGTAGCACTTTTTGACAATTAAACAAGACCTTAGTGTAAAATAGTCAAGGGGCTCACGATGCACGACAAAGCCCATTGGCTGGGGGCTCCCACCCGGGGTTCAAATCATAGGTGTGACATTTTATATTGGATTTATTTCAGGATTTTCTGGCGCTATGCATTAAGTGGTAGGCGACGTCGTGGGCACACTGTGGTGATTTCGTGAACTTTAAGATTTGCCGGCTCAGTTCTTCAAAGGTGCTTATAGGGGTAGGTTTGCGTCCGTGTATTCATAGGGTGAGTGTGCGTGCGTATTGAGTGTCTACGTTGTACTATATATATAATTTAAAAAACGTTGGTGTAAAGTAAAATTTTGAATATGCCGATACTCATTTAAAGGATTAAACGTGGACTAGTTGAAAAATATATTTGTGGGGGTCGATATTAGGGACATCCCTAATCAGTGGCCTAGCCCATAACGAAGTGTTCATGACCGTTCAAACCACCAAGTCTATAGAGCCGGCTACGAGGCTGGTCGCCCCACCACGACGCGTGAAGTCATCACTAACGACGAGCTCTCCGGTCCCGGACGAGGCGCCCGGCGATCGAGACTCCGCCTCCCCTCGCTTGAGCTCCCCGCGGATCACGACCTCGTAGCAGCGCGCCACGAGCTCGACGGGGAGACTTTTCTCCACCTCGCCCTAGCTCACGCCCATACGAGGTCTCGGGGACGGGGGACAACTCTCCGCCTCGCTCGAGCTCTCCGTCGACGAGCTCCTCGGACAAAGACGCACGCAGAGAGGCAACCAAGGACCTCTTTCCGCCTCGCTCGAGCTCTCCCCGCAACAAGCTCTTCAGCCCCTCGCACGGAAGGAGCTGTCTGGAGCTCGCCCGCCCGTCTTCCTGCGGAAGCCAGCAAGTACGGGAGTTGGTCAACCACTCCCTGATAAGCCCAACCACTATCTGACGAGCGCTGTAGCCACGCAAGAGTACGGCGACAGGAGAACAGTGACGGATTTCATCTCGGTATGCCCTGCCATCCTCAACCACTCCTCTACAGTGCCGCTCAAGTACGCCCGCCATACCTTCACCCCGTCAGCAGTATGGGCGCGCCCATACTGAGGAGATGTATTCCAACCACGATTGGAGACCGGGCGACGATCATCAACCGTCCAAACCGCGAATCCCGTGTACGGCGATGACCAATTGCGACGCCATCGACATCCTCGAGCTCGGAACAAGCTCTCCCCCGCGCGACGAGCTCGACATTCGGTTCCTTTTGCGTTCTCACCCCTGCAAACATGCTCTCTTCTCCCTCTTAAGTCCTCAACCGTAGTGGCACGCATGTACACCCCCCTTGCGGCTATAAAAGGGGGCCCTTGCCATCGGTTTGAGGCAGGACATCTAGCTTCATAGCATTGTAGCCTCATTTCTCCCACTTTCCACTCGATATTGGCACTTGCCTCAATCACAGAGACCTGGGACCCCGCTCCCTCTCTCGCCCTGCTTGTACTAGCCCCGGTATGAGCATTTGAGCTCGGATAGTGATCACCGCTGGACTAGGGTGCGCGATTTGCCCCGAACCAAGTATACATCTTGTGTCATTGTCTCTAGAGCTAGGCCATCGAGACACGCGCTAGCCGGTAGATTACTTGTGACGGTGGTTTTAGACCACGACAATATTACTGAGAATCTATTTCTACAAGACAAATTTATTAAGTCCACTTCTTCACGAACTTCATCATGGAGCCATTAAAAAAACCTATATTTATTAAGTACCACTACTGTTTCTAAATTATAAGTTGCTTTCACTTTTTTGGATTATACTCTCTCCGTTCCAAATTGTAAGTCACTTTACTTTTTTTGATATATTTTATAATAAATATGTGCGGATACATAGTAAAATGGATGAACCTAAATGTCAAAGTGACTTACAATTTGAAACGGAGGGAGTACATTTTACTATGTATCTGATATATATTGTTATATCTAGATTCATACCAAAATAGATGTACCAAAAAAAGTCGAAGTTACTTATTGTATAATTTTGAACAGAGAGAGTACTCCTTTAGGTGCTCCCTCGATTCCATTTTTTTTTCCAAACAGAGTTTGTGTAGCTGCACCTGTTTGGCAAAAAGTCGAAGTTACTTATTGTATAATTTTGAACAGAGAGAGTACTCCTTTAGGTGCTCCCTCGATTCCATTTTTTTTCCAAACAGAGTTTGTGTAGCTGCACCTGTTTGGCTATAAAGCAACTTATAAAAAAACATGGAATGAAGCGGTCTAAAACAGGTAAGAATAGTAAAAATTGCAGTAACCATCGTTAATTAAACTAAACTATTCCATCATTCTCAGTAGGCACTCAAACTTTGAAATTAATGATTTAGGCCTCCAAACTATTTAAATATTCAATCCCAATACTATATAAGAGCGCGTACAGCATCGGCGCTTGTAGCGGTGCTGCATTTTTTTTTAGGCCATGTGGGCGCTTGTACGCGGCGTCACTTATAGCGTGAAACCGATGATACGTGGGTCGCAACCTAGTTAAAAGATTAGTCCCAGCTACTTGCAAATTATAAGTTATTCCAGGAACCTTGGAGAATCAAATAAAACATCTCAAGTTTGACCAAATTTATATGATAGAAATAATTCATCATTAGCACTCGTGTTACTTAACAGCATAGTCTAATTAGGCTTAAAACAATTAGTCTCACAATTTACGAGCAAACTTTTTAATTAGCTTTTTTTATTTCATGCAATGTCATAGTTTTGCACAGTAATAAAGTTTAGAAAAAAAAAAACTCACATGCATCGAGTACTACTGTAGCACCGTTAGCATGCGGTACCAACTGGCGCATGTCACACTGTGCCTGTACTTGTGTAGGAATCCATGCACGGATGCATGGTAGTAATGGTCACGTCAAATCCATCAATCAAGCGAATCACGTCTCTCGTTACAAAGGCTGCAAATAGGGGGTGTTTAGTTGATGAAATATATTGGGTTGGGGTACTGTAGTATTTTTCGTTTGTATTTGGTAATTATTGTCCAATCATAGACTAAGTAGGCTTAAAAGATTCGTCTCGAACTTTTCAGCCAAACTATGCAATTAATTATTTTATTTACCTACGTTTAATACTCCATATATGCGTTAAAAGATTTGATGTGACAGGAAACTGTAGCAACTTTTTGGATAAACTGTAGCATGCAGCCGACTGCAAGTACAGTACCTGAGCTGTTTCAGCGGTTTTTGCACTTGCGGTAATCAAACTCAATTTTGGGTTGCACGTTGGTTGGCATCGTCCGTCGAGGACGACCCCACTGTTATAAAGAAAAACAGACATTTACAATTTACAGCTGGGCCTTGTTTAGATGGTTAAATTTTAGCAAAAGTGACTTTTATGACTTCTGTAGCACGTTTCGTTTGTTTGTGGTAAACATTGTCTAATTATGGACTAACTAGGCTCAAAAGATTCATCTCGTGATCTACAACAAAACTATGTAATTAGTTATTTTTTTACCTATATTTTACTGCTCGAACATATGTCTTTTGGTGTATTTAATGTGATGTGATGGAGAGAGAGTCTAAAAATTTGTAATTTTTTGGCAAATTTTCAGCCAACTAAACGTGGCCCTGGTGTCTAAATAACGGTTTTTAAAGATGGATATGCTAAATTGTCCGCCTCTAAAATAATTTCAACTAAAACACAATTTATAACTTACATACAGACTTTTTTTTTTTGAAGCGTGTTTCCCTTTCATTACTCATCTGTCACAGCTGCATCACTGGACACCACAACCTCAAGAGTTTGGGGTACAATGTCCCAGATGACACTCTCGTCGCCGGGCAGATTACATCCTAATGAAGCAAGCTCATGCGCTAGCCTATTACAGCCAAGGGGGCAAAAGCATATTTCACAAGACGAAAATTCCAGGGCTATAAGGTGTTGTATCTCATTGATGATACCTCCCAGCGATGATAGTCGGTATTCATCCCCTCGATCGCCACCTTCACCATCTGCGCATCTGTCTCCAGTATGACATGTATAAAGATAATAAACACTATATTAAGATTGCAGCTCATAACATAATCTATGACTTCGTTGCTGAAAGTTTTCATTTGAGACTCGTTAGAATCCTGAATGTTGTTTTAAGTTTACTAGCTAGTTTAGAAATTTAAAAATTAAAATTAAACAGACCCTTAGATGTTAACAGTCTTTACCAAAACTGTACTTCTCAGGGCGCATATGTTTTCGTGACCAAAACTTGTCACATCAAAGATTAGTCATGCTACGTTTTCTTAGCACTAGCTGCTCCACACATCATAGACTCATTTCTTCGCACTCTAGTTATTTCTCACTTCATGGACTCATTTCTGCCAAACCTTTGTCATAGGCAAAGCTTCATTTTGCTTGCTACACTTTGGCGGCCACAAATTGTTATCGCAAACTATGACACCAACCAAATAGACCCTCTGTACAAACTATAACTTGGCATTTAAAAGTTTTAGATTCAATTGGGATAATTTAATCTGGATCCTCACACGATCCCTCCTAAACTCGACTTGTAGATTAGACTATCTCAATAGAATCAAAGGCGTGACAATAGGTGTATTCTTGCATGTAGGTGGACATTCCAAGCTGTATTAGAAAGTGAGAATGACAAATATTTTAAGACCAACTTGATGAGATATACTATGACGTTAAATATTTTGGTAAGGAGGGAGTACGCTCTGTATGCGTACGTGCACGCAGACAGTGTCATCGAAACCATGACTGTACGATGAACAGAAGATTAATATGCGCACTGCACGCACCATACTCTGCTTGATCCTATCCACACCACAGGTTGACGTTGTTGCTAGAGTATGCATATGGGCATGGCAGTAAGCAGTAGCCGGCCGGACGCCATGCACAGGATTGATTGTTAGCAATGCCAGGCTCTGCTGGTACCGGAATCGCTGTTGCAGCGGCCAGCCGGCCGACGGTGACCGCTCGACAAGACCAAACCGTAGTACAGTACTATCTCTCCGTCCTAAAAAGAAGAGATATCTAAACAAAAATGTACCAATGAACTTTGAATTAGATTTTTTAAGGAAATATATATTTTATAACTACTTTAGATTTCAATACATTTTCGTATGAAAAATTGGTCAAAATTAAAAATCTTGACACGTCGGTTAAACGAGATTTTTACTTTGACGATGGGCTCGCTACTAGTCTACTAGCACCGTTTAGGCTTGGCATGGATTGGATGGACACCGGCCGGACCGACGGACCAAGCAAGGGATCCTTGGACAAGTGCACGTGGGCATGTGGATGTGGCCGTGTGCGGGCAAACTCGTACTACATGCAGCTAGGCCCATGGTGGTCAGGTCACGTCCATCCAGCCAATCTTGTCCGAGTCGTCTCTTGTTGGAAAGGTAAAGGTTGCAACTTGCAAGATGTACTGTAAGGTGCAGCCGGCCGTACTCCTACAGAACTCCGATCACATGCGAGGCTTTCAGGCGTTTGCAGTTGGGGAAGAGCACTATGGACTGATGTTGCTCTTGCATGTACTCCCTCCATTCGCGATCTTTGCGATTCTTTTGACTCATATAAAGCGTGTTGATTTTTCGTCTTATTTAAATTTTTTTATATAAATTATAAAACAAACAAAACATCATTACAATATCTTTAGTGATGTAATAAGTCATAACAAAAGTGGTAATATTTATTAAAAAAGTTAAATAAGACGAGAGGTCAAACATAGTTTATATGAGTCAAAGAATTGCAAGTGATTCGGAACAGTAGGGAGTAGGTGGAGATTCCAATTGGAGTTTTATGTCAGGGGCTTAAATTGGCATGTTATAACAGTTCAACTAGTAGAGCGAGAGGAGATATGATTGCCACTATATAATCGCAGATTGTTTGCTTTTTTTGATGTTTTTTTTAAAAGCAAGGGTTTTATAACATACTACTTTAGTTCTAAATGATAAGGTTTAACTTTGTAGTTTTTGATGCGTACCTTGATATATGTTATATCTGTATACAACAGTAAAAAGTTCTGAATCTAGAAATAAGAAAATATCAAAAGTCTTATAAATTTGCTGTCCAGTATGTACACCTTTCATTTTAAAATACAAAAAAACACGAGTACACATGCGTGCTCGCTGACGCAATTATAGTAACCATGGATGGATACGGTGAACAGGAGATGAAAGTACGCACGTACCATGCACACACGTTTATTTTCTTCTATTGCCCGGACAGGCACGTACGTACGTACTGTGGTGCATTGGCATGGCAGTAACGCCTGTAGCTACGTGTACTCCGGCGGTACGACCACGCACCGATCGGACATTTCAGGGTGTTCATCGTACGCAGGTGGCACACAAGACACAAGCTAAGAGAGCAGCACGAAACCGGCAGGAATGGACCAGTCGATCAACCGGCTGCATTATGGGCCAGGCACACTTACAGTGCCTCCGCCCGCGTGCACGTCGTAACTGTGTACTAATGTGTACTCGGCACGCAACGTTTTGCGTTTGTCCCATGCCGCAACCTCCTGCTACACGCGTCGACGATGGGTCCGGTCACGTCTATGCTGGAGTCGGTCGCCGGCAACGTCTATCATGTGTTGCTGTCTCGGTCTCGTCATCAGTATTCGCTCGGTCCCAATGAGCACAACCCAGGACCCAGCAGATCTTGGTCGTGCTCGTGTGGACTCGTGACTACAGGTTGGCGATAATGGATGCACGGTTTAAAACTTGTGTACGTTGAGACCCAATTCACACAAAGCAAGAGATTTTTGGGTATCCGTGGTGAATTATTAGAGACGGGCCGGGGGCTGCTAGTTGTAGCCCACTTGCGCTGGGCGGCCCAGCTAACAGCCCGCTACGCCCTCAGTCTTCCTCCCCCCACTCCTTCTCCTTCCTCGACGCGACGCCCGACGCCCCCGCCCCGCCGCATCCGCCCCCTGAAGATCTCTAGATTGGTTTTGGCTAATTAGTGACATACTAGGACTAATCTCTCTATGCTAAGTGTTTGATTTAGTTGGAGATTGGTCAAGCCAAGGTTGTGCATGTTGGTCATGGTGGATGGATCGAGATGATTCAAATGTTGATCAAGTGCGTGACTTGGAGTGAATCGAGGATCAAAATGGGCTCAAGGCAAAGGTATATCCATAGGGCCATTTTGATTTTACACTCAAGACACCATAGAGGGTGCGAGTGATTATAGGATCGATAAAGCCGTACTATAAAGAGAAGAAAACTATCGTACATATCGGTCCTCATGTGCCTCTAGGTTCAAAATCATTTGCATGCATTCTAACCTAGAGAGCTAACTCCGTACTTGATGGAAAATGTTTTCAAAATGCTAACACATGGTGTCGAGGTGTTCTTCGACGTGTCGGCAACAAGAATCAAGTGACGAAAGTCGGTTTGGAGCAAAAGGCGAAGGAACGGCAACACAACGATGGATTTTCGCAGCTCGGATGTTGCCGGACTCACCGGCCGGAAGCACGAAAAATCGACCGGACTCGGTAGTAAGTGCATCCGACAGAGAGCATGTTTTTCGGGGTGTGGTCGACGGGCGCCCGGACGCACCGACCGAAGCATCGGTGCTGACCGGATGCACCAAGCCGGACGCGTGACCGGACGCACTCAAGCCGGTGTTCGGCGGTTCGCTTGGGGTTTGTCGGTCCGACCGGACCCATCGACCGGACTTCGCCTGGTGAGTCCGATCGGCGTCCGGTCAGCTGATTTGAGCATGTCTTGCTCCCCTAACGGCCACATTTCGTGGTGTGGCCTATTTATACCCCTTTGGCCGACTATGTGAGGTCTCTTAGACATTTGAAATCGTTCCTAACACCCCTAGAGCTGAGCACACTCCCTCCTCCTCACTCCTCTTGCTTGTGAGCATCATTCTAGTGAGTTGAGGTGATTCAAGTGCACTTTGATTTGATCTTTGCATCTAGTGGCACTTGGGGATCGCTGTGAGCCGGTGGTTTTCTTGTTGCTCTTGGAGAGCACCACTCCTAGCCGGCTTGGTGATTGGTGGAGGCGTTGGCAAGAGTTGGTGATTGTTCTTGGCCACCTCCGGTGATTTGTGAGAGGATTACGCACTCCTCACCGGGAAGACAAAGTGCAAGTAATACATTGCTCGTGTCTTGGGTACCTCTCATTTGCATTGGGTGCAAGTAGCCTAAAGGCACTTGGCTAGGAGTGAGCTCCACCTTGCCCCACACGTGAGAAGGTCGGCACAACGGAGACTAGCTTGAGGGTGCTCAAGTGAACTTCGGGTTAAATCATTGTGTCTCTTGTCATCCGGTGGTGATTGGCTTCATTGTTCATATTGATATTCATCCTACGGTGCTTGGTTGACTTACATTGCTATATATATTGTGCTTGTGTAGTTTGTGTAGCCTAGCTAGTTGCTTATTCTTGATTAGTGTAATCTAGCTTGTTCACCTAGTTGGTAAAGTAGTGACTTAGCAAATTGAGTGAACTAGAGATCATAGCAATTAGAATTGTCAATAGGAGGCTTGCTGATAAGTAGAGCTAGAGCAAACGCGTTTATCGCCATTTGTCTTTCTAACAAGTTTGTCTAGTGTTTTGTAGAAAATTTTAGGGGCATGTGCATTTCTACCCCTAGTTTCATGTCCATATGTGATTTTACACTCGTTTTTTTTACTTTGTGATTTTACCCCTGTTTTTTTGAAACGAACAAAAATTTTACCCCTGGTCTGATAACACCTTGTAACGGTGTTAAGTTTTGGGCGAATGGACAACTTTGCCCATACGTTTATGCCCCTGTTTTACTATATTCTTTGTATTTTTACCCCTCTTTTTTTGGACAACAATATGTCATTTTTACACAAAATTTCGATAGCATTTCAACAACATTTAATATCACACAAATAATATATATAATCCAGATCCATGCATGAATAATCCCGATCATCATAGTACCACAATTGTCCGACCATCATAGTATCATAATATTTGGATTAAACCACGACTCCGCGACGATTGTCCCTATCGATTATTCTTCCATCCCCGGAAGTGCGTAAACATCTAAAAACATCTAAAACTTGTTCTTACCTTAAACCTATAGTAGTAAAGAATTGATGATGGAACAAACACATCTAGCACACTAGTAAGAAAATCTGCTAGCACACTTCAGCTTCGGCTTGGCGCTTCTCGACGGGGCGTCCATCACGGCCGCCGCGATACCCTTCGGGCTCGCGTTGCGAGAGGTCCGGGCCCATCTCTTCCGCCCGCGAGTACCGGCAGGGGTCCTCCGTCCCCGCCACCTCCGGATCGTAGTCGTTCGAGAGCCGGTCGACGCCCCGCCGCACGCGTCGGGGTCGCCGAGGAACTCGGCCCGGCCGCGTTGGGGATGTAGTCGCAGTGGAGGAGCCGGAAGATGAGGCAGGCGACGGCCGACGCAGAGCTGGAGGAGGGCCGTCTTGCTATACCCTCGGCAGAAGATGGGGCGCCACTCGACGTGGGAGGGGCACCGGCACCGGGAGGGGCGCCTCGCCCCGGGATGGCAGCCGCCGCCGGCCGGGGCGCCGGCGGCTGCTCTACGAGCGACCCCGGCCGCCTAGATGTCGTGGGGAGGGGAGGAAGGGCCGGATCCACACGCTAGGGGAGAGGAGAGATGGAAGAGCCGGCGGGGAGAGAGAGAGGAGGAAGGGCCGCCGGCGCGGGGGAAGAAACCCTAGCCGGTCTCCCTTACATGTCGTCGTCGCTCGGGCAAGGAAGGGGTTGCCTGTTCGATCGATGAAAGGAGAAACAGAAGGGCATGTGCGTCTTTTTGCCTTCCAATTTTTCCTTTTTTTTTTTTTTTTATCTTTTGTCGACGGTGTTAGAATGGAGGGCAAACGGGAGCTTCGTTCAGAAAAAAAATGGGCAAAAACGCAAAGTTAAAAAAAAAGAGGGGCAAAATCACATTTAGAGTCCGGAATAGGGGTAGAAACACTAAAACCCCAAAATTTTATTAAGCTATTCACCCCCCTCTAGCCATTTAGGACCTTTCACCGCGGCCGGCGCTCTAGGGCTCGCTAGAGCTCCGGCGAGCCCTAGGCGCCGGCGGCGTCCGCCTTCTCTCCTCCCCCTCTCTTCTTCTTCCCCGCCCGGCAAACCCTAGCCGCCACCGCCGCCGCCTCCGAAGTTCCGACCACACCCGCCATGGCGGGACCTCGATGCCCCCGCCGCCTACCCATACCCACGGGATGAGTCGGCCCGGCCCGCTCGGCGGCGCCCCGACGCCTCACTCACCGTCGGACGAACCGTCGACCACCGCCGCCAGCCGGCCGGACGGATTCTACGGTGGGGAGGAGGAAGTGGGAGGGGAAGGCCGCCGAACCATAACCGCCGGAACGCCGCGCCGGCGGGTCGCTTCATCGCATCGCCGTTGTCTCCGTGCGGTGGTGGCGTCCCTCGTCTCCATGCGGGCCGTGGGGCCACGGGCCGGCCCACCACGGGGGGTGGTCGGCGCGGAAGACTTGCCGGCCTGGCCCGCCTAACCCCTACGTGTCTCGTAGGACCGATAGAGACCCAACCTAATATTGGCTTCCGACTATCGTGAGGCTAGGGAAAAAGTGAAAGGTCGTCTCTTATCACCCCTCGGACCCAGGTTGAGGTCCATCGATGGTACAAGGACACAAGGTTATAAGGGCTTCTCCAGTGGGCACACAAAAATCGACTCAGAGCTGATCTGGCATGCCATGAGTCGATTCACAATCACCGGAGAGCAACCGACTTATTGCCTCATGTTAGGAACCGATTCAAATATATGAGCCGACTCAAGATGATTTAAAAAATATTTCCACACAGTGAAAAGCAACGACAACCTGCCAACCACCAATTGTTACCCACTAGCTATTCTTTTGATTCACTCCTCTATATATGAACGACGCTGGTATGAGTATATCCACAAAATACAAGCACATACAAATGCTCACAAATGCTCCTTCCTCTCCGTTCTTAGAACAAAGAAGAAGTCGACCCTTCCTATTTCATAAAAACAAGCAAATATACAAATCGATCAGCTTTCCATTTGAGAGAACACGAGCATGGACCCACCCTCAAGTAGTAGCTTCACAAGTTTGTTGAACTCATCAACCTCTAGCCCAGCTTTTCAAGGACCACAAAGTGCCTACAACTAGCAATATCCAACCTTCCCTCCACCTCAATTTGGCCATGATTCTCGACCACCACCATATGGACCTATTCAGCAGCCCCATTATCCATATCAGTTCAATCCTTTTGAGGTTCAACTAGGATTTCAATAGTTTGGTGGCACATCAAGACACCATGGTACTCACCAGGAAGGTTTTATGCGCGATTCAAAGAAGTTTCAAAAGCGCTATGGTCGGTGATCCATCGTCTCTAGTTGCATCGTTGGTTTATTTGGAGGCATCGGTGGTAGTGCTTCACATGTTGATGACTCGAGTCTCCCATTTCTATTCCATAGCCATCACATGGGGTTCTTGTTATCAATGAAGAGCAAGGTGCGAAAGCCAAGGTCAAAGAAAGAAAAGGAAGGAAATAAAAAATTTATGGCAACAAGTGGACTAAGCCTATGAACCTAAGGCTAGTTCGTGCATGGCTCAACAACTCCAATGATAATACAAGGCGTTGACAAGAAATATGATCACTCTTTGGAAAGATAGTGCTAAAGAATACAACAATCGTTCACCCAAAGAGGAGCGAAGGGCACCGGCTATGTTGAAAAATCACCGGAATAGGAATGCAATTGTAGTGATGAAGTTCAATCAATGTTGTCAAAGGGATGAAAAATGCACATGCTAGTGGTGAATCGGACGATCAGCTAATGGAGAGAGCTCATGCAATTTTCATGTAGTGAAAATGAAGAAAAGCATTTCCTATTGGAAAAATTCAAGATTCATAGTGTATAATCCATCCGCTCGACACTCAAATAACAGGTCGATGCATGTGTACCAAAATCATAAAGGTCGATGGAGAAACTCACTACGATCTCGACAAGCAAAAGGCGTCGTCCTCTGCGATAGGCCGCGGGCGGAGCTCGAAACCCATGTACGCGGTGACCGAGAGCAGCCCTCCGCTTGTAGTCCGCCCTTTGGAGCACCGTCGAATGGATCTCGGCACGCCGCATGGGCGGGTCCTTGTGCACCACAGCCAGACAGGTCCCCCATGCACCAAGCGGCCGTCGAGCAGCCCACCGCTTGTAGTCTTCGTATTGGAGCGCCATCGACGGATCCTCGTGTGGCCGGGCGTGTCGCGGCCGGACGGATCCTCGCTCTTTGGAGTGGAGTGAGCCGGAGGGAGGAGGCGATGCAAAGAGCTATGCGGTCGACGGGATCTAGATGCGCCGTTGTTGGGTGGCTCATGAACAACGACGAGGAAAGAAGGAGACGAGGGATGAGCGGATCAAGGACGGAATTTTCACTTCGCTAGCGAATGGATCCGGGTCCAAAGGAAAAACACATTTTTATTTGCTTGAGTCCACCCACCACCTGGAGGATGACCGAGTCGACTCAAAACCTACGTGCGTGGCTCTTTGTATAGTTTTTTTTATCCATTAACCGACCCAATGACTATTGGTGCCCTAACAACATCATCAATGGTATTACATCGCAAATAGGTATTTGGAACTGTTTGGGACATTTGGTCGGTCCATATTAGAGATAGATGTTGCGACCTTGTGCGTAATTAATTAAATCATAGATGTGCCTATAGAAACTCGAGTCTCAAATTAGAGGCGACCACGTCACAAACAAGTCATATGTGACATACTTAGTAACACATGAACAAGTTTATTTTTTTTTCAAAATTCACATCAACACATAGGAGACCCGGTGTCCTAGTAGCCTTGGGGTGCTAAGTTACACGCATGCCATATGCGTTCTCGCTCTTATAGGCTAAAGCCACCTCTACTCCATGGTATATGAAGATAGAGGTGCTTCTTCGAATATGAGACATGATATACTAACATATGGCCGGGTGAAGAAGATTTGATCGTGAAGGACCGGTTGCTAAGGTGAAGGGTAAAGTTAGAGGTCGTGCGAGTATAGGGCTTAGCACCTATGGACCATAAAGTGGATCATAACACCCAATGACGATCAAGGCAAACATTGACTTGTGTTGACAACCAAGTGGCTTCATGGAATGATCAAGCCAAACATTGACTTGTGTTGTCAACCAAAAGTGGCTTCATGGAGGAACTTCATGCTATGGGCCATGCTCAATGTAGCGTGCTTGGCTACATACATGGATGACCATTGTTCATCAATTGATGAAGATGGGTGTAACACCCTGATTTCAAGCATGACATTAGCATCAACATTTCATGGGCCTAATCATCATTTAGTCACATGCATTTATGCACATGAAATGATAGAGGTCAATTGCTTGTTTAAATTTATTCAATTTGCTGGTTATGCTTTGCCTCGTCATTTCATGTATGAAATGTTTGCATAATTAGATGTTCAATCTTTATTTATTCTTAGTGATGATTACAGAAGGTGGTAGAGCATATTTGATGTTGGTCATGCTTCCTAATTAGGTTTTATTAGGGTGCTTTGACTTAGTTTGACTTGGAAAGTAATTATTTTGTTTTGTTCAAAAGTCCTAGCTAGAGATCTTGCATGTGTGTGCACCCTTCATGACTTTTGTAGATAATTTTATGTAGAACATAAGATGTCACAGGCCGGTTGCATGATTTTGAGTGGAGCATGTTTGAAAAGTCAAAGTTTGTTTGAATTGGATGCAAATTAGGGTTTCTTGGATCCCCGGAGTAGTTTATCTTCGACCAACCGTAGTTTCAAATCTAGGTCGATCTAGGAAAAAGTTTGTATACATGAAACGCTCAGAATTTCACGAGGAACATTTCGTTCAATTAGAGTTTCTACTGAATCGGCACGTATCTCGAAGCACAAGGCAAAATAGATCGACTAGGGTTTGGATTCAGGTTTTTAGAGACGCTTCGGTTTGGGGCGTCGAAGTCTCGGCCGGCCACCCCCCGCCACGCCCGTGACGCGTTCGGCCGCGTGCCGCGTGGCCGTGCCCCTCTGCCCGTTCTGCCCCGCGCACGGGCCTTCAAGATGGGGACGACGACGCCTTGCACTCCACTCCACTTCCCTTCCCTTCTCCCACAAGCCAAAAGTGAAGCGGCAAGCTAGCCGCGCCGCCGCGGCCCCTCCCTCGCCATTGCCGGCGTCGAGCCGCGACCACCACCGCGCCCGTGCCCTCCAAACCACACCCAGTGAGCCCGCCGTGCCGTGCACCTTCTCCCCGACCCATTTGGACCGGCCAGGCGAAGGTAGAGCCCAATCCGGCGTTTCCACGCTTTCGACGGAAAATCGGCCGGCATGGCCGCCATCGCTGCGCCGAGGCTCACCGCCCTCGGTCGCGTTTTTCTTGCCTTTATTCGGCGTTCTAGAATCGCCTTGACGTGCTCTACCCTATCCCGGGACCAATCGGCGAACACCGCCACCGTTTCACCGGACCGAGGACCGCCGTAGACGCCGGGCGCCGCCCGGCGCCGTCGCCATGGCGAGCCCTACCGGAGCTGCCTCCCTACCGTTTTTTCGGCGCATCCGGTCCGCCTCACCCCTCGTGCAACCTCGACACCCACCAATCACGCCGTCCTTCGCGACCGACTCGGCCGGAACGCCGATCGCGCTGGCCGGATCCGCCCGTCACCGCCGTCGGCGCTGCAGCGGCGTGCTCGTCTCGGCGTCTTCTCGCTTCGAGTTGCTAGTGGATTTGCATCGCCTCGTCATGGTAAAGCTCATGCTCGCCTTATCTTGGCCGGACTCGCCGGATCGGCGGTCCGGGCGTTACGCCGCCATCGCCACCGCATGCCGCCGCCGCCGCTAGGGCTCGTCTTAGGCCGCTAAGGGCATGGATCGATAGATCCCGTCGAGTAGAAGACATGCATGTGCTCGGTTTTCGCCGGAGACGCAACGCCGGCGGAGATCCATCGCGCCAGCGCCGCCCCCTGTTTTTGAGCCATCGACAGGCGGGCCCCGCCGTCGGTCATTTTCTATTTCGTTTTTTTTTTTCATAATGTATTGCATGCACTAGAAAATCCATATCTCCCTCGTTTTAGCTCCTTTTTGAGTGGGACAAATTTTTGCTGTGATCCTTGTAACTAGATCTATAGTAGAAAAATATGAGATTAGGTTTTCTGGTAGTTTTTATATTTATCTAGATTTATTGCTTTGTTTGCCATACAAATAGAGAAATGCATAGATAATTCTTGGTGCATGATAAAATAGTGGTACCTATATGAAATGTTCATGTTTTTGGATGTAGAGTACAGGAAAAATATCATGCATGCTATGTGAAGGGTCGAGATGGGGACTAGAGGGGGTGAATAGTCCCTTCTAAAACTAATCGCGATGGCTAACCGAAACAAATGCGGAATTAAACTTATCGGTCTAGCCAAGACTTCACCCCTCTAACTAAGACTCTAAATCACTTCACAAAAAGATCCTACACAAGAAGAGTGAGGTGACAAGCCTAGCTTGAGCTCCTAATCAATTCTAATGCAAGGTCACACAAACCTAAGCACTAGTACTTCAAGCACGGGTGAGCTCCTACACAATTTTAGTAAGCGCAAGCACAAAGCCCCTAAGCTCACTAGATGCACAATGGACAAGGCAACACACGCCTAACCCAAAGGCTCAAATATCCTAGCTACACAAGCTAAGCAAAGTAACTAAACAAGCTAGATAGTTACAACTACTCTACTCAAGCACAAACACAATGTATATATGAATGTAAGAACAAAGCTTGAGATGAAGAGATTGCAAACCACCGTGAAGTGTGGACACAAGATGACACGGTGATTTTTTTTCCGAGGTCTCGGGAAGCTTTCCAACTTCCTCCTACTCCTCGTTGTGTCGACCAACACTTTAGTGGTTCCACGGTTTGGCAAATCACCCGTGATGATTCTCAAGCTTAATGGCCGGTGCCAAATCCCACAAATGGGAGCTCGATCGAGACCCTCACACGTGTGTGAGTTCTCTAGCCAATCCCTCGGAGGGCACCGTGTGAACCCACACACAAGTGTGGTAGCTCAATGACACGCTCCACTAGAGTTGCTCTTCACGATCCCCCGCTAGGTGAGCACGAACCTCTCACAATCTCTTCTTTGAGCACCGCACAATCTTCTTTGCGTGCTTCACGAAGTCTCTTGCCACCAAGCCGTCTAGGAGGTGGCAACCTCCAAGAGAAACAAGCACACCGGCTTGCAACACGATCACCTAGTGCCACGAATGCGATCTCTCGGCGCAACGCACTAGAACTCGATCTCTCACTCAATCGGATGAACGATATCAAGCATATGTGAGTGGGAGGGCTCTCAAGCACCACAATACAAGCCACCAAGGCTAGAATGTGCTCAAGCAACCGACCAAAGCCGGCCACCCCATCTATTTATAGCCACAAGCCAAAATAGAGCCGTTGGGGTGTTCGGCAAGACCGGCCGGACGCACCGCGGCCGGACTCACCGGCGAAGTCCGGTCCGGCGTCCGGCCGCTTCCCTTCCGGCGTCCGGCCGAGGCGGACAAGGCCCTGGCCCCACGGTGACAACCCGAGCATGCTTCCGTGCATGCGTCCGGTCGGCACCGGATGCTTCCGGTGTGTGCGCGTCCGTCGATCGTCGACCACACACCGAAAAACATGCTCTCGCGCGAGGCCCCCGACCGGACGCTCCGGTGAGCGCGTCCGGTCAAGCCTCCCGCTTCCGGTCGGCGCCCGGTCGACGCTTCCCGATCGCCGGCTTCCCGCGAAACTTCTCGCCTTTGCTTCGACATGCTACCCATCAAGTATACCAAACTTGAGCACGAGGACTAGCATGTTTTCACCACCAACTTGCATCCGGCGCAATAGAAAATATGCAACTCATTTTCTCGAAAGCGCCGAATCCCGCCTCGCAAGCTCGGCGGGAGGATGAGCGGTTCCCACACCCAACTCAACCCTGCAAACACCGCCGCCTTTGCAAATGTGCCAACACCACCATGTGTACATCACCATGTGCAAGTGTGTTAGCATTTTCACAATCATTTCAAAGGCCGGGTTAGCTCTTAGCACGCCACTCGATCCTAACACATCGCAAAGTTAGATCGCTCAAGTGGCACTAGATGACCGATATGCAAACAAGTTTGCCCCTCTTAATAGTACGGCCATCTATCCTAAACCCGGTCATAAACTTCTCTAAGCACCTATGACCGCGAAATGAAATGCCCTATAGGTTATACCTTTGCCTTGCGATTTCCATTCCGCTTCATCTCCAAGTGTCGATGCAACACATGCACCAACACGATCAAGAATGATATGATCCATTTCATATCATCATCACATGACCTTCTTGGTCCATCGATCTTGACCTCACTTGCTCTTCACCATTGCGGCCGGTCCATCGGCACCAAGTCCCTCGACTTGCCCTTCACACTTGCAACCCGGTCCATCAAGTCAAGCCTCGTCTTGATCTTCACCACCTCTGGTCACATGACTCCATGTCATGTTTCATGTGCAATAAGCTCCTTCATTGCATCATCACGTGTGAACTAATCTCACATGTATTATCTCAATCACACATATTAGTTCACCTAAGGTTGACACTCAATTACCAAAAACCACAAGGGACCTTTCACTATGTTTACGTGATGAAAGTGTGATTTCTGAATTATGTGCTACTTACCATGCTTTCTTAGGAAATTCATAGAAAAATAAATACTAGGGTTTTGCCATGATAATTTTTATGCATGCATTTGTTACTGTTATGTAGCTTGTCATACTCAGAAATCTATTGTATGATACTTTTCATAGTACAAAGTATTTTCATGCCCCGCTTTTATGCTAGCTTGCCATTTTTGTGTAGGACAGCATGTGCATGACTTTGCTATGAAATTTTTATGGTAGGCATATGAGACCAGTAGGATGCCCTGGTAATTTTTGTAGAATTTTCTAAGGTGGTTGCATATTTATCATGATTATGTTGCATGGAAATTAGCCTAGAACTGCATGTTTATAGTAGAGTATTGTGAGTTGATAATTTTATTAGTTGTTCCTAGCATGGATAGGACCTGTTGGTATGCTTGGTTGGATAAGCTTGGCAGTTTGGCAGATTTTTATTCCTAGCATTTATATGATTTATGGTGTGCATGTGTAATAGATATTAGGGCATGTCATTTCATGTAAATTAGTTCATCTTTTGGCTTGACCAGTAGGTTTAATTGGTAGATTATGACCTGTCTTGCTTGCTGTTCAAGTTTGGTAAAGTTTGCATAAATCGTTTGTAAGTTATAGGTGTTACATGTTGCCTGTAGGTTGAAAACAGAGCCTCTGTTTTCTCTGTTTTCGAGTCTGTTAATGTCAGAATTAGGTCAGGGTGATATGGAATGTTTTGTAGATAATTTCGTTAGCTTTCCAACGAGTATTCGTTTGCTGCATTTAGAGTTATAGAACTCCCTGTGTGACTATTTTAGTAACAGCATGTCTAGCTGCCATTTTAGGGTTTAGTGAAATGAAGTGTTTGATTGATGTAGGTTATTAGGGTTGCTTAAGTAGTTTTAATTGTGTTTCTACGGAAGAGATATCCACTTACTAGCATCATTCATCATAATGCATCTATCCATCCTCCTACCTTATTTATATACGAGCATGTTCTATGCAGGACCACGACTCCGGCTTCCGTAAGACTCTAACTTCTTCCTACTACTTTTCGAGGCAAGCCCGGTGCATCTTGAACTTTCCTATGCTTTCTCAATTAATTTGTTGAGTCCTTTATAAATGTTGCATTAAGTATAGGAAGTGTTTGAAACCGTTGATGCACAGATATCCTTGCTGAAGTTGTTACCCTATCCTATTAGCAGAGTCTAGGTTAAATAAATGCTCAGTTATGATGATTGTAGTAGACAGTGATTTCCGGTCACTCGTGAGGTTTGTTGTTGGGTTAATCACGTTGGTGGTTAACAAACTGCTGCTGAGAATCGACTAATAAAACATGTTAAGGTTGGATGGATACTGTGGTCTTTCCATCTGATCCTTCGGTACTTGCCGAAATGTGGTCGGAAGTTGAACGCACTGTTCATATAGTAGGCTCCGCCGGTCGTGAGCCACGGCTCGAGAGAATGCTAGGGGCCGGTACCTGTACGCTTAACGTCCCTCCTAGGCGTGGTCGGTTGGGTTTGATCGGGCGCAAGAAGAGGCGCACGAAACGTCGTTTTCGTTGCCTGCTCACTTGGTGGCTCGAGAGGAGAGGGTTGCCGATGTGTCCGGAGACTTTACGTCCCCTAACGTCTTGGGAGTGATTAGGTGCGCTCTTTACAAGTAGACTTAGTGTATGACAGGTATTCGCCACGGTGGTTTGCAATCGATTCGAATCGCCATCTCTCCCCGGATAGTGAGAACCGGGTGCGGCCCGCCGCGTTTGTAGTCTTAATATCACAATGATGGTTATTCTTATTCATCTTTGCCGATGTTAAAATGTTGATCCGTTACTTATACTGTTATTTATATATCACGGAGCATATGTTTTAATCTTGACTATACAGGACTTATGGTTATGTATGTAACAATAACCTTTTAACTTGGAACCGAGTAGTATGTGTAGGCGCACTAATCAACCTTATTTTGAAATTAAATGTGAGTCGGCCCAGCTCGGATAAAGCCAAGCATAATCTTTGGAGTCTTTTCCTTATTTTTGGTTTTAAGGCAGGTAAGTCTTGCGGAGTACAATTGAGTACTCACGGGTTAATTCGATGTTGCGGGTGATCCGTCTAGCATGAGTTGATCCAGGTTGTGATGTGTTTGTGATTGAAGAATAATGCCTAGGGCATAGCAGCCTCTATATTTCCCTATCTCTTGCTATTACGAGGGTTGGCATATATTGGCACTATCTCGGTTTATTTCCGTTGTACGATTATTTTGCTTTCGAAAGCTATTGCTTCCGCACTCTGAATTATTTTGAAATAAAGGTGTACATCGCACTTCGATTAATATATATTAAATTTGGTTTGAGATTGATTGGAACTACCGAGCTCAAAGATCTTGGTTGTATTGTTGATGAGTTTGAAATCACGAGATTTCGAATACCGGGTTTATATGGACTCAAGTGTAGGCTGCGATTGCCGGTAATTGCGAATTATACTTAATTTCTTATAAATTGGTCGGCTCTGTCACAATGTGATGCTTGAGTGAGACATCACCGAATGGAGATGGTATACACAAGACAAATTTATATTGTAGGGCATTTCATTTCACATGTCTAATGTCAAAGATTGCAATTGACTAGATTTAGAATATATATAGCCGTACTATTGAGAGATGCTTTATTAATTGCTAATTGGTTTTCTAGTGTCGCTAGGTGGTGGTGTTGTCACGATTGGACAACGTTTGGAGAGTTAGAGCTCTGTGGATTATTCCTACTACCACCAGAAAAGTCGATGAGAATGCACGCTGCGGCCTCTTATATTTAGTTGGTTGGTTCTTTTTGAGAATTACACAAGATTGAGGCAGACGCTCACAACACGCACGCACACTCTCCCCTAAGAACACACGTGACGCAAAACCCTACCCCTATGAGCACCTCCGAATGGTGAGCACCCGGCAGGTCCGGAGATTCTCGAAGTCACCATGGGTGCCTGGTCGTCGGCGGAACGCCGCTACCACTTAATGCATGGCCGGAAAATCTGGAAAAATCTCGGGAAAAGGTGCGAGCACCGGGATTTGAACCCCTGATGGGTAGCGTCCCATGGACCGTCCTACCATTGGACTACAAGCCAATTCGCTCATCACGTAGTACTTGAACTCTAGAGGAACCGGGCCGAATACCTCTCCCTGCGCTATCTTCATGTCATCTTGGTGGTGTGGTGAGTCGAAGCGATCACCGGGCTTCTCATCACGTACTAGCTAGTACGCTGCACGGCCGCCATGCCGGGAAAGAAATCAATCCAGGCCTTCTTGAAGCATCTGGTAGATGCACAAATAGGAAAAAAATTCATATTCCCTCCCCAACTATCACTTAAAGTTCACTTTTCCTCCTTCAACGCAAAAAACCGGACAAATTACATCCCTCAACTTTTCAAACCATACAAATTACCTCCCTCGGCGGTTTTGAGGGCGGTATTGCTACAATAACAGCGGTTTGTCTTTTCCTTTATTAAAAAAATGGTTTGTCTTTTTCCTTTATTAAAAAAAAATTTCGGTTGAATCTTTGAGCAATCATAGTAAATCAGAGAAAAATCATAAAATGGAAAAACTAATTTTGTTGGACTCCACATGACTAGTATATTGCCCGTGCTAACATAACGGTGACATAAAGGAAAAATAATTCATGAAACTAAAAATAAATCAACCAATTAAAGAATACAAAATCACAAACAAGTGACATTGACTTTGTGGTATCTATAACCAAAATAAGTCTCATGTGTTGGTGTCCTTGGGGAATAGTATATTGCACGTGCTAACGCTTACGGTGATATTTTAAATAACACAAATTAACAGCCAACCGTGGTATAAAATAATTAGATTAAATATTCACAGAAGGAATGATACAAACTTACAGGGTTAATCCATAAAAAAAGGATCAAACTTATATTTTTCTGAAAAGTGGATCAAACTTATATGGGCAACTTATATTGTTGAATACAACAAGGATAATTCATGCAGATTTAATCCTGCATTCGGGCCCGTGCCGAATATTACAACAGCGACAACATATTTGTCATAGTACCTTCTCATGTTAGAGTCCCAATAGTATCATTAATCTGTTTCATCACAATATATGTTGAAATCACATGTTTCTTATAGAACACTGACAGTATAAAAATCTAGACACTCACCAATGCAGGTACATGCAAGTACTGACATTGCTTCTCCATAGTTGTTTGCAGTTCAGCCATCACATATTCACCTACTTATTCCATAGAAACATGAACTTAGCGGAAGGTTTTCATCAATAACAAAACATTCAGTTCATCCAATTGATCCAATAAAAAATTAGTTACTAAAACATGGGGCGTCGAAGACCGCAGCCAGGAACACTTGCACGGCCATCAAACTTTCTGGAAACACAGAGCATGACATTTATTTAACGATATAAACCAACAACCTGATCTGCCATCGGTGTCTAAGTACGTCACTATCCATTGTAACAAGAAACACTCACCAAAATATATTATTTCTATATTCCTAAATCCAAGTGACGCATGGCAGCCAAGGCTACTACTGTCTTGATCCAATCTGTTTATATACTGAATAAAGAAGAGGATTTCTGTGTGGTGACTTGCCTGTTAGCTACACGTTCAGTAGTTTGGCTGCACGACGGATCAGGAACTTGAAGGTGCCCAGGAATCTCATGCACGACGGAGATGTGGAGCACGAGATGGATGGGGCCACGCCGAGCGCCTCCCCGACGAGCGTGACGGCCACGGTGTGGGAGGAGAGCGATGAGGGACGCGGCAGAAGGACAAGGATCCCACGGCGAGGCCCGGGAGGACGACGACGCGGTCTGCGGCGGTGCCGCTGACGTTGCCTGTGGGGCGGGATCGTCTGACGGGATCGAGCGAAGAAGAGAGGGTGCCGCCGCAGGAAGGCGAGGGAGTGCGCCGCGGCAGGGAGCGAAGGAGCGGCAGGCAGCGGACAATCTGGTCTCCACGTTAGTCGTGGTGCAAGAACATGATTAGCGGCAGCACGCGTAATTAGCGGCGGCGGACCGGCGGTGATTAAGCGTATGGCGCAGGCGTGAGGGGCTGAGCAGGTTGACACAAATAATCTAGGCCCTTGGATTATGAGTGAGTAAGGAGAGAGAACGCCATTTGTAGCCTAGCAAAGTTGGTGCATTAGTAGGATAGTATAATACCCGTGGCGAACGGTTTTATTTCAATGATGCATATGAAAATAACCAAAAGATGATATTTTTTATAGTTTTGCTCATACCACAAATGAGCCAAATTTAAGCAAATGCATCAATTCATGTCCCTTAAGAGCGGGCCAAATTAATTGTTTAGGCATCACATATCTCTTGTTTTGTAATACATTCTTCAGTTTATGTCCATCCAAAACCTTGCTGCAATCATGAACCAACCAATCCTGCTCTGACATTTTTAACCACACCTATATTAACATCAAAAACAGGAAAGAATTGAGAGATTTGTTGCAAATATTAGCTTACAAATAATAATCTGGTTTCAGTAATGACATTGCTAATAATCAAGATGGAGTTCAAGTGTTCAGCACACCCATTCAGAAGTTGAGAAGCACGCAGCAGGTGCTCATCGTCTGTCCTGAACTCTGACCCTTCCCATATCAGAAATTTCAAATATATTGTCAACTCTGAAGTAGAACTCATGCAGCCAAGCCAAGCATCAGGATGGCAACTTAGCTTTAGTTAATAAAACCATTGTATCATGCGTGCATAGGTAGTGTATGAACTCCATTTGCAGCACCGCAACAGCAATTCAATCAGCCATGCAGGATATACTGCTTTTGCTTATAGTAGTATTAATTATGCTGCGGAATAATCTAATAAGCTGATGTGAGGAAATACAGTTACAGCCCCCAAATGTTTCAGCTTCCTAGTGATGTCAGAGAAATAATTGCAACATATATTAATTATTTAATTATGCAGTTGTTAAATTGATCATTCTTCTAGGTCCTCCAAAACTATGATCCACATGCTAAAGGAAAACAAAATGAGATATGCATCTCCAAATCATAGCAGGTATCCTTTAACTGACAATGAATAGCTTCTCTATTTATTTTTTTGAAACTTCACATACTGTAGAAGAGAAAGTGAAAAGAATCGAAACAATGAATGCAAAGGCTTCCTCAAAAATCAAGTCCCTGTTCAATGCATATACTACTCCAGAAGCAATTGTGGATAAAGCTACTTCCTAGAAAGGCCTGGAAAATTAAATGTGAGATGGCATTAGAATTGCACACACCTATGCACGAAATACCCATTTACACGGTAACAGAATAGTTGAATTGTCGGATCGCCTTCCCATGCTTCAGGCCTACCCTCTCGGCGACATTCAAATCAAGAAGCACAATCTGCCCATGGACAATTAGAAACATAACTGAAATTTGTGCACAATCTGGTTGACTCGTTCGATGAAGCGATGCACATTACCTTAAAATAATACTACCAGACACCAACAGATCTGTTTGTACGGGATTCGGGCGGGCATCATGACTTTAGCACACAAAATTGAAGAGCCCAAGCAGACGTTGCAAGGATGGGCAGCTCAAGCGGCCCTCGTCTCAGCCTGCCATGAGGATCTCCATACCAAGACGCCGCTCATCTCTTCCACGCCCCAGCCTTGCGGGCATGTCACTGATCAGTTAAATAGTTGTTGGACCATCACTGAACATGACTTTATTTATTGATAAATAGCTTGATTCAAAATATATTTGGTCCTCATAACTCATTAGACAATTGCATAGCAAATAAATTGCAGGAATATCTTAACATACCACTTTAGTAAGAGAACAAAGACCTTACACCCAAAGCGTTGAAACAATAGCCTGCTACCACTTTGATATGAATACAGACTTTGAATCAAATGACTCTAGGTAGCAGAGGAACAGGTTATGACACGTACCTTCCCATGGCACCATAGATTGCAGCAAGCTTGCTGTACGCACCAAGAGGCAAGAGTATCAGGATGAGAAGCACCATGCACACTCCTGCTCCAGAAACGCTCCTCAAACAACCATGCAACCTCATCAATCTTGAACAGCTGCACGCACAGCCTCTCTACCTCATGCCCTCATCGAATTGCAGAGCTTGCACATGTGCTTCCGCCAGGTACCTGCTCGTCAGTCATTTTTGAGAAGTACTGAAATTGTCATGTTTCGTACCAAGATTTCTTACCTAGGCGTACTAATGCTAGAATTCAGTTTAAAGGTAATCTCAATTTGAATTGAATAAAAGAAGAGAACACATACAGTCCATTGACGACCACCAAATGTATTTCGTCCAAAAACATCAATACTCATGTATACATCATATTTTTCGTCGCCAGGAACTGCAACTGAACCTTGTGGGTAATTTTCCTGTGATTGTGGAGCCAATTTCGTCGCCAGGAACAATCCTCAGCATTGCCTTATTACGAGGGGCATCTCCTCCCATCTGACCATCTGTGATCTGGTACCGCACCTAGGCCTGGGCTGCCGGCCTAGTTGATCGGATCAGGCATGGCGGCGACTGCAAAACCCAAACCATATCGAGGAAATCGCGCCCGTAGCGTGGGAGAGAATCATGGGTGAAAAAGAGACGAAAAAAGAAGACAATATGAGCAACCTGAGGGACGAACCGTGGAGCTCGCGTGGTGCTCTAGCGCGCAAAGGCATGGGGCGGCAGCATCCGGTTCTTGGGTGTGGCGTGCGCGACGAGATGGGGGCAGAGAGGGGAGAGGAGTCGGAGTCACGTGTGTCGCCACCGCTTGCTCCCACGGACTGGAGCCCGCGTCCTCCAATGCGCCGCCGCAGCAGCAGCCATCGCTGCCACACCGCCGACGGCTGGACCTAGGGTTTCGAGCGTGGGGGTTGTGGGACGGGAGGGCTGGGGGGCCTGCGGCCTGGCTTGGCTTTGCAGGTGTGCGATGTGCGTGTTTTTTTCGATTTTCCGTAAAGAGAAGAAAATTAGGAGGAAGTGCGTGGGATTGGAATCGAACCCGGGCCAAGCGTTGCGCGCTGCTGGCATGGTGCGGGTAGAAATTGCGGGATGTAATGAGTGAGAGGATGGGGAGGCCCATACGCCAATCACGATCGCCCAACCGCAAAAAAGTAAGGAGAGAAGGTTGAGAAGTAATATGAGACGTTCATTTGAATAAATTTGAATACGGATAAGTTGATGCATTAGTAGGGTAGATTAGATCTACACAAAGTGAATATATAATATGATATACTTTAATATAAAGTTTTTGCTACGAAGGTTTTGTATTTTCTTTTTTATATATTCAGTGTGTAGATATAATTATGTGGAGTCTAACAAAATTGGATTTTTCATTTTATGATTTTTCTATGATTTACTATGATTTTTCAAAGATTCAACCGAATTTTTTTAAAAAGAAAAAGGCAAACCGCTATTCTTGTAGCAATACCGCCCTCAAAACCGCTCGAGGGAGGTAATTTGCATGGTTTGAAAAGTTGAGGAAGGTGATTTGTCGGTTTTGGCGTTGAGGAGGAAAAATGAACTTTTCGTGATAATGGGGGGGGAATTCAGACTTTTTCCTGCACAAATATAATAAAAGGAATGGAATACCTGCTGGGGGCCCACGTTGGTGCTGGGCTGCTGGCGTCGAAAGGGTCTCCATCCTTCCAGTTCTGCTGGCCCGCCTCCACGGCCTTCTTGACGAACTCGCCAGGAAGACCACGCCCTGCATGCGTGCGTGTGCAACATTCAGGTCAGTGCCTCGTGATGCGAATGGGCGACAACATTCAGGTCAGAGGCCATATGAGAAAAATCAAATGCATGAGGTGCCACCGGATCGGCTGGCAACCTCTAGTTGATCAAACTGTCGTCTATTTCCATATGCAAAACTTCAATAGACAGCTAACATAGAACTGCTGAGGTATACCCCACTCGTTAGCTAATTAAGGATATCTTTTCTCCCTGCTGCATGCATCCGATTAGTAGTCTACATGAACGTTGTATCCAAATTTTGTGGTCTTGATTGTAGTTTCCATAACATATAAAGCTGGTTTCCATAGCATACGTTCCTTTAAAAAAAACAACATGTGCTTTGGTCGGCTCCGCACTAGCGGCGATCAAATCGTCGGCCGATTTCTTTTTCTTTGGAAACTTGCGGCCACCTCAGTCAATCCTCCACTGGAGCCTAATCAGTTGACGATTTGGGACCGCTGGGGATCCCGTTAGGTCACATATATTATTGCAAAATCACTATATATGTAGTATAAGCTCGTAAGCGATTAGTTGCAAATGTCGAATCGAAGGACTCAATAAATGAGATATGTACACATCAGAGGATCTGATCCTCTCTGTAACTCTATTATATTACGGGAATGTCTTATCTGCGCTTGAATCATCGTTTGGTTATGCCGCCTCCACTAATACTAACGACACACATAAGTCAGCGGTTGACTGGGGGGCTTCATTTTCCTCTCGAACTCTCTTGTCCCTTTCTGAGTCCCAAAAGGCGAAACCGAGCATTCCAATCTCCGTCGGAGAACCGGCGGTCTTCCTTGCCTCGAAGGCCTTTGGGCTTTTTCGAGGTGGTGGAAGCCGCCTGGCCTCTTGCCCGGTCGGAGGTGTACGCCCTAGTAGTTCTAGGTTTAGGTTTTGGCGGGCGGCGGCGTCGAGGCGGTGGTGGCGGTGGTGTCAATGAATAAGGTCTTCTCGCTCTCTTTCACGTCTTGGTGGTGCTCACGCTCCGATGCCGTCAACGAGGGTGTGGATGAGGGGTGTCGGTGTGTTGGAACCGGGGGTCCCAAAATCACCAGACTAGTAATCAGATTGTGCGTGTCAGGAATCCATCGAGCAACGATGGTGTGCAATATAGACACAAAGATTTATACTGGTTCGAGTAGAACATCCCTACGTCCAGTGGATGTTGTTGCTTATGTAATCCTGCATTGTGGTGGTGCTTGTAGTAGGAGTTATAAGTTTTTCGAGAGAAAACGGATCCCAAGTCTTTAGGTGGTTTGATTGAGGTTTGGGCCTCGTTTAGTTGGCAGATTTTTGTAACCCAAATTCCAAGAATTTAGACTCTCTCTCCATCACATCACATTAAATACACCAAAAAGACATATGTTCGAGAGTAGTAAATATAGGTAAAAAAATAGCTAATTACAGGGTTACATTTGTACATCACGAGACAAATCTTTTGAGCCTAGTTAGTCCATAATTGGACAATGTTTACCAAATACAAATGAAAATGCTACAGGAGTGCTACAGGAGTTCTAATAGTGCTTTTGGCAAGTTTCTTGCCAACTAAACAAGGCCTTGGTGCCAATATTGGGCATTAGTGAGCTGTGAGTGAGGATGATGAAGAAGATGATCCAAGTCTAGTACCAGGCTCTCCCTTTTACTGAAGAAGGAAGGGACCAGGTTACATTGGCCTACAAGGTTAATGGATAAAAGAAAGAGCAAAACAAGAAGAAGAGGAGGAGGAGGTCGCGTAGGATCACCACGCCCGCCCACGACATCCACTGTTGATGGCGGTTGTCGCCGTAGAGGTGTAATCATCGAGTGGGATTCCTTCTTTGTAGAAGCTTGGCGTGGCCATGCTCGGTCTTGTGCTCTTTGTACTATCACAGGTGGTCATCAGGCGCCTGGATTCATGTGTTAGGCAGCACAGGGTCTTGTACTCCAAGTTTCCAAGTGCTGTGGAGCATGGCGGTAGATCCAATCGGCTGGAGAATCGGGATAATAGAAGTCAAGGGGGGATGAAAGGTCCCTAGTGGTTTTTGGTAATTGAGTGACAACATTAGGTGAACTAATATGTGTGATTGAGATAATACACGGGGAGATTAGTTCACATGCGATGATGTAATGAAAGAGCTTTATTGCATATGAGACATGATATGGAGTCATGTGACCAAGATGGTGAAGATCAAGATGAGGCTTGGCTTGATGGACGGTTGCAAGTGTGAAGGGCTAGTTGAGACTAGGCGCCGATGGACCGCTGCAACGGTGAAGAGCAAGTGAGTCAAGATCGATGGACCAAAGAGGGTCATGTGATGATATGAAATGGATCATATCAATTTTTATCATGTTGTTGCATTTGTTGCATCGACATTTGGAGAAAGCGGAATGGAAATGTGCAAGGGAAAGGTATATTTGTAGGGCATTTCATTTTGCGGTCATAGGTGAGTAGAGAAGCTTATGACCGGATTTAGGTTTGATAACCGTACTATAAAGAGGGAAAAACTTCAATCGCTTTACTCACCTAGTGCCACTAAGTTGAATTTCATATTGCATATGCATTGGGGCTTAGTGACTTGACGAGGTGGTTGAGAATATCGTGAAATATCAAGTGCTAAAGTTGCTTTCATTTTTGGATAAGATAACACATGAATTGGATTGAGTTGTGTTAAGCAAAGCAAAAAGGAGAAGATGCTGCAGCTTGCATGCCTTTTGCTGGTGTTTCTAAAGGAAATAAAAATCTATTTTGGGCTGCCAAAAATGGAGAGTGAATGGAGCACTTGGTTGAGGGCACTGCTGATCTATTTATTAAAAGGCTATAAATAGAAAAAAGAAAGAAATGCCAGAAGCCTTGGTGCTGCGGGAGTGCATGATGCACTGGCTACTGCAGTCCGCTCATTTGGCATGCAAGAAAATAGAATTTGGAAAAAGGAAAGAAGGATGGGTTGCTGTCGCTGCCTCCGGCTGCTGTGCTCGAGGGCCAGCCCGTCGACTTCTCAGCTGGACCGCATGCTGGGCCAGCCTGCTCGCGTGCTACTGCTGCCGCTGGGCATGGTGCGAGTTGGAGCCGCTGCTGGACCGCTCCATGCTGAGCGCTGCTTGGGCCACGCTCGACGACGCACTGCTGGCCGCTCGCTGCCCAACTTCAGTACCGTTTCGTTCTGTCTCGAACAGGCCGTCACCGAGTGCATCTTTCCAGCTTCGTGCGAACAGAGAAAGGAAGCCACCGTCGCCTGCTCATCCGCCCGTTGGGGGTCTGGACCGTTGGAGGGCTCCGCCCCGTCGGCCAGCACAGCAGGTGCATAAAGGTCCTGGTTCCCCTCCCCTGCTGTAAAGCTTTTTGCCTATTCCGAAAATAAAATACTCTTGAGCTCTATGTTCTTGTTCCCCTATGTTCTTGGTGAACTAGGGTTTCTCCTCTCCTCAATCTTTCCCATGATTTGAGCTGAAATTTCTTAGAGACTGAGAGCCATGTGGTGTGGATGAGAGGTTGAAGATCCACCTATTCCCCATTTGATTTCACTCAAGATTAGAGCTAATTTGAGAGGGGGTTGGGAAACCTAGTGCATTGTATTTCGGGATTCATATTTGTGCCGCTAGGTGGTGATTGCTATTGTGGATTTCTTATTGCTCTTGGTGATTGCCATCATCTAGACGGTTTTAAGATTGTGACTCCGTTGAAGCACGCAAGGGAGAATGTGTGGTGCTCGGGGGGGATTTGTGATGAGGTTTCGTGCTCACCTCACGGGGATCGTGAAGAGCAACATTACTAGGCGTGTCATTGAGTTACCGCACTTGTGTGTGTGGGTTCAATCGCGGTGCCTTGAGGGGCTCACTTGAGAGTGGTGTCTTGCGGTGCCTTGCGGGGCGTGCCTTGAGGGGCAAGTGATTTGAGGATCACACCAAAAAACCATCTAGGTGAAACACCGGAAGGAACCACCCAAGGTGTTGGTCGACCCAACGAGGGAGTAGGGGAAGTTGGCAAGCTTCCCGATACCTCGTAAAAAATCACCGGTGTCAACTTGTCTACTCTTCTCGGTGGTTTGCATTCTCCAAATCACAAGCTTTGTATTTACATTCATTTATACCTTGTGCTTGTGCTTGTGTGGAGTAGCTCTTGGAATTACTAACTTGTGTAGCTTGTTTAGTTGCTTTGCTTAGTTTGTGTAGCTAAGTAATTTGAGCCTTTGGGTTAGGGCGTGTGTCGCCTTGTCCATTGTGCATCTAGTGAGCTTAGGTTGGCTTTGTGCTTTTGCTCATTAGAATTGTGTAGGAGCTCATCCTTGTTTGAAGTCCTAGTGCATAGGTTTGTGTGACCTTGCAATAGAAACGGTTAGGAGTTCAAGCTAGGCTTATCACCTCATTTGTTTTGTGTAGGCTCTTTTGTGAGGTGATTTAGAGTCATAGTTAGAGGGGTGAAGTCTTGGCTAAGCGAATAGTTTTAATTCCGCATTATATTTGTTTAGCTGCGCAATTAGATTTTTTAGAAAGGACTATTCACCCCCTCTAGTCCCCATCTCGACCCTACGGGGGACAAGTTAGGCAGAGCAATGGCATGTACTCCGGGTTCCGTGGATTATAGTTGTAACAACCCTAAAAACTCACAACCCAAAAATGCAACCAACACAATTTTTTTGAAAAAGAGACCCATGTTTGGTGAGTGACATGTAGGAAATCTCGATTTAGGATTGCACAAGTAGCACCTATTTAAATTTTTTGTTGAGCATTTGCATTTAAATTTCCATATTTGATTTGGATTTTATTTGATTTTTTTTGTGTTGCGAATAAAAAGCAAATGATAATATATTAATTTATAAATCTAAGATTACAATTCTTTGGATTAGATCCTAATAGGCATCACATGGTAATATAATTATTTAATATATTATTTATCCAATATTGCCATTCCTTGGAAATTGCAAATCTAAAACCCAATGGCCTTTTGATGAGCCCATAGCTCCTCAAGACGTTCATGCACAGACATGTCCAACGGTAATTTAAATATAGCAGCCGGTAATTCTCTAATATCATCTGGTCTATAATTTGGAGCTATTTACTTTGATGAGAAATATGGTAAAAATATTGAGAAAATTACTAGTGTTGGCCTGTCATCAAATCTGATCTTTAGAGGCGCAACACTTGTGAGCAACCATAAAGAGTGTTACGAATGAAACTGAATGACGATTGTAAATGTGATTGATCTCTGTGTGTACAGTAATACAAGTATTTATGTTACAACAATAGTAACTGCCTAATCTACTGAATCGGTGCCTTGGCCCTGACGATGCCTCTTCGGAAGGGTACTATGTCTTCTCTGTACAGACATATTCTTGCCTCCTACGCTACCTAATGGATAATGCTAATCCTAATATTAACTAACTATAATTATCCATTGATCAATAATTAATTAACTCTAATTAATCTTAACACTCCCCCTTGATCAATGGATCTTGTGTAGGCACCGTTTTAATCTTGTAGAATCTTTGATAGTATATCGTCAATCATATCTTGAAAGCTTTGGAAAACCCTGTGGGAAAAAACCAAAGTATATCGATATATCTGGTAAAACTCCTTAAAACCCAGTGGGAAAAATAAGGAGAAACCCCATGATATATATAATTTCCAATGTCTATAGACCCTTTACGTAATCCTAAAGACTTAGTCTAAAGACACTTTGATCAAAGATCAATATGTCATATATTATCCTTGAAAAACCTCTGTGAGGAAAAATAGATAATATGACAATTACTATGTGTTAACATTACCTTATTAAAAACTTTATGTGAGAAAGCTCCTTAAGAGTAAAACTCATATAAAGAAAAAAGAGTGTAATGTGATGCTTATGTAGGTTATATCTTAATGAGATTCTCCCACGATTCTTGCAAATCTCTAAGTCTTCTCATACCAATTCCTCTAACGCATTTAGAAAATGATGAGTATGGTAGAGATTTTTGTGAATAAATCCGCTAGATTATCACAAGACTTAGTTTGCAAGATTTCTATCTCTCCATTCTGTTGGAGTTCATGGGGGTAGAATAGCTTAGGAATAATATGCTTAGTCATATTACTCTTAATATAACCTAACTCCATCGACTAACACATGCCGAATTATCCTCAAAGATAATCGTCGGTGCATCAACCGTCCCAATGCCACAAGATTGTATTATGTGGTTTATCATTCTAGCGTGGAGCCATACGCATTCGCGTGATGCCTCATATAATGCTATTATTTCAGAATGATTGGTTGATGTAGATACTAAGGTCTGCTTTGAAGACTTCAAGATATTGATGTGCTACCTTGCAAGAATACAAAGGCTTTTTTGCGATCCGCCATTGTGGGGATCGATAAATAACCATCATCTGTATATCCTATAAGATTACGATTTTGACTTCTACTATAGAATAATCCAAGATCTCTAGTGCCATTGAGGTATCTCAAAATTGATTTAACTCCTACCCAATGACGTTTGGTAGGTGCAGCACTATGTCTTGCTAATAAATTTATTGCAAATTCAATATCCGGTAGGGTATTGTTAGCAAGATACATAAGTGCTCCAATGGCACTTAGGTATGGGACTTGTGGTCCTAATACCTCTTCTTCTTTTCCCGTGGTCTAAAAGGATCCTTCTCAATATCTAAGGATCTTACTACCATGGGAGTCTTTATAGGATATGCCTTGTCCATATTGAATTTCTTCAATATTTTATCAATATAGGCAGATTGGTATACAAATATACCATTAGGTAAATACTCAAGTTGTAAACCTAAGCAATACTTTGTTTTACCTAAGTCCTTCATTTCAAACTCCGTCTTTAAATGATGACAGGCTTCATTAATATCGGTTTATTTGCCAATGATATTAAGATCATCGACATATACCGATATAATACAAAATCTGTTGAGGACCTTTTAATGAAGACACAAGGACAGTCATCATTATTTGTGTATCCCTTCAACTTAAGGAATTCACTTAACCGATTGTACCACATTCGCCCGACCGCTTTTAAGCCATATAATGACTTACGCAACTTGATGCAATACATGTTACGATTTGCCTTATTATCGGTATACGGATTCCATCGGGAACCTTCATGTATATATCGGGAATCCAGTGACCCATATAAATATCTTTGTCACTACGTCCATCAACTGCATAGATAGACGATTTTTATGCTGCCAATGAGATTAAATATCGTTATTAACCATAAGAGTATGTTTAGATTTGAAATCAACGCCCGGTCTTTGCGTAAAACCTTGTGCCACTAGCCTCGCTTTATACCTCACCGCCGTTGTTTTCGTTTCTCTTACGAACAAAAACCCATTTATATCCACGGGTAGGATACCGGGAGGTGTTGGCCTAACTACCGAAAACACCTTTCTTTTATTTAGCGAGGCAATCTCTGCTTCAATTGCTTCTTTCCACTTATCCCTAGTCGAGCACTTCTTGCACTCAGCCATAGACTTGGGATCCAAATCAGTGTGAAAAACATTTGCAATTTCTTGAGAGAAATACTTGATCGACTACTATGGACTTACGATCATAAGATTCTCGGTCTCAACAAAATTGATAGCGATTTCTTCAATCCTTAAAGATTCATCATTGTTTCCCTCAATGATGGATCCAAGATATTCGATGTACTAGCTCCGGTGTTTATGCGCATAACTGAGCTAGAGTGTGGATTATAACTATCCACGGGACATACAATGTCCTCAGGGTGTCTATTAACCAAATTTGTATTTGATTTTGTTGTCTTCTTACGCTTATTAGCGAGACTTATCTTGCTTCTTAGAAGTGCTTCTCCCCCTCTTATTATTAATCGGGGGTTGAGTGGTTTTCTTTGGTAGCTCCACTCTTTCAGGCACATTCCTTACAGGATGATAAGACTTTGTGACACCATTATAATCTATAAAAGCGTCTGGCAGATTATTTGCAATATTTTGCAAATCAATGATTCTCTGAACCTATTGTTCAATCTCAATAGTACGTGGATCTTGAAATGAAATGCTTTCAGCATTCCATTCTATTTCCTGGCATTTATTTCGATGCGATTCTTCCCTAATGTCGGAAATGATCCTCATTAAATATGCAATCAGCTAATCGGGCAGTAAAAAGATCTCTTGTCAAGGGTTCTAAGTACTTTTATGATTGACGGAGAGGAATATCCAATATAGATCCCCAATTTCCTGTGTGGACCCATTGATGTTCGCTTAGGTGGTGAGATGAGATGCGTATATACAGCGCACCCAAATTTCGCAAATGGGAAATACTAGGAGGATTCCCACGTACTAAATGCAAGGGGAAAGTATCATGATATGCAGTTGGTCTTAGTTGGATTAAGTCTGCAGCGTGCAAAACTGCATGACCCCAACACGACGTAGGCAATTGACAATTCGTGAGTAAAGGTCTAGCTATAAGCTTAATTCGTTTAATCGGTGATTCAGCCGGTACATTTTTATTATGCTATTCACCCCTCTAGATATTTAGGACCTTACAGGAGGTCAGCATCGTTTCCATCGATCCCATATGCCATCCCGTCTCTGCGTCCCAGCCACCCTCCTTCTCCCACGCGGTCGCCCGAGTGCGCCATCCACCCCACGCGCGCCATCTCCCTCGCCCGGCTCCCGCGCTCACCAAATCCCGCGCCGCCCTTGGCTTCTCCCCGCGCAGATCTCTGAAACAAGCCACCGCCGCCGCCAATTTGTTGACGAAGCCCATTGGAGCTCGCGCTGACAACTGCGTCCGCCGTCAGCCCGCGGAGGTCGCGCGCGCAGTTTGCCCCGTCCGCGTCTGCCGCCAGCCCGCGGAGCTCGCGCGCGGAGCTTGTCGCTTCCGCATTTGCCACCATGCCGCGGAGCTTGCCCATGGTTGCCACGCCACCGCCCGCGGATGTCGCTTCTGTGCCGTCGTTTCCAGAGTTCGCCAACTGCCCCTGTGCACGGCTTCATGTCTGGCTCAAAAGCAACTCTGTGTGGATATCCACGACGAGGCTTGCTCGTGAGACTTGGAACCACTCTCCTTGTTGTTTGTTCCTCTATGGCAGTTTTTTTCCTTGGACGGCTGCCTTAACGTGTCTATGATAACCCTCATCTCAGACACGTCCTTACAAAACACATCTCCGGCAAGAGTCGTCACATAAGTCTACGATAAAAAAAAACATCAATGATGACTCTTTTATAGACAAGTTATGTCTTGATAATAAGTCTATAATGAGGGGCTTGTCACAACAGGTTTTGTCAAGAAGCATCTGTGATGAAAACATATATAACATATACTTATTAATTATACACTGCAAGTATCAATTTGTTTAAAACTAAAAATGTTTGAGAACCGAAGAACACGTATACACAAGAAGTAACCAACCTTGAGCCTGCGGGAGAAAATTACAAACTGTGCACATGTGCACGTGAACGGGACAGTGCGTATACGTGCAGAATCGTCCACTAGCTCGTAGGACTAGGGTTGATACCGCCGGAAAACGTGGTCGGCGTTGGCCTGCAGCAGGTCCCACAAGTCCATGACGTGCCGCATCTCCGTCATGGCACCGCCGACCGCGAGGCGGATCACAAACTTGCCGTTCACCACGAAGTGCGTCATGAACGCCCGCCCGCTCGCGTTCACCGCCGCGAGGAGCTCCCGGTTCAACTCGTCCACCGTGTCGTCCCCAGCGAACCTCGCCCGGAGGCGGAAACATACCAGCGAGAACTTCCTCGGCACCACAACCTCGAAGCGTTCGTCCGCCGCCACCGTCCGCTCGAACCACTTGGCTGCAGTGACGTGTCGG
The DNA here is from genome assembly GCA_015847255.1 of Hyparrhenia diplandra. Lineage (NCBI taxonomy): Eukaryota > Viridiplantae > Streptophyta > Magnoliopsida > Poales > Poaceae > Hyparrhenia > Hyparrhenia diplandra. Next base: position 89,811 of record JADLZK010007981.1, read on the forward strand.
CGGATGTGCGCCCGCAGTCCGACGGCACCGTAGCGCCGCAGCACCACCCAGAGCTTGATGGCGCGGAACCGGCGCGACAGGGGAGATCTGCCAGTCCTTGTAGTCTATGGCTGCCGGCTTCCCCGTGCCGTCCGTACCGACATTCTTGAGGTACTCTGGGTCCGTGGACAGCGCGGAGGTCAGGGCACCAGGGCTTGCCACCCACAGACAGCAGCAGTCCGCGTTGGTGAGGAACCACTTGTGCGGGTTCATGCTCACCGAGTCGGCGAGCTCGGCGCCATCGAGATAGCCCTGGAACTCCGGGCAGATGGCCGCGCTGCCGGCGTACGCCGCGTCCACGTGCAGCCACATGCCGTGCCGCCGCGCCTCCTCTCCGAGCTCGCGCACGGGGTCGACCGCGCCGAGCCCCGTCGTGCCCACCGTGGCGCAGAGGTACAGCGGCACCAGGCCGCGGGCGACGTCGCGATCGACCGCGGCGCGGACGGCGTCGGCGGTCAGTCCGTACCCGGACGCCGGCGTTGTCTGGATGACGCGGAAGTTGGACGGCGGGATGCCCACCAGCCGCGCGCCCTTCTGGAAGGTGACGTGCGTCTGGTCGGAGGCGTAGACCACCAGCTTCATGATGCTCTCGTGCCCCAGCCTGGCCAGCGCGCGGTCCCGCGCCGCGGCGAGCGTGCACACCACGGCCTCGCACGTGCTCCCCTGCAGCACGCCGCCGCCGCCGCCTGAGAAGAGTAGCCGCTGCGGCAGCCCGAGCAGCGTACCCATCCAGTCCACCACCACGCTCTCCAGCTCCGCTGCGGCGGGTGACGCCGCCCACACGAACGGCACGACGTTCAGGCCGGCCGACAACATCTCCCCGCGAACCCGGCGGCGCTGGCGTTCATGGGGAAGTAGGCGAAGAAGCTGGGGGCTCTGCCAGTGACTGAGCCCCGGTAGGATGTCCCGCCGTACGTCCTCCAGTACGTCCTCCATCGGCTCGCCGTGCTCGGGCGCCGCCTCGGGGAGCAGCTTCCGTAGCCTCCCCGGCTCGAGGTCGGCCGCCCGGACAGGGAACTTATCCACGTCGCGGTAGTAATCGGCAAGGAAGTCCACGACGGCGCGTGAATCACCGGCGAAGGCCTCAGGGTCCAGTGGCTGCAGTGACGCGTCGAGTGGCAGGCTGCCCATCGCCGCTAGTCTAGCTACTACGGCTACGGGCGGGACGAGCAGTACAGATCAAAAGCTATTATTGGGCTGCCTGTTTGGGCTTCTTGAGTTGGCTGCACCATGCAGTTTGGGGTTGTTTTATATATATATAGGGCGACTGCACATGCATGTGTTTTTCAATTTTCTCAAAAAAAAAAAAAAAGAGAAAAGTATAGCACGACACCAGCAAATAGAAATGTTCAAAAAAAAAGAAGAAGCAAATGCAAGCCGCCAATGTTTAAAGGCTATTTAATAACAAACACCCTGGCTTGGTGAAAAGGTCCATAAGGGTCATTTCCAAGGTGCAACATATGTCTATTTCAGATTGCATGTGGCCTCCTACTTTTTGCAGGCTGTTTAAAGGCTATTTAATAACAAACACCTGTATTGAACATTTTGGCTACTAAACAAAAACACAAATGCAAAAAAATTCAACTATAAAGTTTTAAAGCTTGTTAAGCACTGCAACTTTGGTATATGATCCCGGATGTATCTCCATTTGAGATTGTGTGAAGAAATTAAAAATTTGAATATCAAAACAAATATTTGAGACAGTAAAAGACTTCAAATCAAAAACTTATAAATAGGAAACATGTAGGCTAGGTCGACCACCACAACTTTTGTTAATACAATGTGATCATTCAAGGTCATTTGGACATTCTACATTTTGAATTACAAAAACTATAAATTAAAAAGGCATGTTGGAATTCTAAGCAACTCCAAATAAAAACTTTTCAACTACAAAGTTGTAGATTGATTTGAGAACTTCAACTTTGGTAATATCATGGCTTCGCGGAACCCCACATCCCACAAATCAAGAGCCCAGGGTCAGCCCAAGTGAACGAGTGCGCTACCACAACGAGGAACAAGGAGAGAGAGGAGGAAGTTGCGATGCCGACAGCAGGGGGAGGAGAAAGGTTTGGTTGCTAGTGAGGATCAGCGGGCAAGATCCAACGCTGTAGTAGTGTGAGAGCGACCTCGGGCATGCCACCACGCGGGTGACTACACAGGGGAATGTGTGGAAGAGGCACGCGGGGGACATGGAGAGCGCAGAGGAGGTGTGCATGAGCATGGGGAGGATTGGCCCCTGCTACGAGTCGCCAGTTGAAGAGGTTTGCTTGTGCCATAGAACCAAGTTGGCACAGGATGTTGGGGTGGAAGACGTTTGCGACCCGAAGGGATAAGGTGAGAAAAAGAAAAGGTTAAAAAATGATAAATAGGTCCACTATTGACATTGTTTAGCGTCACTACCCAAGGTGGAGTTAATCTCACCCCTGATAAACACCAAGAACCACTACACTCCATAGCATTACCTTAATGTTAAGTTGTCATCCCTAGCAGCAAAGCTAAAGAGGTGAGGATGGTATTTGTACTTATGCCACATGAATCCATGAGATAATTGGTTCTAACCCTGTCTCACCTCTCTTCAAGTGGATGTGGGGATCTAGCAACTGGGAATCATAAGTTCTTCCCTCCCACGCTTCGAGAGACAGACTGAACACTAGAAACATATTAAGAAGGAAAATAGAAACTTTGATGATTTTACTTGTGTACTTTGAAATCAATCAGTGGAGGAAACATCATTTCATCTATTTTTTCAAAGTGTGAGTTTAGCAAGTGAGTCTTTGGAGCTATCTGTTAGGTCTAGTGCAACCTTGGCATTGCCCCTCTTGATATGATCATTCAAAGCGGAAGTTCATTCAACGGTCCCAATTTCAGGGAAATAATCATTACAACATGTTTGATTATCTAAAAGATGAGAAATAGTATCATCTTTGACAATGGGAGGAAAAGCCTGAATCAATGGAAAATTTTGTTTAGAGAAGATGTTGGACTAGTTTGCACTAAAGCCAAACCATCAAAAAAGTGCCACCATTAGTGCACGGAGAGATACTCTTATGTAATATATGCTTTCTTTGTCTTGAGCCTAGAAGCTCTAAAAAAGGTAAATTATGTAAAAAACCATTCTTCCATTCAATTGAAATACAAAAAAGGTAGGGGCTCCCCTGGCTGATTCGGTCAAAAAAATTCTTGAGATCATGATAAAACTATATTAAAGAAGATATTTGCAAGCTCACAGATGAAATACCATTGTAGCATTTCACCAAGAGAAATTCTAGATATTGTTATTTATGTTCTACTACAGGAAGGATAGCTATAGGATATTGATGTCTCACTTGCAAATACAATAATGGAGAATAAACCATATCAAATCTATCTACTCATATTAGGGATCAGTCATAATATAGATGTATATAAATGATGTGTGAAGTCATAGATCATGGTGTATCACTCTAAGTGCTCCATAAGGGTAGTATAAGCATGGTATAGGCCCGATAGAGAAATATTTCTGAGTTATCCCTAATCATATGTCAATGCACACTACAATTGTGCAAGTACACCTAGTAATCATGGAAATAGGGCATTATATCTATGCATAGTGAACATTACTAAGAAAGATCAGGAACAGAGCAAGTCTACCATAGTAATTTAGCTCAACTACCTCTACATTCTGGGAGTGGACTACAAAGGACTCAATGGGAGTGTCACATCCATGATTTACCACATGGTCCGGAATGTAGAGTGCAACCACCGGCAAACATTGTATATGCACCACGCTTGCATGTTGTTGACCACCCACCTAGGAATTCACTAAGTGAGCCCTATATGATTACATGCTTGGATATAAAGGCAATCTAGCTATACTAAGTATATAATCATAGTAAACAGTGAAACATATAACTATGAATATGAATATTGAATAGAGCAAAGTCATATAAAATGTAGCTAACAAAATACTTACAGATTATATACAAGAAATAAGCCACACGAAGTTCTTACCTCCGCAACTTAGACGGTCAAGAATTTAAGACAAGCTTGACTTCCTCTAGAACTAGCCTAGACAGCTATGCCCTAAGTATGGTGGACTTTGAGGATTGGGACCTAATGATTTGATGATCGAATGAATTGAGATATGAGATATGAAGCCCAGGGATTAGGGGCTCCTGCACATAAGGACCACACTAATGCACCGTAGCCCTTGGATCAACCGGCCTTGATCAACGATGGAGATGCAAACCCTAAGGTGGCCGGAAACCGACCTACAAAGTGAGCTGGATTTGGGTTCTAGAGGGGCTCGATGAAAGGTCCTTGTTTCGTTTTGGTAATTGCGTGACAATATTAGGTGCACCAATAATGTGGTCTATGAGATACACAGGAGATTAGTCTACAAGTAAACATGAGAAGGAGTTCATTGCATATGAGACATGGCATGAAGTCATGTGACCAAGGTGGAGAAGATTGAGAAAAGACTTGGCTTGATGGACCGGTTGCAAGTGTGAAGGGCAAGTCGAAGGCTCTGCATGAGACGATGAAGCTTGGGCAAGACTTGGCGATGGATGGACCGACACAACGGTGAAGAGCAAGTGAGGTCAAGATCGATGAACCAATAATGTCACATGACAATATGAAGTGGATCATATATCATTTGTCATGTGGTTGGTGCATATGTTGCATCAAATCTTGGAGGAGATGGAATGGAATATGCAAGGCAAAAAGTATAACCTATAGGAAATTTCATTTTGTTGGTCATAAATGAGTAGAGCATATTATGACTGGGTTTAGGTTTGGTAACCATAATATTAAAGGGGAAAACTATATTTGTTTTACTCATCTAGTGCCACGAAATCGAATTTCTTTTTGCATATGCACTAGGGCTTAGTGACTTGATGAGGTGGTTGAGAAATTCATGAGAATATCTTGAAAAATATTATCTCAAGTGCTAATGTTTCCTTGGATTATTTGGATGAGTTAGCACATGTTTTGGAATGAGAATTGTTTAAAGTTTGGAAGAAAAAGAAAGAAGTATGTTGTCTTTGAAAATGGGAAGGGATATCTACTGGTGGGGCCGCCTTCTTTCCTCGGCTTTTTTGCACCGCTTTGGCCTGGCCGACTGGTCCTCTTCGTGCGTTGGGCCGCCCCACAGCTACCGCTTGCGCCATGGGCCATGCCTTCCCTACCCGCGCTGGGCCGCGCTTGAGCAGCTTACTCACTGGGTCATCGGCCTTGTGAAACTTAATTTAATTCTTGTCCGATCCATAATGCCACTTCAACATATGTGGATTGAGATGAATACACTTACATCCAAACAAGGCCTTAATGTCTCCAAAGAGAAAAATTGAGTTGTCTCATACCACAAAACATGGTCAGGACCATCCCAATCCACTTCGGCTCTCAACCAAACACAATCCTATAGTACACACAAGGAGTGGCCAGCCTAGCCGGTTAGCAAAGCTAACAGGTTTAAAACTTTGACCTATTTGTAGTACTCATATATATGTATACTTTAATTAAAAATCAGCGTACAACGGTCGATGGAAAATTAGCATTACTACTAGAATCGACTAGTTTCCCCACAGTAATTTGTTTCGCTACCATTTCATGTGCAGCCTAGGGAAAGATATGTTTCCCTAGGGTTAGTTATCAAAATCCTAGGGAAACTTCTCTTTCCCTAGGTAACCATTGGATTCGTCGGGACGAGTCAAAGGAAAGGACCCAGGACAAGGCACATTGGCACCCATGTGTGCTAGTTCCTTATGGAAAAATAGAAATCCTAGGGAAGCTTCCTAACCTAATCCCTCCCCAAAATCCCTCGTGTACAATTCAATTGGCGCCACCAGCATCTCTCCCCAAAATCATCGCCTGCGCTCCCATCCACTCATGTTGCCATCATCTCGTGCCTGGCACCACTAGCATCCCGCACGCGCTCACATCCAGACCCACCGGCAGAGGAGCCGGGCTTGGACGCAGTCGTAGTCCCGCAAGGACCTAGAGGCGGGCAGACGGTAGAATCTAAGGGAAACAGTTGGCATCTCCCAACGCGCACAACGTCCTGACGGCGAAGGCAATGCAGCGTTCCTCTCCTCCCCGTGCTACTCCTGTGCGACGACTCCTCTCCTCCAATCCCAGCAGCGGAGAAAGCTGATCCACATCCACGCTGAACATATGTTTGTTGCAGTTAAGGTAGTGTATAGTAGTGTAGACTCTCTGTTACCAAATCTGTATGGTTTTGCATGAACAATTTTACTCCCACACTTGATATGAATTGGTGAGACTCTTACTGATACACTAGATTTTGATGGAAGGATACACTACAATTGTTGTAAGCTTTGCTTCGCCATTTGGAGCAACTTATCATCTTCCATGTTCTACAATCCATCCTAGTATGCTTTTTTTTTTTTTTTTTTTTGCACAATTGCACATGGAAGCATTAGTCATAAGATCGTAGTTTTGTGTAAAAAAAAAAATAGGTTTATCCTAGCGGTCACTACTTACTGAATTGTTGTACATATACTTTGTGATCCTTCATTTTGAGTACAACATGTTTAACAGTTCCTTCAACACATCATGGCCCTTGTATGCATTAATTCAACATTTTTCTAAATTATTAATCTCATAGGCTGGTACATTTGGCTTCCTCTGTTCGGCCGAAAACTTCGGATGAAACAATAAGTAGGATCGCTTGTGGAGTATTTTGTGGCCATTTGAGTGAAACAAGTGTTGGATTGAATGTTATCAGAAAAAAGTGTTGGAGTGAGTGGAGTGAATGAGACCATGAGTGAATGGAACTGCAAGTGTTGGAGGCACATACACTCCTCTACAGGAAGAACAATTTCAATTCTTTTGATAGCCGTCAAACTATTAGTTGTAGTTGATCAACTCGTTCGCCTCCTGGATAGCCACTTTTCAATTTGTAGATGTTTGGTTATTGATTTGTGAAATTGTGATAATATTATAACTCTAAATGTATAGATTTGTGGTTATGGAATGGATGGAATGAGTGTGGTCCATGTATGAATTTAAATTTGAAATATTTGTATATTTGAATTTGAATACAAATTTGCATTTGAATTCAAATATGAAATTGTTATGTATGATATAATCTTTCCCTAGAGTTTTGATTCCTAGGGAAAGATTGTTATACGTTAGCAACCTTTCCACGTCAGGTTTGGCGTGCCATCTAAGAAGTTTCCCTAGGGGATGAAACTCCTAGGGAAAAAACAGTTTTGGCGAAACCATAAGGGAACAATATCTTTTCCGTCGAATTCTCTCATACGAAATGTCTCTGTTTCCCTAAGCTTTTATTACAAGCTTTTCCCTAGGAATATTAACCCCTAGCAAAAACTCAGATTGTACGAGTGCATGAGCAAAGTGGATCCGCGTGGAAAGCGAGAATAAGACTGACGATCGGTTCTGGTACGTTACATATTAATTATAGTATCACTTGATACTCTATACTATATATAGTAGGTCGTACAAGTAAACACATTCCCAAAGTACAATTGTGCACGTATACTTATTTGGCATGCAATACCTACCATGCTCAATATATATTCTAAAGAATATATATACAAGCGTGGTACGTAGCTGGCTTGCTGCATTATCACTTATCAGTCATGGACTCATGGTGCTCGGGAGATCACGATGCTTTCATAAGCATATTCATCCAACTTGAATTATGAAATAAAAAGGTTACGAATTTTGCTATGTCGTTGTACCTAATTCTTGAGACAGACCAGCCGCCTCAGGAGATCTATTTTTAGAGATGGTTAGAGGTGGTTATACAAATGTTAATTTAAAGGACGGCTCAACTCCAACAGTTTCCCATTTGAATTTGATATTCTCAAATTTTTGCTAAAAGCTATAAAAACTGCTTCCAACAACTTTGCATTTGGAGTTGGCAATTTGGACAACATTGGAAAAGAGGTCATCCCCACGCAAATATGCGCGCGCTTCGCCACTTTCGGCATTTGTGGCGCATCGAAAGAGGTGGGAGTGCATAAATATAATTTTGTTTATATCTCAGGGTTTCTGACATAAGTTTTCAAGAGGTGGGGCATAAACATAATTTTGTTTCTCTCTCAAGTTTTTCTAATGTAAGTTTGCAAGTGAATTATGTCACGCTGTCGGAAATAAGCTCTTTTTTTAATTGACATATCTTTTAGAAGTTGGCAAAATCCAAAATTTATCAAGTAAAATTTGGCAAACTTTTGGAGATGGGTTTGCTTTTTCAACCATCTCTAAATCTAAAATTAATAATTCCTAGTAAAGAGACGTCACAAAAAGCATTTTTTTTTTTTTTAAAGGCGTCTCGATACGCCGCCACGCCGGCTGTGCCAAAAAATAGAAAAGTTTCATTTACGTAGTCATGTTAAAATTACAAGTACGCCACCTAGTGTTTCTCTCAAGTTTTTTTTTTTGTTTTGTTTTTTGGAAATCATGTCTGGTGCTCTCTCTACTATCAATATGATAAAGAAGATCACGAAGTGGCAACCACTCTATTTGAGTAGCTACTGGACTTGAAGCACGTGATGCACGTGTGTGATAAAATAATGCACACAAGAATTCCCAGCCCATTCGGTCAAAAAAAAAGAATTCCCAGCCCCTCTATTCGGTTATCAGACAAGTTTTGGCTTGTCCAGCAAAACAACAAGCCTATAACCAAATCAGCTAGCACGGCTCAGCATAGGAAAACATTGCCTACAAAAACTAATATAGCTAGCAAGCCAACCGAACTCATTCATTGGCCTAATTAACATCCTCGTTCGGTAAGGCTAGCAGGCGAGCTAGGTAGAACCAAATGCGCCTATGGGTAAGTCACAGATATATAATATAATAAGTAATATTTTTTAGAGTTTTTTAAGTCGACTATACTTCAATCTGTGAGCACCGTGGGTGTACAATAAATAAATAATACATAATATTTCTATAGTTTACAATACACTAGTAGAGAGGGGTTGTAGTCCCAGTTCCCAACCCGCATTTATTCCTGGTTTTGGAACGGGACTACCGGCCTTTAGTCCCGGGTCACACAACTAGGAATAGATCCCATATTCAAAATAAAAAAAATAAATTAAATTTTTAAAGATCTCTCTTGTAGTTTGTGAGATTCAGAACTAAGACCCATGCATCGCACGTAGATTCCATAGCAACTCAGCTACAAACCATATGTGACATAGTCCTAGGCGCACTCCTTTTTAAATTGACCCATAGGAGACCTTTCAGTCTCCGGGACTAAAGGTTTGAGGACCTTTAGTCCGGGTTGATAACATCAACCAGGGACTAAAGGATGACTTTTAGTCCCGGCTCATATTACTTAATTGGGATTAAAGGGTTTCCATTGCCGGTGCCGGCAATAATATTCCCTTTAGTTCCAAACTTTAACACAAAAGAGACTAAATGTGTGTACCGAAAGTCATTTCTCTACTAATGATAACAAATGCATACTTCGATCAAACCGAGTATCTACTTGTATCACGTTGACCTCAACATACAAAAATGTTTTATTTTGGTTCAAATTATCTAACTTCGTATCAGAAAACCCCTTACAACTGCACTTCAAGGCCTCCAATAACGCCTCAGAATGCGAGGCTATCCTTCACGGCCTCCAAATAGTTGTTCAATTGGGAATCAAACGTCTTAAGATTGACTCCAACAGCATAGGCCAAAGGCGAGGCAAACTGAAAATCCATCGCGCACAGTGTTTCTGCCTACCAAATACCCCCTCCAACAGACCACGCAAACGGAGAAGCGATTTTGGCTCGGAGGAGAGAGAAAACCCAAATATAGCTCTTCTCTCTCCTCGAAGGCAAATCACTAGTGGGGACCGTGTAGGAGCAGGCCCCTTGCTTGCCCATGGCCTCGTCATCCTGGCCTCCGCACCGCCGCCGCCGCCACCACCCTCTTCTTCGGGCGACACCATCACCGCAGCCCTCAATCCCACGCTCCCAAGACGCCACCGTCTCCATCGCCTCCGTCACAACCTCGCCCAACCCCCACCTCTCGGCGTGGCGGCCCGAGCTCGGGTCTTCTTCCGGAGAGCGGGCCGGCGCTCTTTGTTTGGCGGCGGGCCGAGGTTGCTTTCGCGCGGCGGTGCCGGCGCTCCCTCACGCGCTCAAGCCGATCAGGCCCACGCCGTCTTCCCCGGCGAGCTCGGGACGCGACATAATTCTCGTTGATTTAGGATTTAATTTTGGTGTGAAACCAAAGCCATTGGTTATCGTATCAAATTATATTTCCAAGCATGTTTGGATCATCCAAGGAGTCCGTATACGCTCTGGGCGTTGATTTCACTCGGGACTGCTCCAAGATGCCGAACTGGGCTCGAACTTGAGTTGCTTCTCCACCTTGGGAACTCGAACCGGATTAGCCTCGGGGATCCTTCTTAACTTGGAAACCCTTGATGGATTCCTTCTTCTCCACTCCATGCATCACTCATGGACATATGCATGGGTGCCATATCCTCATCATATCCATAGTGGATGATGTGTCTTAGTGACGTGGATATCATAATTCTTGTGTTAGTGAACTTTAATTGTCAATGATAGTATACTGGTGAGGTGGGCACCTTACATTTCAAGAGAAATTACTAGTGGCAAATGATAATGGACTGCTGAGGTGGACGCCTTGCATATCTAGGGAAATGGCTAGTGGAACTATGACAATAATCTTCTAGAAGTCATATGTAGTTTAAAACAAATTTGATATGATACACAAGTCTATAGCGCATGCATTGTTAGATAAGTAGACAATTTCGAGATTAAAACCATAACATATCATAACGATCTCATATACTAGTTAGATTGAACAATATGACTAGCGACATGGTGAACAACCATGTGATCAGAAAAAAAAAGACAGGGCGAGGCTCAAATCAAAAGTAGGGGCCCTAATTTGGGGCTCCTTCTAGAGTTGATCTAAGATCATCTCCAATACTTCCAAATTGTAATTCAATGAGTTCTACAATTAACTAAAAAGGTTAGGAGTACATTTGTGAATTGTTTCATTTTTTTTTTGAAAAACACACTTCTAAAAGACAATTTTGCATTAGAAATCCTAGACTACTTCTAAACCACTCCAACTAATTTATACTTTCTTTCTCACTTGCACATTTGCATTGAGAACCTTGCCCCACTCTTTCCCATGTCCTTGCACCTCTAGATTGGCGGATGGACACATGCATTTGTTTGAGAGTGTAGAAAGATTGAGAGCTAAGATAGGAAATTGTTGGAGAGCATTTTTTTTCCCAACTTTGCTTAAAAATCTAGATTTGGAGTGGATTTTAGAAACTCTTGGATACTGCTCCAATATACCTGGGAACACCCACGGTACACGTGTGGTGACCCAATATTTAATCATTAACGCTATATTTTGGTTAGATTTAATTAGACTTTGACTCAAGTTTATTTTAGTCATATCAAATAAGTAAATTTTAAGGTCTAAAAATTCTAGGTGCAGTAAAAAATAATTGTGCATGGAATTGACATAATTTAAATGTTGAGTCATCGTGTATACCTGTTGTGTGAGGTAGAGAAAGATGGAATCATATGCACGTCGAGCTACTCAAAGACAATGCATCTACAACAGTTCCCCATTTATGGTTTGACAATTGTCTTTGTTTGTCAACTCTCAAATCCAAATATCAAGTTAAAAAAAAAAGATCATCTCCAACAGTTTGGTATAATTCACTTGCCAAACTCAAATCTAACTTACATCGGGAACTCTGAGAGAGAAACAAAATTTTGTTTATGCCCCTCCACCTCTTGAAAACTTACATTAGGAACCCTGAGACAAAAACAAAATTATGTTTATGCCCTTCCATCTCTTCTAATACGTACGATGCGCCGCGAATGTCAAACGTCGTAGCACGCGCATTTTTGCGTGCATGAAGGCTGGATTTGCCAACTCTCTCCAAATGCCAAACATGAATGTCAAACTGTTGGAGGATCAATTTTGAGCTTTTGGCAAAATATGGGAATACCAAACCCAAATGGCAAACTATTGGAGCTGCTCCTCAGGTTGTAAAAAAATTGTCAAAAAAAAAAAAAAAAAAAAAAAAAAACTCAGGCGACTAAACCGTGACATGAGTCGTGCGGCGTCAGTAAAGGTTTACATGACATGTGCCCGTGTAAGAGAAGGACCTCTTCTTGACTTGGACTAAATAATAATGTGTAGAAGGAAAATGGATGGGACTGGATAATGGTTAGATGAAAAAAATTTACCATACTTTAATTAATTACATTATAGTAGATATGGGTTAGTTCAAGTTTGCAATTGTAATATTAATTTGTGCAATCCTGCAATTTATTTTCCCTATAATAAAGGCATCGTGCATGAATAATCTAAGAATCCATTTTGGGATTCAGATTAACTCGTGCTTCTCTTTATGGGATCAATATTAAACCGCAACTCTTTGTCGTACGGTGAGCAACCGCAGATAAGTTGCAATGAGGTGCAAAAGTAGGAAGCATAATTCCCCTTCAGAAATGAACTGAAGCACCGCCGGATCCGTGGCGCAATGGTAGCGCGTCTGACTCCAGATCAGAAGGTTGCGTGTTCGATTCACGTCGGGTTCAAACCCCCGGTGAATACGGATTCTTTTTGTTTTTTTTAACTTTTTGGCCGGACAGCTTGTAACAAATTACGCGCGAAGGATCGTGCCGTCTCTTCCCTTCGCGCCTTCATCGCGGCCAAATTTGATGCCCAGTAATTCCTTTCTTCTTGCAGCCGTTCATCCCCTTCATTGCTGCTAAATTTGCTCCCAGCGTTCCTTCTCACCTGAGAGTGCTCTGCGTCGAATGTCCAAGTCGGCAATGTGAAGAGTTGCATTGTTGATGGGTTCAGACTTTGCTTTTTTTCTGCAGAAAATGCAGAGTTTGTTGACGACATCACAACATTTCAGGATCTAGCGGAGCATCTCATGTCCAGTGGATGTCACCTGGCTAAGCTGTCAGCAGCTGAATTGTAAGTGAAAAATGGAGTTGGTGGTTGCTTTAGGAGCCTGTTGAGGCAGTTACTATTAGATCATTCCAAATGTGAGTGACATGATTTGGCTTTAATTTGTGAAGATATGGTACTAGTTCTAAGTTGATTATTCATGTTGTCTGTTGCTGAAATTCTCACTAAAAAAAGGTTCCTGATGTATCTGCACTGGCATCTTGGTACTGCAAAGATGACAACTATAACCAACCAATCATTGTCATTATTGATGATTTGGAGCAATGTTCTTGTAATGATGCTGAGTTTAGTTATGTTCTATAGCATATGTACATTTGTTCCTATCAATATCGGTATATATGCTTCTGTTTACATGCTGACGAAACATGATGAGCAGAGTACAAACGGAGCTAGGGGGTGATTCTCTCTTAGAATCCGATGTGTGGAGCGCTCCCGAATGGACCCTTGATTGAGTACTTCTATTTACACAGAAAATGAAAGGAAATTGACAAAATACTAGCATACATTTCTCATACATTGTTGTGATACAGTGCCTGTATGAAGCTCGAAGACATGACAAAGTGCAGCTTTTGGATATTTTCTGTGAGGCAGTCAACCCAAACCTTCAAATTCAAAATGCAACAAATAGTGTTCCTTTCACCTCTAGAGTGAATAATGAAAATTCTTTGTAAAGTATATATAGCCCAAGCAATGAGTACAATAAGGTAAATGATAGAAACTGGTTTCACGTTTTGGATGCACAAATCTGCTCTATGATGACTATTGGAGGAATGTATTCCTGATTTAATGGTCAAGGGATAAGGGACATCCTTGATAACCTGTTGGGTTCAGTACCTGTTGCCTTATTTAGATAGGGTGCCTTTCCCTGACCAGAAGGAATGTGTGCGGAGGGCTGGGGGAGGGCGTATGCGGCTGTAAAGTATCTATCAGATTATTGGCATTAGAACATAAGATGTCAGATTTTCTTTCTTTGAGTCATGCACTAAAACAGATTTTTTTTAATGAACTCGAAAGTTGGTACATTTTTTGTTAGGTTTATTCCGATTTGAGATCGATTGAAATGTGTTCTTCTGGATCAGGTACCTGCCAATGGAAACTTTGTTACATGTCCTTGAATTTTGGTGCATCCATTTAAAGGGGATGGGTGAGGTATATGCTCATTTCTTCATTATTTTGTTCTGAAAACAGTTCAGCATGCAAAATAAACTCTGAATTGGGACTGAACACTCATGATTTCGCTGAACTTGACCTCCTTTTCACTACAGAAGAGGTTTGGAGATCTATTGAGCAGCTGCCTCCAGATAAAGTCCTGCTGGTCAATCGTGAAGAATGACATCATGGCTGCAGTTTCGGCAATTTGGAGCAGAAAATTTGTCAAATTCGAGGTCCTCAACACTGCCTTCATCACCCTACTCCCTAAGGTGGACAACACTGAACGACCAAAATATTTCCAGCCTACTAGCCTAGTTCATAGTTTTGCTAAGCCGATCACAAAGTTGGTGGCCAATTGTTTGGCAAGCCGGCTGCAACATTTGGTTTCACCCAACCAAAGCGCCTGCATTAAGGGTCATTTTATCCAAGATAACTTCATGTTGATCCAGCAAACAGCAAGGTTCCTACACCAGCAAAAACAACCACGAATTCTCCTTAAATTGGATATATCTAAGGCCTTTCACTCAGTGTCGTGGCGTTTTCTCCTTGAGGTGCTGCAACATTTGGGCTTTGGGCTGATTTGGAGAGATGTTGTCAATGGTTTGTTGCCTTCCTCTTCCACACTGGTTTTGTTGAATAGGATTTCTGGTGACTCTATTGTTCACCGACACGGACTGCGTTAAGGTGATCCGCTATCTCCTATGTTATTCATCCTAGTTATGGACGTCTTATTAGGACACATGGTTTCAAAGACTGCCAATGAGGGGCTCTTACAGCCCCTTTCCAGGCGGGTACTGCAGCACAGGATTTCTCTTCGATGATGTGGTGCTGTTTCTAGGCCAGAAGCTGGTGACATCAACTTGGTAATGGAAATTCTCAATCTTTTTGGTGATGCTTCAGGGCTTAAAACCAACCTACAAAAGAGCAATGTCTTACCCATCAGATGTTGTGACATGGAGCTGACCACCATCCAGAGCCTGTTTCCTTGTGCAGTATTTCCTTGTAAATATTTGGGCTTACCCCTCTCTCTTAAGAAGCTCATTAAGGTGCAGATCCAACCTATTATTGATAAGATTGCTGACCAGTTGCCTGGTTGGAAAGCAGACCTCATGACAAGGGCAGGAAGGAGAGTTCAGGTACAATTTGTGCTCACTGCTATGCTAATGAACCTTGTTATGGCCATTGATTTTCATCCCTGGGCCATTAAAGCTGTGGACAAATTCAGACGAGGATTCCTTTGGAGGGGAAGAAGAGAAGCAAAATGGGGACATTGACTTGTGGATTTGGCTTCAGAAATGGGCGAACTTTCCCATCTAGCTTCCCGGACAGGTCCAGGCTTTCTTCAGTATAGCAGGGCACACACCCTTTTCTGGATGGACAGATGGCTGAATGGCCAATCAATTGAAGACCTTGCCCCTCATCTACTTGCTGTAATACCAAAAGGGACAGCAAATAGACGCACACTTGAACAAGCTCTTAATGATCGTTCTTGGGCTCTGGCTATTCGTGGTGACGTGTCAGCAGAAGTAATGGTGGAGTTTTTCGATCCATGGGATCTTCTCTCTGACTTCCAGTTACAGAGCCAGAGATTGAAGACTCTCACTTGGCGTTTTTCCTCTAGTGGACAGTATTCGACCAAGTCAGCATATGAAAGTTTCTTCATAGGATCCACTCCTTGCATAAATTAATAGGTGTTGGACAGCTGATCGTCTGGCAAGGTGGGGGCTGCCACACTTGGAACAATGTCCTCACTGTGATCAAGAGGAGGAAACCAGTTCTGGCTCCATTAATTATGTCCGCAGACTGTAGATACTTCTTTTGATTTGTGGTGGGACATTCAAACAATGGCACTGTTGGGTAACAAGGGGTTGAATCAAATTTAAGTAATATGTTATTCCCTAAATTTAAGTAAATACTAAATTAGTTGTTGATGTTAATCCCTTATTCCCTTTTGTTTTACAGTAGCAATCTATCCCAAGAACATGGTGATGTTAATCCCTTATTGCCTTTTGCTTTGCAGTTCATGACTGGTACGTATCCTTTGAAGGAATTGTCAACAGCGCAAATTCAAAAATTCAAACGGAAATCTTACAATTCTCCATTGAAGAAGAAATCCAAAAGTGTCGCACCCAAGATTTGAACCCTGGGTAGGAGCCCCCCAACCAATGGCCTTTGTCATTGCGCCGTGAGCCCTTATGCAAATCACTGTCCTTTTTTCGGATGCAAGCAAAAGAAGGCCCCATCTTGTTGAGTTAATTACTTTTGGTCCGTAGATGGTTTTGTGATGGCATGCTACACAGTTGAAGAATTTTCGCTACACATGGTAACTGGAACATTGAGGCTGAGCAAGCTTAGATTATGGACGAACTCGTGCTTCTGTAGCTTTTGTATGGCTTTGCTGTCGAATGTTCTACCACTATATGTACATGTAGAATGGTTTATCTCTGGGACCTTAGCATGTGATGTGAGCCACATGGAATTCAGCAGAAAGCAATATCTGTACTTCATTAAGGGCAGTAATTAGCATTCAGGTGATTTTCTTATCAGCTATAATAGTAAGATCGAGAGGGCATATCTTTTAGCCAACCCAAAGCATCTCAGATTCTCAATGATCAATGAGACATTGTTGAGAAACGAAGTACCAGGTATCAAGTAGCCACCTGGTAATAATAACACCATTTGTATGTCCTAGTTTACTGATACCTCCACCAAATTTACAAAATCGTGGGGCGATCACTAAAATGAGAACAGTGGAGGTGTGGAAGTGCTCTCTATTTCTAAATATTATTCTAAAGAGCATGATGTTTATGTTGCGTTATAACAGTTGTTCAGAAGCTGTCATTCTCCTGCTGACTGATGGTCAAAACAAGCCCAAAGTGATCGCTTGGAAAGACAGGCAGCTTAATCATCCGGCTCTCTTTTCGAATCTTCTTCTCCTTCAAGTAGGAGACACCTGGTATTGCCTCCTTTCCGATCATCTCAATGCTGTCGATCTTGAAATCTGCCAGCTTGCACACAAACCGGTCCATTCGCTTCTGCAGCTTGCGGTTGCCTGACAGCATGCCATTGGCCTTCGTGTCATAGGTCCAGCCATCTTCTCCAGGCTTCAGCTCAACCCAAGCATCAGTCCACCCATCCTGCAGAGGGAAAGGGCCGTCTCCCTTGTCGTCCCAGTTCATGTCCCCACAGAGTATGGCATTGGAGCAGCGTCCCAGAATTGTAAGGCATTGCTTTGCCTGATCCACACGTTCTTTGCTGTACATCTGATCCCACTTAGGAGGTTCAGGGCATGGGCTCTCTAGGTGGGTTGTGCCTATCCTCAACATTGTCATCTCTCCTGTGCTAACAGTTGTTATGCACAGCTCTCTTCCCATTATTGAGTTTGAAAATGGGATGCAGTCCGATGTCTTCATAGGCACTTTGCTCAACTGTAATTAATGAGGTCAAAAGAAATCAGGAAAAAACAAGTGAACACTGAGAAAAGGATAAACATTGCCAACCTCCCAAATTCCCATGGAAGTTCAACTATAGATACCACATGAATCCCAATCAAACATAGCCCTTTGTAACTTGTAATAAAGTTGCTGAATAAGTGAAGTTACAAAACTTGGTAGTCAAACTCTTTTTGATAGATCAAAAATGGTTCACTAAAAATGTGCTGAAGTGTTTGGATTGACCAGATCCAATATGGAACCATTGTAACTCACTCACCCATATTCTGCAGGCATTACATAAACCAAAAATGGACAAAATATTCTGTGCAAACCACATCTTCAGTGCAATCCATGAAAACCATATTAAAACCATGCTTAGGAGTTTTCAAAAAAAGATGAAACTATGCACACCAATAGTGCATCTATAGATGTGCATTGTCACAAAATTTGAGAATCAAACTCGTCTTGTAAAAATTCATATGAAAATAACAAATTTCATTTGCATATGCACTAAAGGACAGAATTTGGAATTGTCCTCTTGTGCATATGCAAGTGAAATTTGTTAATTTCATGTGATTTTTTTTACAAAACGAGTTTGAACTCAAATTTTGTGACAATGCACATCTATAGATGGACTATTGGTATGCGTAGTTTCAAATTTTTTTGAAAACTCCTAAACATGGTTTTGGAAAGGGTTTTCATTATTGCACCGAAGATGTGGTTTGCACTGAATACTTTGCCCCAAAAATGTGTCTTAGATGACATGAACAGTCAAAGACAATATTTAGCAACTTCTTTGGGAATCTCTACTTACAAGAAATTGAGTGAAAGCATTCATCCAAAGTTCTCCACTTACAAGAAATTGAGTGAAAGCATTCATCCAAAAAATGGAAACCATACCACATGTAAAATTTGCAAGAAGAATTACCTGCATGCAGTAATACGGCCTCTGAATAGCCTGCTCATGTGACAACGAGCATTTGTATTGTTGCCACCAGCCGGATTTTTGCATAAGCTTATATATGTTTGGTGTAACCTCCTGCAATTCTACATATTAGATCCCACTAAGGATGGGAAAAGAAAATAACTCTTAGCTCAGAGTGTGGACCTGGAAGCATATAAAGTCTGGGCTGTGCTGCTTTATAAGATCCCCAAGGGCATCCATCCTTTTTATCAATTCCATATCCTCCCGGAACCAGACATTGTATGTCATGATTTTGAAGGTCTTCTTTTTCCAAAGAAATCTCAGGATTTCCTGTGGACAGACATTTTGATTTTCATGTGACCCTAGCAAACTAAAATGCATTAAAAAAAGTAACAGCTTCAAAAATGGATTGAACTTTGAACTTGCAACACAGCTACCTAGTTTTGATGTTATGTTGTACACATAGAACAGAAAAAATAAGGAGTACTTAAATGATTTGATTGGATAGCCCTTCTACAAGTTATTTTAGCATAATGTTTGTCCATCAAAGTGAGTAATAGCCAACGACATGATACACACTCCCTCTTTCCATGTCATCAAAGAACAAGTTGCATCAAAGAACAATGGTGCTTCTACCACCAATACATTGTTCACTGTTAGGAGTGTAAAACAACAGGGTACATTAACATTACATTCAGATATTTCCAACAACACACACTTTGAAAGCAATTTGAGGGGAATCAGAAGCACCACAGACCTTGTAAATTTGACCCCAAACTGTAACAATGGGACTAAAAAATATTTTCTCTCTAAAATATATATACATAAAAGGGAGATATAAGTAACATAACATAGCACAGCGCAGTATTCGACAATAGGATCATGGCACTGCCATAACAGAGGAAAGGAAATGCATAAATCCTGGACGCCCTGAAAGCAAGAACGGATCTACAGAGAACGGGAAGGGAAAAGCGACCCCATTCAACAACGTAAATAGAAACATCCCCATCTATTTACACGCCAGTGCATTTGAGAGCGAACCTTTCTTGGCGGCGGGCCCCTTGCCCGCACTATCGCAGAGGTCGACCACATCCGGCGACGCATCGCTCTCCCTCTTCCTCTCAAACAGCTGGGGTGGGGAAGATGCACTGCGCTCCTTCGCCAGTGCAGTTGAGAGGGCGGCGAGCGAACCTTTCTTGGCGGCGGGCCCCTTGCCCGCACTATCGCAGAGGTCGACCACATCCGGCGACGCATCGCCCTCCCTCTTCCCCTCAAACCGCTGGGGTGGGGAGACGCACTGCGCTCCTTCGCCAGTGCTGAGAGGGCCGCGATCTCCTTCGCCAGTGCAGTTGAGAGGGCCGCGATCGAACCTTTCTTGGCGGCGGGCCCCTTATCCGCACTATCGCAGAGGTTGACCACATCCGGCGACGCATCGCGCTCCCTCTTCCTCCCAAACCGCTGGGGTGGGGGAGACGCACTGCGCTCCTTCTTCCTCCGCCCACGCTCGGGCGAGGCCAACGCGACGACGGGGCTGTCGACGTCGACCTCCACTGGGCGCGAGGCCTCGCACACGTCGCATTTGTCCCAGGGGCCAGGGTTGAGGAACGTGCACCGGACGCAGCTCCAGGAGCCCGGAGGCGGCGGCGGGGAGCAGGTAGGGGAGGACATGGTCGAACCTTGTGGGGGACTGGGGATGAGGCGGAAGCCGGAGGCGGCGGCGGAGTTAAAAGGGGCCTTTTCGAATTCGAAAAAATGGAGCGGGTCTTTCCATGGCGAGAGCTACGGTCACGGCCGATCTGAACCCTTTGTTGACCCCCATCGGACGGATCCCGTTAATAGTCCGTTGAATTTTGAGTAGATACATTTGATTTGCTTTGATTTATTTATTTATTTGAATAAAAAAGGGTGTCGAAGATTTATTTATTGATTGCAGTTTCTATAATTTTGTGTACGAAGTTGGTTTCCATAGCATACGCTCTCTACTATTTTTTTATGTGCGTTGTTATCTTGCTTCTAAGGTTTATTATTAGTAGAAGAGGATCTATTCTAAGAAAATAGTAGAGGATTATTTTAAATGTATGATGAACAAGAGACATTCCACACTCATGTTCATGGTACACATACTCATACCTAGTAAATACGTACATATGTGTGGGGCTCCGACTCATACCTAGTATGTGTACACATATATAAATCTTACATATGTTAATAAGAAATGATACACATTAAAAAAAAAAAATCAACAAGCGGTTTTCTATATATATATATACACACGTGCTAATCTACACCTTGGGTGTAGGGGAAATTCTACACCTAACAGAAAATTACTGAAGCGAATTTCTAGTAATTACTACTACGTGCGATTACTGAACACCCAGAGAGTGAGCGAGGTTCGGTAATCTCGTGATTTGGTTTAGTATTCTTTATCAATTTGGTATTTGAACTTTGACCACTCATCTTATTAAAAAAAAAATATGCAAACATAATCAAATTTAAATCAATTTTTAAAGAATCTTTATTAAAAATGCAAATTACGATAATTTTTCAATAAGAGCAAGGCCAATAAGTTTGGCCATAAGCCTAAGGCACATCAACAATAGACCAATACTATTAGACAATGTATACAATAAAAGGCTATCCGCACTCATGTTTTCTATTTCCTTCTTCTATACATCCTAATCATTAAGATTCTCTTCTTTTCTTACAAGACTTTTTCCACACTCATCCCTTCTTTATATCTCTACTCTATACCAACTATCATCGGTGAGGCCCACTTATAATTTTATATAAATATGTTCATGTGAGATCTAGTTTTGAAGGATTCATTGAAACGGATTTAATGATGTAATCAAAATTTAATTTGTTCTTTTAGTTTGTGAGTTATAATATTTTTAGTAACTCCAACTAGGGCCCACCATTGATTCTCTCACCTCTCTCTCATTTCTCTCACGTGCGTGCAAGGTGAGCCAGCACAGCGTAGCACCGCTACCGTGCCACACTTCCAGGGCCCGGGAGCTTCTAGTAGACTTTAACGTTTCCCGCCCGTTGCTGCAGGCGTTGTTTACTGGACAGCGCTCCTAGATCGACGGTTTGAAATTTGAATTCAACTGAATTGTCCGGGGTTTGAATTTTACCGTTTGGCCCGGTGCAGTTTGAGTTTTTTCAAAATTCAAAATGTGATTTTTTTATAAAATGCTTGCCTCTAAAAATCTCTTGTTGAATCCAATGATGTCAAAATACAAGTGTGTTTTTCATGATTTTGTGTGGGGCAAACTTAGATTTGAAATTTTTATACCAAACAACAATTTGACCAAGCTTCTATAAATGAACAGCACGATTTTTTTCAAATTTTAAAGTATTGTATAGATTCAACCTCGGTTCTATAGGTTCATTTGGTTGCCTCTTCTCTTGTTTTAAATAAAATGGGGCTAACTAGTGGGTATTGTATGATTGGTTCATTTGCTACCTGTTAAAATGGCTATAGGGTGTGAACCAAACCAACCCCCGACCAAAACACCATCCAGGCTCCCCTCATCCCTTCCCAGGCCATCCATATGCTCGTGTTTGGTTCTTTGTGTACCATGCTATACAGGATGAGGATGATTGTGTTTGGTTGCCGGGATGGATGATGATTTGGGGACGACATGATACCTTTGCATTGTGTTTGGTTGCACATTGGACCATTTGGATGAATGGCCAAACTTGTCACCCCCATGCAAACATGGTGACCTTACCACCGCAAGCACCCCCCGGCCTCGGATTCGGCGGTTTAGCTTAGAGTTTATGAACTCAAAGGTAATCAAAACACATGGTGGCCATGAAATCGTCCAGGAATTTACAACCTGAACACAGCAGTTGCAAAACCGAGGCATGTAAGTTCCTGGACGACTCGATGAACAACATGAAAACATAGCACCAAGGGCTGACAAGCCAAATATGATCACAGAATGAGTCTCATTAACCTGCCATTACATTCATCATTGGCCATAGGGTTTAGGAAAGCAACAGGCCTCAGCATAACAAGGGTGTCATCACAGGTGGCATGAACTACGAACTGTCAAGCTCAAAGCAGCCATGGAGACATGGCATCGTCCCCTCCCAGCCATCCATAGGGTGGTAACCACTCGGTTGCGTGGAAGGGGAGGTATGCCATGCCTTGATGACTACCTTGAATACAACTTAAAACAAAGTAGCCACCTCAGTACACTAGATTTAGCATCATCGGCCAATTAAAAAAACAACATTGAGTTGAAAGTTGAGTTGACCAGCAGCAGCAACAAGGCCACAACAACAGCAGTAGTAGTCTAGTTCAATAGAACAAATGTCCAGCCCCAACAGCAAGGCCACAACAACAGCACCAACAGGCCCAACTAGCCCCAAAGGAGCCTGATCACTAGCACCAGCACGAGTAGAATAAGAAGAATAAGCACAGCTCCACAAACCAAATGTGCATACACAGAACCAACAACCACAGGTGCACGATGATGAGCTCCTGCAAGTAGTGGTGCACGATGAGCAACCTGGGGAGGAGCATGGTCCAAAATAGGAACATGATCAGCAGGTGCAACCTGAGGAGGCTGTTGGTTTATGACAGGATGGTGATCAGGTGGCACCTGTTCAGGAGTAGAGGGCAACACATGGACTGTGTCACCTCCAGTGTACTCCAGGTAGGCGATTTCTGCCTCTTCCCTGTTAGGAAAGCTTTGGTGGAAGTTGTTTGGGTACCCATTCACTGAGTTTGCAGCAATAAACCAAGAGTTGGTTATACCAACCCTCCTTCCTCGGTACACCACATACCAAGCCATGACTCCCTTCACAAAACACCAAAGAAAATATAATGAGAACATAGGCAAATAGGAACATGATCAGCAGGCATGAGATAGCATAAAAAAAAGGCCTCAGCATACAGAATGGAATCAGTAAATCAAACACTTCTTGCAGTATCCTCAGCCCATGGACTGTCAACCAAACAGAAGGGATGAACAAATCAAACTTCTTGCAGTATCATCATCAGATGGGCCATCAACCTAATGAGATAGTCATCAATAAAACACATTTTGCTGCATCACTGGTTAGAAACAAATGACAGAGTAGTGAGTGAAGGTAGGCCTCAGAAAGCATGAAACCAGAAAACAGAGAACCCTGGTTTCCATTGCATTTCAATCATCATTGGTGGTTGGGAACATGGAACAAACTCATAACAGCCATGGAGTGTTCTAGATCATCCACAGGTTGCCATCCAAAATGGACATAGGACCAAATGGTTGCAATCCTATGGATGATGCTAGAATACTTGATGACTGCTATGAAATAACAGGTACAAGTAATAAAATGCCACCTCAGTTTTGAACACATAGATCATCATAGGCCAATGAAAGAGACAGCTTAGGAGGGAAATCAAAAAATAAGGCCTCAGTAGCTGATCTAGAGGGTTGGGTCAGCAGAACATTGCATCATAGGTTGCATAGTGCTTTCCTTTCGCCATGCACAAAGCCTAGTTAGAGCAGGAACACCTTGTGCTTACTGACCCATCTAGGCTTAGTTCCATGGCGAAAAAAAACAACAGCACCTCAAAAATGTTCAGACATCACAGGCCAAAACAACAGCAGCAACAAGAATGTTCAGACATCACAGGCCATCACAGCCCAAGACAGTGTAGGACAACAGCAAGGCAGCAGAAACATAGCAGCTTAATACCAACAAGACAGGTGCAGCAGCATAAAGGTTACCAACAAAGCTAATTAAATTGACAGGTGCATCATGAGTTTACCAATCTCAGGAATAGGTCCACAGTTGCATCATAGCCAACACAGGCCAAATAAAAGAGTTCCCAGGCTGAACAGCATGCACAGGCAACAGTTTGCAGCATGCACAACACCATGAATGACTCCTATGTTATACAAAAATATGAGCCTCCAGTGTTCAGGCTCCAACCTAGCACTATCAGTGGTTAGTGCTACAACAAAAGAAGTGGGTCATAGCATAGGTCAGTCAGTTGCCCCATATGGACTCTAGGGGAAGTAGGCAGTGGATAGGTAGGTCCTAAGCCACAGAATCCTGTGCTCCTCAGTCATCTGGACAAAGCAAAGGCCCTCAGCCTTGTTCTTCAGGAGGTAGACTAGAGCAAACATGAGTGCCTCCTGGGTGTACCCAGGGCAGCCCATGACACAGGAGTAGAGGTCAGAGTGGACCTCATTATGCTGTGGAGCCTTCAAAGCTTCTCCAACAGCCTGCACAGCATTCACCATGCCAGACATGAGCTCAGCCTCCTCCTTGGATATCTTCCTTCTTTTCCCACCCCTCTCCTCTGTAGGAACTGAGCTCTCAGCAATGTTCTCAGGCTTGTTGACACTAGCATGGGCAGACCCACCACAGCCTGTGGGCATGTCAGAGACCTCCCCTCCAGCATCTAGGTCTATCTGCCCCATGTCAGTTCCTAGTGGTTCAGTAGAACCCATAGCATACTTACCAGTTGTCAGGGTACCACCAAAGATAGCCTCCATCTCAACATAGTTCTCTATTGGAGTGTTGAGGAACTTAGCATCATTGGGATGATCCTAACCATTAGACTAAGCAAAGCAAAAGGAAGGCAGAATGTAGAGTAGGGAAGGGAAGTGAAGAAGGTTTAGACACCTTGGTGTGCCCATTCAGGTGGTCATCATCAAGCACTATCATCTTAAGATCATCATTCCAGAGAGCCCCACTAAGTTCCCTCAGCTTATCTATCTTTTGCCAATGCTTCCTCCACTTTCTCATGTGGTTCTGGATCTGGGTTACACTCACATTGACCCCAGCAAACTCAGTTACCGGGCCGACAACTTTTCGATATGGACCTCCTTAAACCCCTTGTCAGTTTTCACTCCCTTGACAACTAAGTCATACAACCTCCTCAGCATGAAAGCAGACTGAACAGGTGTCCAGTGCATTGGGCCATTGGCAGGAGCTTGAGTAGCAACAAAGTCATCATCAACATCCACTACTGGTGCACCATTGGCACCCAAAAGGCCATCATCATCAATCTGCTGGATGTGGTCACCCATCCCAGCCATTCCTAAGGACAGAAGCATCCCATAAAATGCATGAACAACAACTGAATAACCAAACCAATTAACTTATTACATGAACCAAATAATTGTCACATCATTGCACAGTGCCTAAGGCCTCATAAATTGTTCAAATGTCATCATCACAAGCAACTTAAAAACAAAGAAGAAATGGTTCAAATGAGTGAATCCTAAAGCCTAACAGAGCCCCTGTTCTGCCACATTGCCTGAGCCCATGCCTCCCTCTGTGCAACCCAAGCAGCATTGTCAGGGACATTGTCTTCTGTGGGATCATTTTCATTTGGCTCCCAGGTGGCCTCAGAAGGGAAGAACTCATCCTCACCAGTCCTAAGTATCCAATTGTGGAGGATACAGCAAGCTAGAACAAGCTTGACTTGGGTTCTGTAAGGGTGGAAAGGCTTGTTGTCAAGGATCCTGAATCTGTTTTTTAAAGCCCCAAAAGCTCTCTCTACTGTGGTTCTAAGAGAGGAGTGCCTAAGGTTGAACAGTTCTTTATAGTTCTGGGGTCTGTTGTTGCCAAACTCCCTCAGATGGTATCTTGTGGCCCTAAAAGGAGGCAAGAACCCAGGCCTCACTGCATAGCCAGCATCAACAAGGAAGAATTTTCCTACAAGTTTCAGTACATAAGCAAGGCTTAGAAATGCAGTGACTACAGATGGGAAATACTAGGTGTCTGGGTGGTTTGGACTATACCTGGAGGCACTCTTAGTCCATCAGTCCTGTCAAGAGCATCTGACAAGATTAGGGCATCATGGGCAGAACCCTCCCACCTAGCAAGCACATATGTGAACCTCAAACTAAAGTCCACTGCTGCCAACACATTCTGTGTGGTGCACTGCTTCCTCCCTCTAAAGGCTTCCTGCATCCTCTTGGGCACTCTAGCTAGGACATGAGTGCCATCCATTGCCCCTAGACATTCCTAAATAGGATAACATATTTGTATTAAGGAGCAGCATCATATTCAGACTGCAAATAGGCTGAGAAATATGCAAAAGAACCTACCTTAAAATAGGGATACCACCTAGAGCTCTGTGCAATCTTAGGATGGACATGGTTGCTAGCTGGGACCATGAGTTCATGCCTAAGCTCCCCAACTGCATACAATACTCTGTGGAAGAACCTACTTATAGTCTCACCAGACCTCCTGAAACTTAGATCAATCACCCTAAACCTCTCATTGTGGCCAACCACAAGCAAAAACATAGCTACTTGTTCCTCAACAGTAGCATGGATTGAGTCTGTTACCAGGGATCTAGCTCTAAATAGGTCACACAGTTGGAAAAAGGGGGCTCTCCTCATCCTAAGCAGGCTAACAGCACGCACATCATCAGTGTGGTACATGTAATTAAGGTTGTTCATCCTCTGCTGGTCCCTTGCTGACATAGGTGCATAGGTGATAGGCATGGGTTGAGATAGTCTTCTTCTAAACCAAGTGAAAAACCATACGACCCTTTGCAACAACCCACGGAAGCGGCGGCTCGGCGCCTACCTAAGAAGTCCATTTCTAACAAGAGCAATGGAATAACAGCACCTCTATTAGCAATGGATCACTCAAAAGAACCAAAACCTCTAAGCATTTGTAAGTAAAGGATGAATATGAAGAGTGCATAGACATCATCAAGACGCGGCTGCCACACCAAAAGGTGCTCCTCCAGCGCCTAATCTATAGAACAAACAAGTAATCATCGACCTAGGCACTGTGCTCAGTGGTGGAATGAAAGTAATCATCATCAAACGATAGCATGCATCTCATAAACAGGCATAAATCACAGATGCGGCCAGGAATGAAAGTAATCATCATGAATCGACAGCATGCATCTCATAAGTAAGCATAAATCACAGATCCGGCCACGAATCAAGTGTGGAAGCATGAAAACGACATAGATCTGAGCCGAGCAGGTCAAGACTATCACAAAATCAAAAGGGGAAAACCTAAACAGCGCCTGACTCGGAGAGGGAGGGGAAGAGGGGAACGGCGAGCTATACCACCACAAGCACCAGAGCACCGGCGAGGGCGCGGCGGCGGAGGAGCAGCACCGAAGAGGCACCGGTGAGGAGAGGGAAGGAGGCACGCACCAGAGAAGTGGAGGGAAAGAGTGAGGGCGGTAACCCTAGCCACCGCCGCGCGCTTTATATCGGGGGACGGCGCGAGTTGGCGCCAACACCACAGATCTCCCGCCAAGCTCGAGCAGGGGGCCGCGCCGTCCGGGCTCGCGAGGGAAGCTCGCCCCCAGCTTCCCTCGCCGACCGGGATGAGGGAGGGGAGAGGAACGGTGTGGAGCACCGAAAGGATACGGGAAGGGAAACCAAACACGGGCCTGGTACGCCTCGGTACCGAAAATAGGGAAGTGGACGGGTCGGTTCCAGCAACCAATCGCACCCATAATGTATGGAACCGACCCTGGATCTATCTCTGGACCCACAAACAATTTAAAAAAAATCATCGGCTCCTGCTATTGTGGTTGTTCGAGTGGTGAAGCGTTGGTAGGACGGCAGGTCCTCCGAGGCCAGAGTAAGGGGCCGGCGGATCCGCGCACCTAGGGGCATCCGCCGCCGCCCTCTGGCATCCCGCTCCACTCTGGCATCACACCGATCCACGTACCTGGGCACAGCTCCTCCCGCGTCCTGCTCAGGCCAACCTCACCTTGTGCGGACGCATGGAGGAAGATGCGGAAGACACATAGGAGAGAGAGCAGTGGAAGAGGATTTTTTTATTATTATTTTTTTAGTTTGAAGGACCGGGTTCCATGCGTAGAAGCGGGTACTCCATCCTACCGGTGCCACAATATATCGAACCCGCTCCTCTTGTCACCAAATAAAAATAAATAAATAAAAAACACTCCAGCTTGGAAACGACTAAAACCTGCACAGACGCTCTTATCATACCTGCTCTAAGCCAGACTTTTTCCCTCGGTAATAAACGTTTTTCATTTACCACAGTAAACTACTTATTATGTTTTATTTCTTGCCAGAGCGACCAAAAGAATTAAATAAAATATTCTCCGAGGCGAGGTTGCTTGTTACAGCGAACGTGCTAAACGAGGCAACAAGATTGCACAAGCAGAAAGCTGCTCAAACCATTTCAGACAGGATATGCCTGTATCTGCTGGTCTTGAAGCTCGGAGTGAACTCACAGAAGAAGCTCAGCACTGCAGCCAGGTTGTGGGCGCTGTTCTTCGCCACCGCTTTCTCCAGGAACAGGGCAGGCTGCACGGTGATCACCTGGGCAATCCTCCCGTCAGTGTCAGTGATCGGATGCAACAAAACGTATTGCAAGGCGAAAGGGGAAACGGAAAATCAAGGCAACGCCAAGGACCTTGTATTTTCTGGCATAGCGCAAGGCCTCCAAGTAGTACCCATCTTGCAGCAACGCAGTCACGTAATCATGATGCAGGCCTCGCTCCCTCAACATGTCCATGCCCAGATTCCTTGTTGGCGGGTGCTGCAGACCCAGTTCCATGAGTTGCATTGCCAGTTCTTTACACGGCTCAAGAATCTGCAGGAAGTGGTTGATAGCCAAAATGAACGCAGCATGTTTCAGTGTTTTATATGATGTAAACAACATCAACATGACTAGTCAACCAAAATATGAACCACAAATTTTGCTTAATATTACTAGTGGTAAAGTACATACAAGTATAAAGCTTAAAACAATAGCCTAATAATTCAACTTAGCAAAATGTGATTGTCCATATTCAATTCCAGAGGGCTTAACCAGAAAACACTCAAAGAGGCTAGATTTCTATGTAAATCGCAAATGTACTTGTTATTTGAGGGGGAGGGGGGAAACACATAAGTGCAAACTATATGACATGGCAAAGCAATAGCCTCATTTGGACAATAGAAACAGATTAGAAGACTACAAGGCATAAGTGCTAGATAGTACTTCAGAACCACTCAGCAATCCAAAATACATAACCTAGCGAGCAATGCTTAGGTCCAGTGGCAAATCTGCAAACGGCCCATGTTTCGAGTCCCATGTATTGGATATAACAGTTGACAAAATGTACCTAGCGAACAACATAATCATCATTAAACATTTGAATGAGAACAATAAACTGACCTTGTTTGACACAAACAAAGCTATTTCAGCATAACGGCTGCTACGAGCTAGTAGTGTTGCCATCATCACATAAAGGTTGTGAGGAGCCTTGAGCCCAGCCTTTGAGACACTGCAAATAAGACAATATAGCAACTTTTGTTTTCATCCTGTTTTGTCCTGAGAGCAAATAGACAACATTCACTACACAAAAACCAAAGCATATACCATAACACAGAAAAATAGATGATGTCAGATGATTTCACAGGAAACACCCAATGTTATCATGTTGGTCTCATAAAATGGATTGAATGGTCATTGCATGGAAGCAACTTGCCAATTGTGGCAGTGATATGACCAGATTCATTGTTCTTTGCTGCACACCCAGAATTCTAAAGAAACAGCAAATATATGCAGAAAACAAAGTGTTCAATAAACAGCAAATGTACCATGAACTGGAATATTGGCAATTCACAACAATTTAAGATATTAAATCAACAAAATTACCTCCGTAGAAACTCCATCATGACAGCAATAAGATATGCAGGATCACCCATCATTTCATCTTCAACAAGTGTAAAGACAGACTGGAACATCTCAAGTGGAGAAATTGCCACAGTTCCAGCATGTTGTCCATGTTGAGTCAATGTGCCTGAAGACAATGGTCGGCTAGCTTCGCCTACAGCTTGCTGTCTTTTGTCGACAGCATCAGATGTATTGTCCGCAGAATCAGAAGATATATTTATATTTTGTAATCCCTCTATTGCACGCTCAACTCCAGAATTTGACTGTACAGATATATTGACAGCCCCACTTGACTGGTCTGGGTTCACAACAGGACTAACTGTTGTTCCAGAACTAGGTTCCTGAGAAATCACATGGGAGCCCTCACTAGGCTGACTACCTGACTGCTCATTTTGCTCATGTGTTCGCCTAACCCCAGGAAAAGCCCCTCCCATTTTCATCAAACGCGTATAGGAATCAAGAACAACATCCATTGCCTTAGCAACTGTGGGCACTGACCTCCGTTCTAGAATGATTGTCCGAACTATAGCAAGGCATAGAGTCTTAACCTGATTCATAACAATTAACAGGAATCAGTACCATAATGGTGACAGTTGGCAAAATTGAACACCAAATTTGCTTATCAGCAAAGTATGTAGTAAAATAAAATTACCATGCTTGGGTCAGACTTTCGTCTCTGAAGGAATTCCAAAATTGAAGGAGCATCAGAGCTACTAGCAGCAATAGCCTGTAATTCAAGAATAGCATGTTAGAGCAAAAATGTATTCATAATGAAAAGAAGTGATACAAACAATTGACCATTAGCAACTTCTTACCTCCAGGTCTAAATGGAGCTTCCATAAGAGCCCATTCTCAGCATCACAGATGAGGTCCGGAATGAGAAAGTTCCAGCCATCTCCATAGATGGTTCCACCATATGCACTAGACTGGCTGTCTGCAGTCTGAGATACTTGCCTACTATTGATGGGCAGCCCTCTCACGAGCAGTGGAAGTGGTGCAGAAACTGGGGCATAAGTATCCAGGGACACATCGTAAAGTATGACTACTTTTGCATCTATTTGGTGAACCATAATTATGTTGTCAACAGCACTAACTGCAATTCTGCTCGAGTATGTTGGCAGAGTACACTGGAATTAAAAGTTACAAGTTAGGAGAGAAACATTGCTTGGAAACAAAAAGGGAAACTTAACTTGTAGTTCAAACCTGCTGTACAACAGCATCACGGTAAAAGCGATATAGATTCAATGACATACTAACTCTGTCAAGCTGCAAGCAATATATCCTACCATACCTGTCAAGTTTGAGAAAAGTCAGTGTAAATGTTGCTCCAAAAGAGATGAGCAAGAGTGAGAGAGCATACACTGTTACAATGTGAACATCATCTGCAGCTAGAACAGGCTTGTTGTTTGCTTCACTTTTGGACATCATCATCTCAAATTTCGGTATTTTGACAATCCCACCAGCAGAAAACTGAAAGGAAGGAAAGTTTAAAACCTCATCACAACTAAAACAAAAACAAAGTTTCTGTTCAGATCTAATGTTTAATAAAGGTAACTCGAGAAATACTCTTGCTACAGTTATGTATTCAATCTGAATAAATGTCAAAGACTCAGGAATCAAAAGAAAAGCGAGAAAAACAAGTCACAACAGCAATTATGATGGTTGTACCAAATGTTTGACAGGTTCAAAGTTTTGTATGCACAAAAAACTCAGCACAAGATTGAGTTCAAAAAATAGGGACAGTGGGCAAATAGTATCTTGAGTCAACGTGCCTCTAGTGAATTTGGGACAAGATTATAACCTTATTTATATGCATTTTCATTCACCTTATATTTTACCTAGAACATACTCCCTAGTACCTCAATTCCAAGTTATAAGACATTTTATTTTTCTAGACACGTATCTTTTGCTACACACTCAAATACACACTATTGTCTACAGTAAAAACAATATATCTATGAAAGCCAAAACGTCTTATAATTTGGAACGGAGGGACTACAAGCCAAAACAAAACTGTTAGCAGTGACTTCAAAGCTTCCTTCAATCTATAAGATGTTCTAAACTCTACAAATAATCAATATAAATTTACTCCGAAAGAAAAATGGCAAGCTGAAAAAACAGACCCATCTGTTCACACAGAAGCTGAAAATTTCTCAACTGGGGATTTGCCTTGTAGGCAGGACAACCATAGCATCAGCAAGCATGTGACTGGGGTTTTCGCATGTCCCAGAACAGGAAAATGAAGTCTTGAAGTTTCAATGATTTTGTCTCAAGCGGGTGCCATTATTACCTGATAGCCAGTAAACATCGTGCATTGCATTCCAGAAGCAAGAAGAATCAGCCTACTTTCATGTGTGTAAAGATACCAGCTCACATTGAATTTCTTTGATTCCACCAAGTTGAAAGCATGGGACTGAGGCTCATAAGCAAAAAGATCAAGACCGCTGCAACAGAAACTTATTGCATGAATAGCTTAAAGAATAAAGATATGCTTGGCTCCTTTTAACATAGAACTAAATTATTTAAGAGCTTGACATTATATTACACTTAAGCTGATGATATATTCTTAGGGAAAAAGTTGATAATATATTTTTAACACAAACAACAGAATGGCTTAATAGTCTAACTGATAAACATCTTATAGTTTCATCCTTCTATATGGCATTGGGACTAATTTGAGACAATTTCTGTTCCTAAAGTTGTAGCTGTAACAAGTTGCACATACTTTGTTTTTACAAGTATAACATCACATGTTGGGCAATCTGTCCAGAAAAAGCCAAGTATAGTTTCTGAATCAGCTCTGCACTTTTTGCTACAAGTCTCCCCTGTTTCCCTGTTTCTAAACTCAATTTCATGTCTGGATCGTTGAATCCCAATGGCCTTATGATCCAGCGAATATCGAACTGACAAGACAGGTCCTTCATTAACTGGATCAGAGTTTGGAGGTCCAGATGGAGTAGATAGAGTTGTTTTCCAGTATAATATCTGCAGTAATTACACAGGTTAACTTTAGTAATAACCATATTTCTCAAAACAAATAGGAATCATCAGCTGATTAAATGCTCATATACCCGATCAGCAGTTGGAGCTATAAGAAACTTATTTGCATCATCATAGAACAGACCCCGAATGTCTGGTATGTCACATCGCAGCGGAGGATGCTGAACATAAGCATGAGACAGTGCCCCAGGTGTGCCCAAGCCCCCTTGTATCTGATTGCCCAACATTTTTTGTCTCTTGCGTGCTTAGGCTCTACTGATTGTTTAGCCAAGCGAATGAGGTTCTACTTTTAAGATGACTGAAAATAGAAAGGGGTCTGAAATCAGCATGGTACAGTTTTTAACATTAAATGATAACAAAGCACTAAAATACCAGGTATTTTCTTTTGGTTTAAAAGTAAGGACTAAGATTCTCACCTGAAATCCACAGCAATTACCAAAAGAGATTAGTATCAAACTTCCTAGAAATATGGAGCCTCAAACCTTGTTCTTAACCTTTCAAGACAGAAGAGAGAGCACAATTACAAAGTTAATAATTTAAAGACAAGTAGACAATAAAAAAAATCAGATTTCAAACATTCCAAACAATAAAATAAATACACATGTTTCATCCTTAAGAAAGGTACTAAACCAATGGACCACAACACTGAAGGGTAAAGGCAACAGATTAGAGAATAGAGAATAAGAGATATGGTCTATATAGTCTAAAGACCGTTTTGCCTTGGTGTATAAATTATTTTCTTATACCACTAAGATTTAATTGGAAAAATTCCTAATGAAGGAATATCTCCAAACCAAGCCACTTTGTCCGTCGCAGTGATAACAATTCGTACAAGTGTACCATATATACCTTCATTTCTAAAGGGCATAGACAACAGGAGATCAATTCAGGGTTCAAGGCCATCCAGTGCCAAGGATAATGGCCCCATACATATAAATACAAAGTGGACACATAAGTATATGCACCTATCTTTATGATTGAAGTTGAGCCTGTATATATTTTGTTTAATGGCACAGGAAATTACCGCAGTCTGCATGCATGCTCTGAGTGCTAGAAACTCCTTAGAACACATATTATGTTCAATCTCAGGAACCTTTGCTGCTATGCATCTCCCATAATCTTTTGCCTACAGTAGATAACGAACAAGAACAAGCACAACATAAGCAGAGCAAAGACCATGCCAGGCGGCACTTGATTTTTTGGAAAACAGTATTCTTTGTAAAAGCATGCAACCATAGGTGGCAATTTTTCTGTATCCTGTCACTCAAACAGGGAAGTGTAACATGCTTCAATTACTTCAAAAGCCAGCAAGTAAATAACTGACATCTGTCAGGTAGAATGTTTTCCTAGCATTCACATTTTTCAGATTGAGCCGCTTAATTGGTTAAAATTACACATATCTAAAACAAATAAGGCCGCATTCCAAGATAAGACACCTGGCCACTGGACACTGCAATAAGAAATACCTGAACGAGAATTTTGCCTGCACCTACTCTCAGTTGTGCTTGGGTTGGCACTGGGTTCTGGCATCAGAACTGAAGGACAATTGGATGCTCAATTGACACCGAAGAGGAATGACAAGGAAACTACTATTATGGCGAAGAACAACTAGCAAACATCTAGGAACACTCTAGGAGTTTGGGTAGAAAAATCAGTACAAATCTATAATGCAGTTCGCAGCAGGAGCAAACAGACTAGACCCCAAAGCCACGCAACTCCACAAATCTACCACCACTGGAATACCGCACCGCACGAGCAACGAACGGCTAGCCACAAATCACAAGGTCAATCGATCCACGCCCGCACCAACTAGTCGGCACTCCATAAGCCCCAGTAGATTAGTACGCATCACCTGGGTGGAGCACCGACCAGAACGAATCTCGAGCCGCCGCTGGTTAAACCATGTATATACAGCAGGGAGGGTTCCCGAGAGAGGAGGCGGCACCTGGGACGCGCAGACGGCGAGGATCCGGACCAGCGCGGGGGAGGAGGCTGCCGGCTTCCGCTCCTTCATCCGTGTCCTGCCAGGTACTCAGGCCGCCATGCCCTACGCAGACCACACCAAAGGAGACGCAACCGTGGAAGAGGAGAGCAGCGGAATTCGAGCCTTCGAGGGGCTGTTCGCCGACCAGGAGGCAGGAGCTGGGGACTGGAGTGAGGTTAGGAGTTGGAGACGGGGAAGCGCGATCAGGTTTGGTGGCGCGAGCTCGTGCCGGCGGTCGCCGCTCGCCGGTGTACCGGAGACGGATGGGTTGGGGAGGCTGGGGGGGATGGATCGTTTTGTTCGAGCGTGCGGTGGTTGACGACTTTTGAACCAGGGACCTAGTCCGGTGTCAAACCAAAGAACCTGTGATAGCTGCGTCTTGTGTGATAATGATATTGAAGAAACTTTTTTTTGAGAATGACGACTTGGTTGAACCAGGGACCTCGTCCGGTGTCAGATCCGAGAAACCGAAAAGAACCTCGACCCGAACGCCGCTACCACTTAATGCATAACGCCGGAAAATCCTGCGTCACGAGCAAGGATTTGAACCCACGGTTAGCGCCCCACTGGCCAGCGGGTCCCTACCGTGACTAATGATATTGAAGAAACTTGCTTCCACCTTTCTCTTTGAATGTTTTTTTTTAGTAAAAATTGTTTGGAAAATATAGACATCTATTGGAATCTCAGCTTGATGAGTCCATTGGATGTGGTCTTACAAGCTCGATAAGACTTCAACACCATTATCTTCAGAGAAATTACAATCACAGCCTGTTGGATCACACGGAGACAACTCGAAATAGCATTATCTTTTACAACAAACAAAGGAGCTTCATACAGTGGAGAAGGGATTTCAAACATGAACTTGGCCGTGTGCATCAAAGCCAAGGCGGCAAGAAGCCACCTCTTACAAATTTGGAGAGATAGTGTTTTGTAATTCATGTTTTTCTTGCTTTGGACATAAATGCCTTGTAAACCTTTTTATAAATCGATTCTTTCATTTAATTGAAAAAAAACAAGTAGAGGATTCCCCTACAATTCGGTCAAAAAAGGACATAAATTATCTCTTGAAAGTGGTTTTCATGGTGAGTGAACACCTAATAAGGCCTCTAGACTACTAAAATGCCTCTAAGTTTTTTTTAAAAAAATAGACAAAGATGTAGAGATAAATTAGGATTTCACGTACTGACGTACCTAAATAAAATATTTAGAACTCATGAAGATATCTCTAAAAACTTCCAAAATTAACTTTATAAAAAATGGGGAAGCATATCTATAAAATATGAAAAAATCCATACTTTTAAATGATTTTTAAACACACTTCAAAACTTTCTACAACAAAATACAAGGAAAACTACCAAGAATGCAACATTCATTTAATGTCGAATGCCTTTAGGCCTATTGCATCTCATGTTTTTATTTTGGAATGTTTTTTAAACATGTTTAGACATGTTAGAATGTTTTGAAAGTTTTCAAGACTTTTTGTAATATTTTCTCTATTCTATGTCTAAAGTTAAGCTTTAGAAGCTTGAAGAGATACTTTCAAGAGGTCTGAATGTTTCATTTTGATTTGTCTTGTTTCAATCTATCTCTATCTCTATAATTTTTCAAACTTAGAGACAATTTTCTTGGTATAAAACCTTTTCATGTATTTCTTGGTTTTCTAAACTAAAAAAAAAAAAGATGAAACAATCTTGAAAACTTCATAACCAGAACAAACAGATAATTTAAATTGTTTCAAGAGTTGAGGAGGTAATAAGATGTCTAGCTTTGAAGTTTAAATAGAAAATCAATCCATAGTGATAGTTTAGATAGTCAAAAGGAACTTGTAAGCGTGTGAAAACACCTAGGACAAAGTTCATGTACATTTAATGAAATTTTTAGGTTTTACTAAATGTGTACTTACATTTCATCATGTTTTGCATTTTACTTAACTCATACTTAACTAGTATTTTAGTAATTACAATCAAAGCTCTAAGTGCAAAAAAAAAATGCACCTTGAAAAAAACTAAAGAGTTGAGCAGTTTGCATATATTGAATTTTTGGCTGGCTCCACCACTAGGCAGGCCTACTCTTTGGAAATATGCAATTATTATTTATCATCCACCTTAGTGTTGTAGGGAAAGCATGAGGTAACTCCATGTGAAATATTGGTAACTCCATCGGGTATGTAAACAACATACTCCCTCTGTTTTTAAATTGTAAGTCTCTTTGACTTTTTTGGTTCATCCATTTTGCTATGTACCTAGACATATTATTATATCTAGATACATAACAAAATGGATGTACCAAAAAAAAGTCAATGCAATTTACAATTTGAAATGGAGGGTGTAGTAACTAAAGTACCCATGCGGTGTACCGACAAGAACGGCCATCAATAGGGCAGGTAGTTGACCAAGAAGTGATCAGGCTAGTCATTCTGGTACTATGTTGGTTGTGAGAGTCTGAATCCTTTCCACATTAAAGATAAAGTTTGGTTGTCATATTGGTCTGGGGGGGCCTGACTAGGCAGCTATTTCAGCTACAGGTATAGAATCTTTGTCTGACCTAGGCACCCTTTTCAGTATGCAAACTAAACACATCCTAAGAATGTGGATAAATACCAAGATAGCCCACGAGAGAGGTTGAAACAATAGTGGCATGTAATAGAGACGCTCACCCCTCACGCAACTTTCTTTGGAGGAGAGTGTTATGACTTATGAGACCTCCAAAGCGTTAGAATCACCATCTTCCGTTGTTTTTTTTTTTTTTTTCCAATGTTTTATTCTTCTTCCATTTCTTTATTGAACCCCAATGTTTTCCTTCTTCCATGATTCTTATCGTGTAATTTCTTTTCTTTTCCATTTTTTTATCGGACTCTGTTTGGCATTTTTATGTTTTCACATAAATATAAAAAACAAATGATAAATATAGTATTATATATCACTCTTCTATGCTATTTTTCTCTTAAACATAGAAAACGCATAATAAATATAAAACTATGGATCTTCGACGTATTGTTTTCAATTCATTAGAAAAAACACATTCTTAATAAAATTCGATTAGTCAATTGTCTAACTAATAAAACCGTCAACTAAAATCTTCAACAATTTACTATTGCCAATTCCAGCAATGGTTGTGAGGTAAAAAATCCAGTGATGTCTCCTGTCATAATCATCGACGGCCAGATCAATCCTTGACACGTCAACAACTAACTCTTACCACTTTAGTCATATATTATAGTTACATATTTTTATGGGTTCTCAAATGAAGTTGAGAAGCTCAATATTTAAGTATAGCAACACATGGATAGTATTAAAATTTAAATTAAAATTGCAATATATTTATGTCTAAATATTTTGTGCTTCACAACGTACGGGAGAAAAGAATTGTACCAAGGTCACAATTTTTAATAGAATACTACATAGGATTACAATAAATTATAGATTTAAATTATTATAAAAATAATAAAACATAATTAGTATATATGTATCATTGTTGCTATCATTTATCATGCCATTTTGTCTATTGGAATGCATAAACGTATTTACCATGCCGTTTTGTATCAAAGCCAAACCGAGTAGGAGTAGCCTTATTAAGAACTAGAGAGATAGCAGTGCATAGGTCTTTTTTTTTTTCTTTGGGCCTTGCTGCCTTGTCACACCCTTTTTTATCCCATTTTTTCATTTAATTAATTAAAAAAAGGTCGGGGCTCCCCGACCGGTTCGATAAAAAAAATGTTAAAGAGAGGATATGTGTTTTTTTAATTTCCAAACCTCTCTCCCGCCTGCGTGTCTTGTATGTGAGCTTGAAATCATGACTTTGCCCATACAATGCAAGTAGGAATAACTCTTGTCTATCCATGATATAAAGTCCAATTCTAAGGTGTATCGGGTTCCTTTGCAATGCACAGGCACAATTCTACGAGTCGCAAAACATATTATATTGTATAAAGCCTTACAATAATTAACCAAAAAACCAAAAAAGGAACCGATAATCTATCTTTTTTCTAGCTAGCCACACCTCTGGTGGGTGGGCGTGTCTTTATTATTAAATAGATTATATATGTTATACACGTTGATAATCAGGAGGCATGTGTTACATATATAGGAGTACATGTATATATACCATTGACGTATAGTTCCATCAGAACACACTGATCACAAAGCACATCCGATCCCTCCACAGATTGCGCACGTAATATGCATATATACTTGTATACGTATCCTGTTTCGTCATGCTTGCAAACTCGATCGATCACTCACCTTTCAGTCACGCTCCGTCCACGGGCTCGAAGTACTTGAGCTTCCAGTCCTCTGATCCCTCGGTCGGCACCCCCGCACGAGCGCCCGAAACTTGCCGAGCTTGGCCACGCGCAGCACCAGGAGGTACTCCATCGCGCTGCCCTCCGCCGGCCTCGCGGAAGCCGAGAGCACCTTCTCCAGCTTGGGCACTGGCTTGATGTCGTTCCACAGGCTGTACACCCACACCGCGAACGTGGCCACCTTCCGGCAGAACGCGTCGCTGTCCGCTGCCGCCGACGAGCCACCGCCGTGCCCATCGTCCGAGACGGCGGCGGCATCACCCAGCGATGGCGGCGCACCGGCGGCGACGAGGAGAAACAGGACGAGCAGGGAGACAAGAAGCGACGGTGACGACCGCATTTTTGCGTTTATGAGAGCTAGCTACTGTGTAGCTAGGCACGCACACAGTTTGAGACAGAAAAGCCGTGTGTAGTAGTTGTTGCATGCATGCGAGAGAGGTCGCGGGCGTATTTATATGTAGTGAGCGAGGCTGTGACTGTGACACATACACGGCGAGGCGACCCCCGCCGTGTCAAGCGCCGCGCGCAAGTGGGGTGTGGAGTCTCCGGGCAACACGATCTCCGAGGCAAAGAGAGGAGACGGCGAAAAACGGGGTCTTCGGCTTGGGACGGCAGCAACGTAGGTGAATGACGCACCAACCAAGCTTGTGCATTATATTGGCTGTGATATTGACCATGGATGCCATATTGGGTACTGCTCTGTGGTCCAGTAGCGCGTGGGAACACAGTGGCTATAGACTACGCTTGTAGCTAGGCTCGTATAGTCTTCTGATCTGTCCTAATTTGTTGGTACTCCCTCCGTTCCAAAAAAAAATGCAATTGTGGGAAACATGCCGGTCAAACTATTTTATCTTTGACCAAGTTTCTAGCAAAAACTACTATCATTTATGTTTTGAAACAAATTTGTTATGAAAATATATTTCATAACAAATTTAAATGTACTTATTTTGTCTCATGAATATTAGTAAATTTTTTGTGTAAACTTGGTCAAAGTTCTAATTTGTTGGTAGATTCTTGTCCAGCAATTCATGGCCGTGTAATAAATACAATTAAGGGGCAAGGCCACAATGCTCAAACCGCGAAGCAGAGCTTTCAACTCTGTCAACGAAAAGCACACGCAAAACAGAGTGTCAAAGGCGCGGCCCAGTTTCACTAATCACTGGTGAGTGCAGGCATCATGGAAGGCCACTCTGTTTTGATCGATAAAAAAAAATTGTGGAAGGCCACGCTATATCTGCCCTCACATATTTGATGCTCGGCCCAGACGGCCAGGCATGGAACTCTGGTGTACTTTTCATACCGAACCACCCTACACATCACACCGGGCCTGCCTGCCTGCTAGTGAAGGTGAAGCTACACCTCCCTGATCGTATAGTGCAGGTTCAAGAGGTGAATTGTTAATTGTTAAAGACACATCTTCAAGACTTCAAGTTTACATCCCAAATTCAAAATTCACAAGCTTAGTCACATATATGATGACATAAGACATGGGGTCCAAATACTGCTGTGCTGTTTTATAATGTTTTGGTTGCCTCATTAAAACTTTTCTAGGTAAAAACTCACACCTAATTATTAGTAATAGAAAAGAGTAAAGCTTAGCTCCTCCAAGTTCAAGTGTTCAACAAGCAATACAATCTTACAACACTACTACAGAATTGACCTTCATTGTCGGCCCATTACGAACCAAAAGTGATAGTGCCTATCGGCTCGTTACTAGCGGTGAATTGAACCGGCAGTGATAGGACCAACCGACAGTAATAATCATCACTTTGCCGACTCTATCATTGCCAGTTTATTTTTGGCTTAAACCGCAGACATGACCGATAGTGATAGACTACACAAAAACGTCATAATTTTCTCATATGATGTCCAATGAAGACAAATATTATACCGAGTTGTAATACTCGATAACATCTACAACTTTATAGTTGACAATTATTTCATTTGAAGTCATTTTGATTTTGAAATACGCATCCCGAGATTTTAAAGGGTTCATACCAAAGGACGATATGCTCTATAGCTACAAGTAGTGTGTAGTGGTAGGAAATGATCTTGGATAAAGAAACAATAAAAACAAAAGTTGTAGATCGATCTCAAAAGGTTATGCAAACCTTTCAGTTCAAAGTTTTTTTTTTATTTGTGTTTTGTTGCCAAAATATTTGATCCACAAGATTGTATAAATTCGTACACTAGTAATGGAACTTCTGTCTCAACGAAGCATCCTACGAGACACAAAAGTTTTTGTGGTTCACTTGAGAACGCACAACAATTTTATTTATGAATTCATTGATTCATCTATTTATTTACCTGCCTCTTGGCTTCTTTCTTTCTTAGAGGCTCAATTTTTTATTGCCTATTTTGGTGCAATGTTGTAGGCAGAATCGATCTTTAATACAATTTAGACATACGATGATTAGTGCCGTAATGTAACAGGAATCTACTCGCACGGCTAAGCTCCATGGCAACCCAAGACAGCATAACTGCATGACCCATGGGAATCTAAGATAAAGTGGGTTGGGTTGGACCGGGTGAAAGTTGATTTGAATGGGGGGTCGGGTGGAATTTTAGCATTTGAAATGTCTCATAAAAGGATGAAATTCTAGACACTGATCGGTTTTTTCAGTGGATTTCCCTGCATGCCGAAGCATGAATTTTAGCATTTGGAAATTTGTCTCATAAAAGGATGAAATACGCATCCACTAGGATCTCCTTCGGCACTGATCGGCTTTTTCAGTGGATTGAAAACCACTGCATGCCGCACACATGCAACATTGAATCTTTTGATCTAATTTTTAACAAATTTATTTTTTGAATTGTGCCCATTTATCCGGTCGTGGTTCGCCGACCGGCGCTGCTGCCGCGCGTGTTTGGCGTACTGTTCTACTCGCTGGCGTAAATGTGTGGTTACCGCTGCAAGTGGCCCGTACAGGTACGTCGGCCGCGCGGAAGGTGCCCGTGCCCGGGCTGGAGGCGAGAGCCGGGCCGCGCGGGGCTCCACCCCGTGGAGGTGGCTGGAGGCAAGCCTCGACGGCTGCCTCGCTGCTGCCCAAGCGGAGGACGAGCAACCTCCATCTCCATCCCCTTCTCTCTCCTCCCGCGGCTTCATTTTCGTCTCACCGAGCCGGCCGCACGCCATGTAGTCTCCCTCGGCAACCTCAGGTACGTACGTACAATTGTTTCTTCATCAATCAGATCAGAGAATAACGAAGAGCGGCGAGTCCGAGATCCGACCCGATTGTTCGTGTTGCCACTTGCCATTGGTTGATTTCTGGCCGGCGATTTGGCAGGGGCGTGCGGTTCATGGCGTGCTTCCGGTTCAAGCTCTGGTGGATGGCGCAGCGGATGGGGTAGAAAGGCGGCGACGTCCCGCGCGAGACCCAGTTCCTGCTCGTCGAGTCCAAGGGCGCCGCCGGCGAAGACGAGGCGGCGTACGTCGTGTTCCTGCCCCTCGTCGAGGGCGCGTTCCGTGCCAGCGTTCAGGGCGACGCGCTGAAGCTCTGCGTCGAGGGCGGCGCGGACACGGAACGTCCTGAGCGGGGACGCCGACATGCGCGCAGCGTCCTTCGAGCGCGCGCTCTTCGTGGGCGCCGCGGAGTCCCACCCCTTCGCGGCCATCTCCGGCGGCGTCCCCGCTCTCGACGCCTACCTCGCCGCCGCCGGAGTCGACGGCGTCAAGGTCGACGTGCAGTGCATCCTGGAGACACTCTGGAGACGCTCGGCGCCGGTCACGGCGGCCGCGTACAGCTCACGAGGTAGTACCACCAGGCCCTCGACGCATCCATCGCCAAGAACTTCCCGGAGAACGGCATCATCGCTTGCATGAGCCACAACACCGACGCCCTCTACTGGTACGCGAACCAATCCCACAATTCTTCTGACCATTGAAAATCTGGAGAATTTGCATGGAACCATTGACTGGTCTGATTGTGATGCTGATGCTGATGTGACCAACCCGACTGCGTCTCCAAGCAGACGGCGGTGGTGAGGGCGTCGGATGATTTCTACCCGAGAGACCCCGTGTCGCACACGATCCATATCGCGTCGGTGGCGTACAACAGCGTGTTCCTCGGCGAGTTCATGCTGCCGGACTGTAACAGGTTCCACTCGCTCCACGAGGCCGGCGACTACCACGGCTTGGCCCGTGCGATCAGTGGAGGCCCGTTCTACGTCAGGTTGGTCAATTCATTCCAGCCTTGGTTGTTGGTTCAGAATCCTGAGCATTGTTCTGCCTATGTCTGGTTGAAAGCGATTGCTGAATTGTGTGTTCTTGGTGATGTTTGCAGTGATGCACCGGAGAAGTACAACTTCGAGCTGCTCAAGAAGATCGTCTTGCCGGACGGCTCCATTCTCCGCGCTCGTCTGCCAGGCTGGCCAACTAAGGATTGACCCGGCACGCGACGGCGTCAGGTGAGCCCCCTGAACCCGTTTTTCTGAAATTTTTGCTCTGTTCAGCACACGTGCTGATGTTGTTTGGAGCAAGCAACCGTGTGTTCTGACAAGTGAAAATGCTCCTTCCTGCAGCCTGCTCAAGATATGGAACATGAATGTAATCAAATTGCTTGCTGAAATGAGTTAGGATGTGTTGTTATATGTTTTCGTGTGAACAAATCAATTTTTATGATTGTCAAATCTAGCAATAACGAAGGTTTTATATATATATTTTTATGCTGTGCCTATACGCTTTCTCTGAAACATGTAGGTGAAGCCTTAACCAAAATGCTCTTTTTCCAGTTTGTTCATCAGGTTTAGTATTCACATGTAGGATTCGTAATCCTACTTTAGCAAACTAAAAGACAGTTCATGCCTTTGTAGCGATGATTCCGAACCGATTTATGTTGCAGGTCTACCCAGTTGTTTATTTATACCTAAAATCTGACTATTGTAGGTGAACTGGAGCTTCCGCTGTCAACAATGCTGTTTGTGAGCGTTGCTCCTTACCAATTGATGAATCTGAGGTATGGAAAATTTCGACATTGGCCCTGATGCATATCCTGATGCACTTTTGTTTACACAGCTTTTTATTAACTATAATATATGAACATTTCGATTAACCGATTAATCATCTATTAATTGTAGTACTGAAGTGTGTCATGTGTGAATAGCCGCAAGCACTTACGTCTCTTTTTTTTTTGGGTTGGAAAACGCACACTAAGACTTGTAGCACACATCATGTTGATTTCATATTATTAAGTTTGAAAGTGGTTGCTTATTTTTCATGAACAGAAAATCGCTGATTTTTTCTCAGGTGCTCTGAATCCTCTGAATTCCAATTCCAATTTATGATTGCAGGGAAACTCAAGGCGGTGCAGTACTGTCGTTGGCCATAGCCGTGAATATTCCATTAGGTATGAGCTAAAGGCACCAGACTACAGTTACCTCAGCCATCAGCCATAAACAACGAAGTAAAAAGGATTACATCAGCTACCAAGAACTCTCTCAAATAAATAATTA
Source organism: Hyparrhenia diplandra (assembly GCA_015847255.1). Lineage (NCBI taxonomy): Eukaryota > Viridiplantae > Streptophyta > Magnoliopsida > Poales > Poaceae > Hyparrhenia > Hyparrhenia diplandra. Next base: position 134,669 of record JADLZK010007981.1, read on the forward strand.
CATGTCTTTTATTTAATTACCGCAAGTTGACATCCCTGTAACACTCGATGCATCGTGTGTTCTAAATAAATAGTCGCATGTGTTCTAAATAAATAGTCGCATATACTCGATGCTTCAGTTCAAATAGCTCGTCACGGTGATCTAAATAAAAAGTCGCGGTATACTCGACGCATCGTGTGGGTCGCTGGGGTATTTGTATTCTCTCTGTTAGGCTCATGTGAGATGAGATGATACGATGAAACTCTTTCTTATGGTCATTGCATTCTTTCTTACTTCCCGCAGCAACGCGCGGGGAATCCCCCTAGTTCTCTAGAGACGATGACTCACTCTCAAATGGGGGAAAAAATGTAGGGGTATATGCATTATTTTGCCTCTCTACTTAGATTGCATGCTTTTAGGGATGGAGGTAGTAATTCAATTTGGAATGGGATGAGAATGAGGTGGGTTCTCGCCCAACTCAAGCAACATTCTTGTTAATTCATATTTGAATTATATTTTCCCTTCTCAGTTCTTGCAAAATTGACCTTCAATGTATAAACTAATTGTTCCTCTCTTCTGAATCTGGAACAATTTGGAATGACATGCAGCCTACTTCTGAATCTGAGGTTGCATTCTCTAGACAGCAAGAGAAATTGCTTCTAATGCATCTGAATATTTAAGTATTAAATGTGTTCCAAATGTATTCATGCTATATCTAAAACTTATTGCACAATATATCTTATATATATTCAAGCTAGTTCATATGTTTATATAAAATGTAGAACTTCTATAGGATAACATTGGTGGATCAGACTATAGTGTGAGGAAAATAATGGTGGAGCAGACAGTGGTGAGGAAAATGAAGATGACATCTATAATTATGACGATGAAAGATATTGTTCCCAAGATGATTATGAGAACAATGGTGAACTTTTTCAATGACGATGCCTTCTGGTGATCAGAAGAGATTATGTGCAACATATGAAGTGCGTGGCACCTTTGTTTGGTGATCATTGGGCTTCAAACTATGGTTAATGTTCAACCTTTGTAACTGACAGTTCTGGTTGCAGATTAATTATTTATTCCTATAAATATCCCAAGCAATATCGAATGATGTATTATAATAAAACACACCTTCATCTATGTTTTATCGATGGTTTATTTAATAAGTTTAGCCAATGGAAATCAAAACCTTAACGTATATATCTAGTGGTGGGGTTGACTGACCCCACCTATCATCCATTCAAGTATATCTTTTATAATTAGTCTTGAAAATTGTGCTTGAGGCCAGCTGATTCCGTCGTGGATCATCCAAATTACTTATCGTATTATGGCCCAATGTGGCCTGTAGAATGGCTATGTTGACTAGCATGCAAATATTCACCAAGACTTGTGGAATTCATTAGTTTAAAGCTTCTAAATCTATGACGATGTTTGATTTTAAGAATTTGAGCAGGCAAAGTTGACGTTCTTTTTTACTGTAGCGACATCAACAAACATCGTGGCATCATGCTCTCGACATTCTGGTTCAGTGAGAAAAGTGTATGTGATCCCTTCATTATAATGGAAATATTTGATTCAGACAATAATTAAAACACAAGCGAGTGTATGTGGTCGCTACTCTTCGTATCGTGATGGACCCAAACAACATGTGTGTACTGCAACCGTATATGCAAGTTATAGGGAGTGCATTGGCATAGATATGAAAGACTACATCCACCTATGATATTTCAACCTTGAAGTGATCAACCCCGCTTTACCATCTCTTTCCCCCTTTTGGACAAGTTCTACGCTTGGTGAAGCTCGGGTCAAGCTTCATTCCAAGTGGGGGAGAACTTGTCACGACCCAATGACCATTCCAAATAAAACTTTTTCAAAACCCTCCTTGATGGGTCTTAAGTAACCAAGGAACCGTATCATAATTATCACAAGGGACTCCTATTATTCTCTACTAGGATAAGTATTTCAAATATCTATCCTCCAACCTCATCGATTCTCCCTAATCAACCTAAGTCAAGTAGGATCGACCCTAGTCAACAATTAGTTGACTTTGAGAAGACTCTTTAGTATCATTGCCAAGGAACCATGCTAAACTCTTCAAGGGTGCATATCAACCCCATGGAGAAGGTCAGAAATCCCCAACATCAAACCCCTCTCCCTAAATCAAACCCTCCAATTTCAGTGACCTATCAGACCATTTGTCTGATCACTTAACTAGCACATTTAGTTTAGGTGACATGTCGTCCTCTCCTCCCTCTTGGCCCTACATGCTAGAACGAATTGGCAATCCCCCTCAGCTGAACCAACACCCCTACCCTCCACGCAATCACTCATTTTCACTCTCCACTGTTCCTCTCTCTTTAAGGAAGAACAAGAATTGAACTAGAGAGAGAAATTAAGGAAAGAAGAAGAGAAGGAAGAGAAAGAAAACAAGAAAAAGGAAGGGAAGATTAGCACCTCTCTCAAGCACCAAGTGTAGATCAAGGCCCCATCAATCTCCATCATCCATCCTTGGGTGAGCTCAAGAAACTATGTTCTCATTTTCTTGAATTCATCTCCCAACCCTAACTCTTGCGTTGATTTCATTCAAGCATGTGTAAGATGAAGATTGCTAGATGCTTCTTCATCTCAAGTGTAAGCTCCATATGCACTCTCTTGATCAATCATCTCACAAATATCTATATATAATTCCTCTCTAGGGATTCAAGTTGTGGGCCCATATTTGGCAGTTGATCAAAAGGGCTATATTGGCCAATGCAACAAGATAGAAATGCCTCTAGATCAACCTTAATGTGGATTTGGATAATACATTGTCCAAATGGACTTACCCTAATACGGGTTGAATTGGATGGATGAAATCCGGATGGGGATGTCCATTGCCATAGGACCCATCCCATTGAAATGGATTGGATACATTGACCTGTGTATCCAAAATCCGTTGGACATCTCCCCCCCCCCCCCCCCCTCTCTCCCTGGCTTGCGGTGGCTCTCCCTAGCGGCGGCGCCTTGATCACGCCATAAAGGAAGAGACGACGACGGTGATGGCCTGTGTGGACGCAAAAGCAACGACCTCCCATGCAAATGCAACAATGGCGGTAGTAGCCTTCAAGACAGAAATGGCGCTGGCCTTCTATGCAAACACAGCGTCGGTGGTAGCTTCCCGTGCGGATTGGATTGAACTGGATGGCCACAAGTATACTTTTGGTTGGGATTGGATAGGTGCACTCAGTTAGTTGGACTTTATCTCGACAGGTTTAGCTAATTGGATTCGGATCTTGATCCATTTCCATGTAGACCTATACGGTGGTACCATCTAGTCAGTGGGCCATGATTTAACATTGCATGTCAACAGCAATAGAAATAGGAAAACACGTATTTCAAACAGTGGCACACAGGGGGAATGGACAATTTTGATGGAACTAGAAAGGCACATATATAATTTCTAGTGGCATTGAGTTTTTGTTTCTCTCTCTTGAAACAATTAGACACCAAGCATATATGGAAAAAAATTCCTACCAAATGCGGTTATCCAAAACTTAGTTACTAATAAAACAAGTATGTACGTAGGGAGCAGTAGACATCATTGATAAATTTATAAGAAATTCGGTATATATTCCACAAAGACAAAGACAAATACATCCGGGTGGAGATTCAAGAATAATGCATGACAAATGCATTCGGTAAATCAACGACACAAAAAAGCAAGAACAGCAATCACGACACGTGGAATGACTTAACCATACTAACTAGTACACGAGCTAAATATAGACTGCCGATGACATATAGAAGATAACAACGACAGGGCTATCGATCTAGCTATATACTAGCTAGCTAGAAATTTGTATGAACGACGACGACGGATATGATAGATGCGCGCATCGATCGAGATGGATCGATCTCAGTTGGTGCCGCTGAAGGTGAGGAGCTTCCACGTCCTGGACTGGGAGCCCGGGATGCCCCACACGGTGGAGACGTAGCTGCCGGCGGTGCCGGTCCAGTTGCTCGCCGTGAGCACCATCCAGTAGTTGTTGGCGCCGCCTCCCGCCGGCGAAGACCAGCACTGCGACGTGCTCAGGTAGTTCAGCGGTATCATGTGAGCGATCTTGAACACGTTTACCGCGAACTTGCCCACCTGCTTGATGATGTCACTGTTCACGTCCTCCTGCTTCGTGTACCCCGACGGCGGCGCCGGGTCGGCCACCACCACGGTCAGGGCGGTCGCCACAAGCAGGAGTGCTAGCACAGCAACAACCGCCGCCGATTGCTTCTTCATGATTGACGATTGGCGGCGGCAAGCTAGCAGCTGTGGGTACATGTACTAATAAGCGGCTAAAGGGCTCTCGTACGTGTACGTACAGCGCGCTGTGCTAGCTAGGAGCTCTATGAGCGAACTGTTGTTAGAGAACTCGATGTGTGGTGACCTGTGGCTGTGGGATGGCATACGACGCCCTCTATATATAGCCGTGCGTGTGCAGGTAGCCCGGCCGGCCTCTGGGTACTAGTTAGCTACATCTAGGGTAGGTTCTAGGTTTCCAAAACCAGGAAAGCTGCTGGCTAGCTTTCCAAGCAATGCATTCGTCAGAGCAAGACACTCCTGCAGATCGACCGATAGCACTCCGGCCGGTATGCACCAAGTGTGTACGTGTACTTCCATGCGTTCTTTCGAGAGAGAGCTAGGCCAGCTGGTGGACAGCGAACGCGCGGGAATCTCGTTGAACGTACGCTAGCTCGTGCCTGGCATGCGTTTATGCATGGGTGCTTGTGATGGAGGACGTGGAGATTGGCGCGCGCGAGCTAGTTTAGTCTTGGACTCTTAGTTTTGCTTCGGGGATAGGCGCCGCGCAGAATAACGAAGCCTCGCTAGCTCCGGGCACGATGCCAAGCTAGCGCTCCAATTGGACGGCGCATCGGCCGCGACGCCCCTGCCGGCCGGTGGAGGAGCGGCGATCGATGATGAAGCGCCTGCGCGCTCAGATCGGAGCGGAGCTACCGAGAGCTAGCTAGCTGGCCATTGTCGGCGAGCTGAGACTGCTTCAGGTGCGTGGGAACGCACACGGCACACGAATTCCCTCATGTCCCATCAACCGCGCGCTTCACAGCGGAGTCGTCGAGTGTAGTATTTGTTTTGCTTAATCAAAAGTCAAATTCGCAGGTACCACTTTGTCCAAAGCAAGATATATATATGCTCGAATCGAGTTGACCCGCAAGATAGATTCTGGACAATCCAATGCGCGTTTACTACCTATTTGTACTTAATTTGATACAACGACTTGCTGAGGTGCCGTGACTGATTTCCTAAAGTCTTACGATTGGATATTTGGATTCCACTATTTGAAATGTTTGTATTACGAACCCATAATTGCATTATTCTTGATTAATCAGACATGTTTTTTTAATCGTTTATTAGATCCTTCCTTAGATGTTCACAGATATATAATCATGTGCAACCATTTTTAATTCCATATATACCTCCCTCGCTAACCATGGATTCATAGAATGGCATACATGTCCTTATAGCTTATTATAAACAAGACAGCTTATTTCAATTTTCTTGCTTCTCTTTCATTTTACAGTTGCAGCATGTGCCTTACTGTTTGTCCCTGATCAGAAATACCAAGTCGTTTCTTAACACCTGAATTGGATAGAAAGAAAGTTTTACAGACCACTTTTATACAACATGGTATATCCACTCACAAGAAATCAACAAATATGCCCCGTCACAAGGGCAACAATAGCACGACCATAGAAACATCGACGAGGAAACAACAACAAGACATATGAGCTCTTCAGCGATGCCTCCAGGGAGGTGAATGACGTCGCAACGTAATCATTGTTGGCCAAGCAAAGCTTAGCAAGGCTTTCGCCTGAGCCTTATGTCGAGGTGTTGAGCGAGCTGATCACGGAGGCGACAACAAAAAGTTCTTCAATGGCGCCTTGAAGGAGATTCCGTCACTGGACCAGACTAATCTGAGCTGAGCTTTCGCCTAGAACCTTTGCTAATGCTCGTGTTGAGATGCCCAAGATAGAGGTAGGATTGCAGCACCGAGCATTAAAGCTTGGACGAGAGGGGGGACAGTGGGAGGTGCACCAGATAGCGATTGTCGGCTACTACCAGACTGCATGGGGCCACTCTGGACTCGCTCGTGACAGTGGGAGGCGCGCACCAACTTTTGTCCCTAAAGGGGGCTTTCTGGCCGTCGCCACACCATGCAGAGCCATTCGCAGACTCGCCCACCACAGTAGGAGGAACACACCGGGAAGAGATTGCTGGTCACCGCCACACCATGCGGAGCCTTTTGGAGTCACTCTAGATGGTGGGAGGCACGCACCGGCACCCTCGGACACGCAGCCCTACTACTGACAAGCACACTACCGAACTGTGTAATGGGGACGTGATTAATTCCCGATCTTCTATCAGGTTCAAGATAACTATCGAATTTGGTGGAAAACAACACACCGATCCGGTTTCAGAACCAAAGAACAGTTGCAACCTTATAGAACCACATCTCCTGTGGGTTGTGGTTATCAACCGTGTCACAAGCTGGTTGACCTCGCCCGAAGGCTAATCCCTATTGCGAATCGAAGAACACACGCAAGAACTAGATATTACGCAACTCAAGTAAAGTGACAATTGCAGATATATGATTAAGATCACAGTTGGGGTCACATAAACTACAGAAACAGAAAAATTCTTGACAGAATAATCAAAGTAAAACTCAAACCCTAATGCGAGCGACGTCTATTGATTATAGGCCTTAAGTGACCAACAAGTGTAACCGGATTGAAACTCGATTTTCATAAAAATATCTTCATCGAAATCTCTTTTGCTTAGTAATATAGCCTCTGGGGTGTCCAAGGACACCTACTCACGTCACTAAGGAGACCCGACATGTTACAAGGCCCAACGACCCAAAAGGGCGTATGCAAATACGATAGATTTCGGACATCAACTTGTTTTGACAGTTACCGTTAATTCTGATGGAATTTGGACCTCAAACCAAAGGAATTGGTTAGCTTATGAAATTATATTTCCATCCATGTATGGATCATAAAAAACAGAGTCATTATGCGAGGGCATCCGTTTTACTATAGACTGCTCTATGGCCCGATATGAACTCGAACTTCATATGGATTGGGCCTCCAATTTGGGTTGGACAGCCTCGATTCTTCTAAGGTGGTGGCCACGGTGGAGGACGTCCTTGGGAAACCCTAAGTTATTCTCCAAGTCTTTGGGGCATGCTCTAACTTGGGCCAGGGCCCCAAGGGTGAATATATATTAGGCACATGATGACGACATCGCTTCCGGTTGAAACAACAACATGTGTTGATGATTTGGTGGTCATGCCGACTTACGTGATTGAAGTGGGGCCAGATCTATTTGAAATCTTATCAAACAAGGTTTCTAGATTACCAACGAACTGAAAGTTCCACTGTGATGCACCTGTACTTAGAACACATTTATACTTACGATCAAATAAGGACATGTACATGTGGAACCAAGTGAGTTGTAGCCAAATTCACTATGTAAATGTTGGAACCAAGTGATTGAAGTAGAACCAAGAGGGGGAATGGCTGCAAGGCACTGCCGTCACCCACCTTCCACCAATCCACAGCACGAAGCCAGTACCCATGGCACTGCTGCATTGCCTAGGCCGTCGAGAGCCATCCCCGCATGGATGGATGCACAACTTGCTCGGGAGAAGTCCCTTGCCGCCGCCATCCTAGGGAGCCACGTGAGCATCCCGGCGGTCCCCTTTGTCAGTGGACAGGCTGGAGGAGAGGTGATCGTGGGCCGCCGACAACGGCTAGGTTTTCGCTGCTCGAGTCATCTGTGCAAAGCGACGCAAGGCGTTTTTGTTGTGGAATATTGTAGGAAATGTAAGGCAACAATGCTGCTCAACTCACAAGAACCTTAGTGGTCTCTCTGTACATATGGACAACTGGTTATAATATTTGGTGACCACCTCCAGTAATCTACAGATTCTCTTCTCTTGTAATGATGACATGATTTCTTACTAATGGCTTTGTACCAATGAACGCTGGCTTGCGGGCTAGGTGCCGCGCAGAATAACTAAGGGCGCGTTTGGTTCAGGCCTCCTGTTGGCCACGCCGATCCTGTGGCGGCCATAGGTTGTGGCGGTCATTTTGACCGCCACACTTCGCCACCAAACAGTAGAAAGGACAAGGAAAAAAAGACAACAACAGTACGCTACCAGCAGCAAACGATAGTCTGTGGCAGGTTTCATCCAAACAGCAGTACAACCCTCTGGCTTCAAAGCAAACAGGCCCTAATCCTCCAGGCTTTTGAGCATTCAAAGCACGATGGTCAACACCTCCTATTTGGAGTTGTCGTCGATCGCGAGAGTATGACCAGTTACATTTTTTTAAGAATTACACAATGCAACGCTCACAATACATGCATACACTCATCTCTAAGAACACATGTACGTAAAACCTACCACTATCTCTGTAAATACACGTACACAAACTCTATATTTGTGAGCATCTCTAAATGACTAAACCAGTAAGATCTAGAGATTGATGAAATCACCATAGGCACATCGTTGTTGATGAGAACATCGCCTATGCTTAAAGCAGGACTTGAACCTAGGTGGACAGGTTTCACCGCAAGGGACCTAACCAACTAATCTATAATCAAATTGCATACTTCTATTTTTTTTTAACTCAGTCGAAAGTCAAACTTGCACGTACCACTTGGGCTCTAAAACGATGTAAGATATACTATGCTCTAATATAATCGATCAGAACTGACCCGCTAGATAGATTCTGAACAATCCAATGCGCATTTACTACCTACTTGTATTTAATTTAATACGACGACCTGATTTTTTTTTAGATAAAGGATAATGTATATCCGGCTTCATCTATCGACCGATAGAATCAGGCCAATTATTACAAAGTTTTCCGCTTGGGCACACAAGCTTACTGCTGAATGTTTACAGCCATAGAAATGAATAAACAAAATGAAATAAAGTCTTGACTAAGCATGACCAATGTGTCTAGATGACAGCCAACCATTGGAACTAAAAAATTGCAGTGATGCTGATTCCAGATGTTGCCCCGCCTGGGCCAACTGCTCTTTTAGATCATCATGTAACTGCAACATTGCCCAATAACGAAGCCAATGCGTTCCCCTAAATAGTACCTGCAAAAAGGATTTTGATCTGCATTTGTCAAAAACCACCTCATTTCGTGTTATCCACACCGCCCAAAGAAGTGCCGAGGCTGCTGCTAATAACAATTTCCTATACTTTTTGGTACCCACTCGTGACCATCTATTGAAAAGGTCATTTATTCCAAAAAGTAAATATACCGCTCGCCACAAGAATTTGGCATGAAAGCGATCCAAAAAAGAGATGTTGAATGTTTTTTCGGAAAATGGTAAACTGCACGCGAAAGACTGTCACCATTCCAGTTTCTTCTAACTAAATTATCTTTAGTTAACACAACCCCTTTTTTAAATACCACAAAAACACTTTGATTTTCATAGGTACTTTGATTTGCCAAATATCCCGTGGTACACGGATTCCATTGTTAATCAGTGCGGCGTATATGGATTTGACTGTAAAGTTACCAGATGCATTTATACCCCATACAAAAGTATCTCGTTCCTCCAACAAATTAACATCCTGTAAAGAAGCAACAATCCTCAGCCAGCTCCTAAGATTTGATCCCACTAAATTTCGCCGGAAAGAGATATTTGTTGGGGATGACCTTAGGACTTGAGCCACGAGTGTCTTGTTTCCTTCTAACAATGTTAAATAATGCAGGAAATAAATCTTTAAGGGTTTTTTGCCCAGCCAAGTGTCTACCCGTAACTGGGTTTGCGAGCCATCTTTTTACTTTAAATGAGCCAAAACCCATAAAAAGAATCTTTAATGTTCATTAAACCTTTCCAAAAATGTGAATCAGTTGGCTTTTTTAGCACAACTTCCTATTGACTTATCTTTAATGTATTTGTTTCTCAAAAGTTCTTGCCACATTCCATCTTCGTTCAACAATTTGAAAAGCCACTTGCTTAATAAGCATTTATTTTGAATTTCTAGATTATGAATGCCTAGACCTCCTTGGTCCTTAGGTTGACATAAAACTTCCCACTTGGCTAGTCTATATTTTCTCTTATGTTGATCATTTTGCCAGAAAAAACGTGATCGAAAGTAGTCTAATTTTTGTAGCACCCCCTTGGGTAGCTCAAAAAAAGACATCATGAACATCGGTAAACTGGAAAGCACCGAGTTTATTAGAACTAAACAACCCCCTACCGAAAGCATTTTGCCTTTCCAACCGCTTAGTCTTTTTCTATCCCGTCTTCAATTATTTTCCAGTCTTTGTTGCTTAATTTTCTAGTGTTCATGGGTAATCCAAGATAACGAAAGGGGCATTTTCCTATGGCACATCCAAACAAAGCTGCGAATAAAACCCTTCTTGTTCTTTAGCTTCGCCAAAAAACAGAAAAGTTCACTTTTACTAAAGTTTCTTTAAATTTGTAAACCTATTTTGTTGCGGACGATGCATAGCTTATCGTTCGCCACCAACTAGTGTAATATTTATATAGAAATAGTTTATACTCCCTTTGTTCCAAACACTACTACAGATTCTGCGTCATCGCCGTCGGCATGATGCCGGAATCCAATTCACCGGCAGTGATGTTTAGTTTAGGCGTGCGAAAATCAATAAAATCCATGGAACCAACCATAACCGACAATAAAGATTTAGATCACTACCGAAGTTGAATCGTTCCACGACGGTGATCTAGATGGACACGAGATCACGCCGGGTTTGAATAAGAATAGATAACGATTTCAAGACGAAGTACCAGTAAAACAAATGATAGAAAAAGAAGATTGACGACATCGAATAAGAAATGATTCATTCATTGGAAGATAATATATACTAGTATCTTACAAACACATAAAAATACTAGATAAATAATAAAAATAAGTGGTCCGGGCCGGCGCCTTCCTAGCCGAGAGCGATTTCAAGACGAAGGAACCGTAAAACAAATGATAGAAAATGAAGATTGATACGCATCGATTAAGAAACGACCGGTTCACTATAACATACTAGAACACATATTGATAACTGTCGGGTTTGAAATAAAAACCGCTACCCATTTCAAGATTCACACGCATCATAGTAAACCAATAGATGCAAGGAAATAGTATAAGAAATTAACGATGGAAAAAGAAGATTGACATGCATCATATTAACAATCGGCTGATTCATTAACAAATCACACACAAACCAATTATATTGTATCTTACAAACACACAAATAAAACAATTGATAAATTAACATAAAAAGAACCTAAGCCGCATTCTTGGCCTTCTTGGCCGCCCACACCGCCGCCTTCCTGCCCTCCTCTTCCATCTCCTCTGGTTTGGCCGATATCCCCTTGACGAGGATATCGGCCGGGGAGTCAACGGATGGCGTAGTAGTTGGCCTTCGCGCTCCAAGGGCGGATTAACCCCTTGGCAAGCCAACATCGTTAGCCAGTGCCGTTGAGCTTGTTGAGGGCGGCACCGAGGCGCTCTACAACGAACTTCATCTCCTCCCGGTTGGCGGCCATGTCGATCGTCGGCCTTTGATCAATATTTTTATTATTATATTTTCCTAGGTGCTAAATGGTGTAAAAGAAGCTTAGATACATCATGAAAACAAAAGAATTTTGCACCAAGTTACACATTGATTCGCCTCCTAGGGCACATCAGACTATATGGAAAATTTTGGCACCATTCTGTCTCTGTTCGTGGGTAACCCCAGTTCAACCTATAATTACTCGATGACGTCGCGTAGAAATTCAATTTAACTGAAAAATTACCAAACCTTATCCAAAAAAACTCAAACTTTGTGGTTCTTTCACACATGACAAATGCATGTCTCAGAAAAAGTTTAAGGCCGATACGACACCGGAAGGAAGATGACCCAACAAAGCTTCTAAAATCTAGGTGTGTAGTCATGGTTCGATGGAAGGGGTCATGTACCTTTATGAAGCATGTGGAATCCCATAATGTTGAAATGGCTTGAAACTTTTTTTACAGCCATGTACACCCAAATAATGCCCCACACAAGATCTTAGGTTTTTCTAATCAATATTTTTATTATTACATTTTCCTAGGTGCTAAATGGTGTAAAAGAAGCTTAGTTACATCATGAAAACAAAAGAATTTTACACCAACCTACACAGTGATTTTCCTCCTAGGGCACATGAGACCATGTGGATAATTTTAGCAGCACCATTCCGGCTCTATTCGTGGGTAACCCCAGTTCAACCTATAATTATTACTCGGTGGTGTCACGTAGAAATTCAATTTAACTGAAAAAATTACCAAACCTAATCCGAAAAATATCAAACTTCGTGGTTCCTATGCATGCCCCAAAAGTTTGAGGCCGATACAACAGGAAGGAAGATGACCCAACAAATCTTATGAAATCTAGGTGTGTAGTCATGGTTCGATGGAAGGGCTCATGTACCTTTGTAAAGCATGTATAACCCCAAATTGTAACATAATTCTTTTGAGACAAAATTATGAAGGAAAGAGTTAGTCTCACATGACACGATTTTTATGAAGAACCATAGTGTCTTGTGACCCTTCATAAAAAAGGAGTGCCATGTCAGATCCTACTCTTTCCATCATATTTATGATAAGAGATTTCACACTTCCATATTTAAGTTAGTTCACTCCACCTTCAACTAGCAATGTGGTACTAAAGTAGCGCACTCCCTCTTTTTACACTTCATGAATGGGCACATCACTATCGGTTTCTTATTTCAAACTGACAATGAAGTGCATCAATAAGTTCATGTGTGGAATACAAACTGTTGTGACAAAATGTTTTCACAAGCACAATTTTCATTTTTTTTAAGAAATCACAGCCACCTTGAGCCGAGCAATGAAACGGAGCGAAGGGTGAAGATATGAGCCTTGAGACGAACAACGGACGTGCGGTTCACTTTGGCCATAGTACACGCTACCCGTTACCCAACCCGAAATAACCAGATCTGGACCCAAAATATCTGAACCCGTGATACCCGAATTGTAGTTAGGATAGGGAATCGAATTACCCGAAATTATATTGGGTAATTCGGGTAGCAACACTCGGTACCTGAACTACCTAAAGTATCCATAATAATCATCAGTCACCACCTGAGAGTCTGTCGCGTGCGAAGTCCAGCATGCCGAACATCCACTCCACAGCGGCCCAACAACGTTGTGCATCACATAACACTCCCTTCCCTAAAAAAAGGAAAGAAAAAACGCCTACCACTCCCCTCCGTATCCTTCCCAAACGGCAAAATGTCGGGGCTTGGCCACGACCACGACTCCGTCGCCGTGACTCCGCGAAGGCCGGCGATGGGGGGAGTGAGGCCAACGCCGCCCTTCCTCCCTCACACAGTCTCTCCCGCCTGTTTTGGCTTGCTCCTCCATCTCTCGTCCCCATCGTCCCTTCTCCTTCTTGCTAGGGTTTGAATAACCGTGCGGCGGCGGCATTGATCGATGATGGTCCGGTCATATCCTCTTTCCTCTGTGTCACCCTCTCTCAGTCGAGAAATTATGAAATATGACCTGGTATTCGCGTGTCCCCAGAAATTTGACCCGGAATTCACATGTCTTATGAAATATGACCCATGTCACGCGAATTGTTATGAAATCTGGACTTTTCAAGATTTAACCTATTTCAATAATTTCATGGGCCATTTTCACTGTTCGGGGCATGGGAAAAGACGTTGATGTCCCTCTCTCATTCAGCGACACGTAGGTCCCATTTGTCGGTTCCATCTTCAACCTCCCACCATCACCTGCGGGCATGCGACGAGGGGGAGAGGAGCCCCCCGCGCCCGCCCCGCCTTTGCCCTCCCTCATTTCGTCATTTGGTCATATTTCATAACGTTTCGCGTCACATCATCGATCAATAATATAATAAAGAGGATGAAAATATTGAAACGGAAAAGACCATGGATACAGGAGACGACCAGACCTCTCATGGAGCGGTGTGACGGGTGGTCCCCTCATCGTCACTGATGACGCCTGTTGACACCTGTTATAGCATAACATTATAAGTTAAATAACATTAAATAAGGGCTCAAGTCAAAGACCAAACATAAGTCTAGGGGTCTAACTAACATAATTCCACGAGTTTTGGTATTCTCGTGACTTTCTAGGGACTTGATAGATAAATGCGAGAGAAGAATGGAGAAAGTTCCGAATATACAAGACATATGATGACAAGACTTGACCGTGAAGTAACTCAACCCGAAAAGTGGACTAAAACATTATAGAAGATACCAGAGGACACCGAGAAAAGACGGATGCCAAGGTGGCATGACACCGGGCGGCCGCCCGGTTGCCAAATAGGCCCGGCCGCCGGGTGGGGTCACCCCGTCGGCCTCTCCTTTCTAGGTCGGTTTACTACCGACTTTGAGGTTGTATCTACACCGTTATTGAAGGTCGGTTTGATCCCAAGGGTTCACGTTCATCGCCAAGTGCTATATAAGAAGACCCGGTGACCCCGGGGCTAAGAACTAATTCATTATCAACTCATACCCATCAAGTCCAAACCAAGTCTAGACCTAAGCCCTAGTTCATCATACTAGAAGTAGCTAGCTAACTAGTTAGTTCTAGTTCAAGATCAAGTTCATCTTGAGTTCCGATAGTCAAGCAATAGCAAGAGCATTGTTCTTCGCTCTTGAATTCGATCCGTAAGTATTATTATTGATACACTATTGTTATGGCTTTGATCTATATAATTATTATATTCTTATTGATATGTGTTTATGCTTGCTATGATTATATGTTTAGTTTAGTAAGATTGCTTTATATTTTATGCATGGAATTGTATAGCATCCATATAGATGATCACTATGTGGGTGATAAGCAATGTGTAAACGTGGTGTTTATACAACGTTTATCCGCAATTGCACCCTATATTCGGGCCGTGTGGTAGATCGCGGGAGTGACAAAGTCTGTTGAGTCCTTTGGAATCCACCCTCCGAATGTAGGACTAGTCGAGCTTATAATTACGGTAATGATCAAGTTTCGTCCTTGGTTGTTATTGGTAATGCTTGCCATGTGTAGAAGTAATCCAACCTTGCCATGATAGCTAGATGTATTGCACTAATTGTAGTATTCATTTGACATATATGATTAGGAGTATCTTAGGAATATTCTTTCTATTCTTTCTATAACATGCTAATTGCTCGTATGATACTAGTGGCATATGATGATCTTAGACTTGGGTATTTATCATTTATTTAATTATCTTTATCTTGTGACTTATCCTGTTGAGTAATGTTAGATACATATGGCTACTCTGCATTACACTACCGTAAGTGGATCTCATAAATAAATCACTTCATAAATCATTAGATATCCTTTTCTCTCTACTTTCCATAGACTCCCTTCCCTGTGGTAAAATATAAATACGATACCTAGATTACTCCCGGTGAAGTGCTACAATTGGTATTTCTATCTGTGCGCTTGCAAATATCATGTTTATTCTTTTATCAAGGCCAATCAACAAATACCATGCCCCGCATTTCTTTGAGCGTTATTGCTAGGGTGACAGACTAGTATATAGGTAATGCCTAGAAATGAGTGGTATACTTTAATTACATATCCTGGTGAGATTAACTCCACTATGGATAATGATGTTAAGTTTACATCCCACTACTAACACCGCCTAACTCGCTTTGTTGGATCATGAGGTTAATCCCATATCCAAGCTAACATGATTAGATAGATTTCCCATATATATTTCTTTCTCCTTCCTAATTGGGATCGTGTAAGAAATATCAACAACGCCGACGACGAGCTCGTTCGAGTGCGCGGTCCCGGCGTAGCGCGTTGTAGTGCCTGTAGTGCATCATGTCGAAGCACACGTCCGTCTCGCACGGGTCGGCGGCGGAGCGCGCCCAGCGGCGGCAGCAGGGGCAGGAGCAAGATGGAGGCGGGCCTAGGGAGCGGGGCAGCCGGACCTTGCTTACGTCGGGCGGCGAACGAAGGACGGCGGAGGTATGGTGGCGGGCGGCGTCGGCGTGGCGTCGCGCGACCCACGAGACGGACGAAGTCTAGCGACGAATGAAATAGAGAAGGGCAATTTTATCTTCTCCTTGTTCCAAGCAGTACCCATAATTTTCTAGAATTATAGAAATAGAGTAAATCTCGAAAAGTCCACGTTTCATAACAATTCGCGCAACATGGGTCATATTTCATAAGGCATGCAAATTTCAGGTATTAGCAGCATGCGAATACCGGGTTAAATTTTATAATTTCTCCTCTCAGGCCGTGTCTCCTTTAGTCCTTCTCCCGACTCCAGAGTCCGAATTTGCGGGTAGCATTTTTTTTTCTTTGTCAGATAACAATTCTCAATACCCGAATTTCTCATCACCAAATTACCTGACCCGAACGAATCGGACCCAATTTCTCAATACCAAATTATGCGACCCGAACTAATCAAAGGGCGTGTTTGATATCGTGGCCCTAGCAGGCCTGGCCGGCGAGCCAGGCCTAGGCCAGCCTTGGCCCGGCTCCCATGGGCCAAACCCCATGTTTGATTCATTTGGCCCCCTAGAGCCTGGTTTTTGCTTTTCCGTGTTTGATTCACCCTGGCCGCCCTGGCCCAACCCCAACCGCCATCAACCACCACCATGAGATGGTGTTTGATTGCAGCTAGGCCCAACCCCATGTTTCAACAGGTTTTCAAGATCAAAGGAACATTGAAGAGGAATGCATATAAGACATGATAAAATGTTTTGTAAAGTTCCAAATTAATGGCCTCAGCTATACAAAGCTTCAGTACAAATCAGTTGTAAGTCATGCATCATTGGCCAACTGATTACAACAAGACTGAGTTCAATTTTGAGTTGAACAAGAGCTCATAGCATATTTAACCGAAACAAACCAACTAGGCCTCAGATCACCAGCACCAGCAAGGATGATCACTAGCATCCTCCAACAGAGAGTGTTTTCATCACCATCTATGCCATTGGAACAATAAGAACATAAGAGCTGAAATGAAATGATTTGCCTCAGATTGCATTGCCATTCCATAACCATAGACCATGCAACTAGATTAGACATCCGAATTGGCCTCAGAATAATGGGTCTTTCTCATGAACTCATATTACAAACAGAACACGTGGAGGGCATGAAATCATCCAGAAAGTTACAACCTCATGCATCAAAAAGTCCAACATGCATTGGTACAAGATTAAAGGAGGCATGTAAATTTCTGGATGATTCGATGAACAACATGAAAATAGATCTCCAGTTCAACAGTAGCCAAATATGATCACCTCATTCAAAGGTTACCTCCCATGTATTTCATCATCGGCCTTGGACAATTTCAAAACAATAGGCCTCAGCATTCAAATTTGATGCGCAAAATGTCATCATTGGTGGCATAAATAAGCAACTTGGAAGCACAAAGTAGGCATGGAGACATGACACCGTCCCCTCCCAGCCATCTAGAAGGTGAGAAACCACTCGGTTGCTTGGGAGGGGAGGTATGCCATGCCTAAGATGCCTTGATGACTACCTTGAAATGAACATAAACAAATAGCCACCTCAGTTTTTTACACCTTGCATCATCGGCCATGGAGAATAACTAAGACCAGTACCAGTAGAATAACTACCAAAGACGAGGAAGAATAAAAAAAGAATACGAAACCTCCAACAACCATAGGTGCAAGAAAAGAACAAGCAACCATAGGTTTTGATGAGGTCCTGCAATGTATGATAAGCAACCTGGGGAGGAGCATGGTCCAACAGAGGGACTTGGTCAGCAGGTGCAACCTGGGGAGGAATGAGAGGGTCATGGTCAGCAGGTGCAACCTGGGGAGGGCCACGGTCCAACAGAGGGACTTGGTCACCTCCAATGTACTACAAGTAGGAGACCTCTGCCTCTTGTCTTGTAGGAAAGGCTTGATGCAAGTTGTTTGGAAACCCACTGATTTCAGTTGCACAAACTACCCATGAGCTGGTCACACCAACCCTCCTGCCTCGGTACACCACATACCAAGCCATCACTGCCTTAAAAAAAACAGAAAAGATGTAATGAGAAGATATAGATTATCATGTTATGTGGTAACAAAATGACCTCAGTTTGCATCATGTGCTCACCAGCAGGGAGATTGTGATTGAATCTTCCGCAAACTCCTGACAGTAGTTTCTCATCATAGGTGGCTGGTGTATGGTGTTTGTAAAAGATTCAATCACAGCCACCATAGAAGGCCGTGATGTAATGTTCCTCAAACTGTAAACACCAGCATGATTTGGCGTTGGCTCATGTCTGCTGTTTGTGAAACAATACATCACAACCTACGTACACCAAAGGCCTCAGCACATAGGATGTAACCATCATAGGTGGCAATGGGCCTCAACCTTACTGATAGTGTAATCATCAGAGGAACCCACCTTGCTGTATCCTGGGCCAAAAAACCAATCAGAATTGGGGCCTCAACATAACTGTGGGTGTCAAAGAATCAAATCACATCTTGCAGCATCCTTGGCCTAAATAGGTAACAAAGACAACAAACACATAGCATCCAAAAAATGGTTGCATTCCTGTTGATGATGGTAGGACACTTGATGACTAGCATGAAACAGAGGAACAAGGGCATCATAGGTCACAGTAGGAGACAGGAAAGGAGTAAGAAACAGAAAAAGGCCTCAATAAGCTGATCAGAATACTCTCATTCATATGTCAGACATGTTAATCATCATAGGTGGATGGCAAATAGCTAACAAAGACAGGAAACCACATAGCAGGCATGGAGTGTTCTAGAACATCCACAGGTTGCCATCCAAAAAAGACATAGTCCCCAATAGTTGCATTCCTGTGGATGATGCTAGAATACTTGATGACTACCATGAAACAAGAGCAGAACATAAGCAAACTAATGCCACCTCCGATTAGCAACAAAGCATCATAGGCCCAAATTAAGAAACAGAAAAAGGCCTCAACACTGTTAAGAGTAGGATGACTAGAACAATGCATCATAGGTGGCAAAGTGGTTGCTTTCTCCATTAACACAACCTGGTTGGAGCAGGAACACAAAAACTGTTTACTGAGCCTACTAGGCTGAGTTTCATGGCGAAAGAAAAGATGAACACCTCATACATGTTCAGAAAACAAATGCCACCTCAGATTATAAGAAGACTACATCATAGGCCTCAGGAAGATCATATATATAATACCTATTCAAATCAGTTAAACAGCTAGCCAACAGAGCCTACCAACAGCTAGCCTCAGTCATTGATTAGAGCAGAAACCAGGCATGGATGTGGAACTCGAAAACCTATGGTTTGTGGTGAAACAAATCATTGGCCTTGAGCCCCTCACTAATGACAAGCCTCAAAAAGATGTAATTGACATCACAGGCTACAATAAAAACAGGCCTCGGCTTAAGATTCAAATTTGTGAAGTGTAGCATCATTGGTGGCAAATTGAAGAGGTACTGAGAACAATGTCATGAAATCCATGAAGGCCGTGGTCACATCCATACACAGCCACAACAAAATAAGAAAGGATTTTGAAGCTGGGTATGGATGTTTCCCACGGTCTCGATGAACACCATGAACAACAAAAAAAAATAACAAATTTAGGTGCCACCTCAACCAGTTAATTTTGCATCATAGTCCAAGTGCTGGACAACAATGTACCATGCACAAATGTATAACCAATTTATTAGCTAGACCCTGAATGGAAGTGCAAGCTATCACATTACACAGATCAGGTGCACATTACCATATGCCATCATTCCAACAACTAGGGCGTGTTTGATAAGGGCGAAAAACGCTCGGCTTGCCTCTTAATCAGGCATATTACGGAAGGATTAAGCATAACATGCAAGAACATGTCATAGATCCGAGCCCACATTGAAGTACGAACAAAATAATGGGGACAAACGATGGGTTTCACCTCGGGTGATCCGGAGAGGGTGCAGACGCTGCTCAAATCGGAGGTAGTTGGGGAGGAGGTAGGAGACCGCGACGGGGAACCACAAGATCCAGCAGATCTACGACCACCTGCCTCACCGGAGAAGAAGTGGCACAGGAAGAAGCCCGCCTCACCGGAGAAGAAGCGGTAGAGGAAGAAGACCGCCTCGCCGGAGCCCGCGAGAGAGCCGCGCCGCCTGGACGCAGATCCACATGGGGGGAACGGAGAGGAAGCCGACGAACCTCGTCGACGGTGACTCAACGGGAGTGGTTAGGGTTTGGAGGAGAAGAAGTCCAAGCAGGGAGGAGACGGGGTAGAAGAAGGCAGCGGCGGGTAGAAGCGCGGGAGGAAGTTTCCCACTTCCCGTGCGAGCCCGCGAGAGCCAGCTCGAGCTCCCGCCGTCGTCCAAGATTCACTGGGAAGAGCGCAGCCAGAGCCAGGCCGAGGAGGAACGCGAGGGAGGAGCGAGAGAGAGCGTCATTTGCATCCAGGTGAGCAGGTCGAGGAACAGGGCCAACAAAATCAAATAGGGATATTTGGATCCTTACCCTTATAATTTTCTATTCTTTGAAATTTGTCCTTACAATTCAGCTAATTGGAAATTTGCCCTTCCTATTCTTATTCTCATGGACATTTGCCCTTTTATACGTATTCTGAGTGTTTGGACCCATCGCCAAGTCGTATACGAGTACATATGTTTGCGTGGACCAAAACACCCCTGCTACTACTCTCCCTTCACTCGGTGACTTGTAGGCCTCACACGTCAGCATCTTCTTCATTTCTTCAACCTCCAGCAATCCTGGAACGGCTTCCAGCCAGATGCGAGGGCCCCCGACAGACACAACCCGCAAGGGGGCTCCAGCCAGGCCATGGCCGCGCGGGGCTCCAACCTCCTGCACCAACGCAACGCCATGGCTGCGCGCCCGCGAGTCAGTGCCGCAGCGGCGGCGCCGC
The DNA here is from genome assembly GCA_015847255.1 of Hyparrhenia diplandra. Classification (NCBI taxonomy): domain Eukaryota; kingdom Viridiplantae; phylum Streptophyta; class Magnoliopsida; order Poales; family Poaceae; genus Hyparrhenia; species Hyparrhenia diplandra. Next base: position 155,564 of record JADLZK010007981.1, read on the forward strand.
GACCTGCCGAGCGGACGTGAGAGTTGGCGAGCAGCTGCCGCACGCAAGTGAGCCAACACCACTGTCGCCGCACGCAGGCAAGCTCGAGCTACCGCCATGGCCATGTGCAGGCGAGCCAACGCGAGCTTGCAGCTGCCGCCTCCAAAGCCCCGCGCGCGCGAGCTTGCAGCGACCGCCTCCACGACCGCACGAAGGCGAGCTCGCGCTGCCGCCGCCCCACAGCCGCGAGTACACGAGCCAGCGCCACTGCTGTCTCCACGCTAGAGCGCGAAAATGTGGCAGCAGGAGCCCTCACTCGGGCACACGAGCCTACAGCAGCAGCAGCTTCCCCTTCATGCTGGCACTCTCTCTCGTTGAAGGGAGAGAAGACTTAAGGAGGTACAGTATTTGAGGTTGAAGAAGATGTTGACATCTAGGGCCCGCACGTCAGCGAATGAAGCAACACAGGTGTGTTTGGTCCATACAAAAGATATGTACATGTATACGTCATATCCATGCCTGCAGGTGGGCCCAGCTAGGAAGAATACGTAGAACAGGGCAAATGTCTAGTAGAGTGAGAATAGGAAGGGTAAATTTTCAATTAGCTGAATTGTAAGGGCAAGGTTCAAAGAACGGAAAATTATAACGGCAAGGATCCAATTCTCCCAATCAAATAACCCGAATGCCCACATGCGGTTGATCCCTTAATCAGCTCCGCTTGGACAGCCGACCAAAACAATGCCTCCGCCTTCCCGCCTGCTGGCCCTCCTCCGCGCCGGCGCCGTCCACCCGCCGCCGTTCCGCGTCCTTCTGAAGCTCCACGCGCACCTCCTCGTCTCCGGCCTCGTTTCATCCCACTCCACCTCTCCGACCGCCTAGTCGCCGCCTTTGCCCTCTCGAGGCCCGCCTCCCGCGCCCGGCTTACGCGGCGCTTGCCATCCTCGCTTCCCTCACATCCCCGCCGGACTCTGCATCCCCCTACAACGCCGCATTCCGCGCGCTCTCCGTCTGCCCACATCCGCACCTCGTTGACCGCCACTGCGTCCCTCTCTACCGCGCCCTCCTCAGCTCCGGTTCCGCGCGGCCTGATCACCTCACCTTCCCATTCCTCCTCAAAGCTGCGGCGCCCGATACAATTAAATGCGGTGCCGCGGTTCTTGGACATGTGCAAAAAGCTTCGGGTTCGTGGCCGGCGTCTTTGTGGTGAACGCTGCGGTGCACTCCTGGTCCGTTTGTGGGTCCATGGTTCTTGCCCGCAGGTTGTTCGATGAAAGTCTCGCCAGGGATGTGGTCTCGTGGAACACATTGATTGGTGGGTATGTGAGGAGTGGCCTCCCGCGGGAGGCGCTAGAGTTGTTTTGGAGGTTGGCGGAAGATGGCAAGGCGGTGAGGTTCGATGAGGTCACGATGATCGTGGACAAAGTGTCGGGATGTGCACAGATTGGGGATTTGGAGCTAGGGAAGAGGCTGCATGAGTTTGTGGAGAGTAAAGGAGTGAGGTGCACGGTGAGGCTGATGAATGCGGTGATGGATATATATGTCAAGTGTGGCAGTTTAGAGTTAGCAAAGTTGGTGTTTGAAAGGATTGACAACAAAACTGTTGTTTCTTGGACAACCATGATCGTGGGGCATGCGAGGCTGGGGTTGATGGAGGATGCACGGATGCTGTTCGATGAGATGCACGAAAGGGATGTATTCCCATGGAATGCTCTGATGGCTGGTTATGTACAGAATAAGCGGGGCAAGGAAGCTATCGCACTGTTCCATGAGATGCAGGATTCAAAGGTGGATCCTAATGAGATCACCATGGTTAATCTCTTATCTGCTTGCTCACAGCTTGGAGCATTAGAAATGGGGATGTGGGTCCACCATTACATTGACAGAAACCAGCTTTATCTTAGTGTTGCACTTGGCACATCTCTCGTTGACATGTATGCAAAGTGTGGCAACATCAAGAAGGCGATCTGTGTTTTCAAAGAAATCCCAAATAAAAATGCACTCACATGGACAGCAATGATATGTGGTCTTGCAAATCATGGACATGCTGAGGAGGCCATTCAATACTTCCAGAGAATGATAGATTTTGGATTGCAGCCAGATGAGATAACATTTATAGGGGTTCTGTCAGCTTGTTGCCATGCTGGTTTGGTTAAAGAAGGTCGCCAATTTTTTCTCCCTAATGCATGAGAAATGCCACCTTGAGAGGAAAATGAAACATTATTCATGTATGATAGACTTGTTAGGCAGAGCAGGACATTTAGACGAAGCCGAACAGCTTGTAAACACCATGCCTATGGATCCTGATGCAGTAGTTTGGGGTGCTCTTTTCTTTGCTTGTAGGATGCATGGTAATATCACTCTTGGTGAGAAGGCAGCAATGAAATTGGTAGAACTTGACCCAAGTGATAGTGGAATCTACGTGTTATTGGCTAACATGTATGCAGAGGCAAAAATGAGGAAGAAGGCCGACAAAGTGAGGGTTATGATGAGGCACTTGGGAGTGGAGAAGGTTCGGGATGTAGTTGCATTGAGCTGAATGGTGTGGTTCATGAATTTATTGTGAGAGATGAGTCCCATTTAGACACTCATGCAATTTATGACTGCTTACATGGGATTACATTACAAATGAGGCATACTGCAAATCTGATTGACTTTTCAGAAACTGGCATCATGTCACATCTGAAAAATGGTTCGTTCAGTTGTATCACATAATCACATGGTGTGCCACCTGCCAGGGAATAAGCCTCTCACTGCCATCAATCATGTGATGAAGTTCCTATTAGTGACGCTGAAGTGAATACCAGAAATTAGAAGGTGATGTTTTAGTTTACAAAATAATATTTTCAGTTGTAAAAATCGTTGAGTAACTCTGTAAGCTTTATCAGGGATTACTGGCGAATCTTATCTCCATCCCATTCATTATCATCTTTGCAGACCAGTGGTAACAGAGATTAACAACTATCATTATATCCTTTTAATGTTTTGAACTCTGTAAGCCTGCCTGAAAATTTTCTTGTGCTTATGGTGAGACCTGCTAATTTGCATATGTTAGGTATTAGATTTTGATACTGAGACACCACATATTATTGAAACTGGCAATTGTCATTTGCTAGTTAAAAGATCAGATGGTATACACATTAGTCATAAATTGAACATTCTCAAATGATACTTTATTGAATTTTGTTTTCTGATAATAACGCATGATCCTTTGTGTCTTGCAGATTGATGATGTTAGGATATAATTTCCACACATGGAGGGACAGCCAGTAGTCCCAAAGCAGTCTCATTGGTGTTTGCTGCCTGTTGGTAACATGGTAAGTATCTTACCTTGGTACTCCTTCCATTTCAAGTTATAGTTCACTTTAGCTTTGTCTTAAGTTAAACTTCTCTAACTTTGGCCAAGTTTATAGCAAAACGAGATTTTATTTAGGTGCCACAGGACGCCATAAGGTTTTAATTACGCCATATTTTCTACCTAGAAGGCATCTAGGCATCCAGGCATACCCCCAGCACCAAATGACACCACAGCGCATACCATGTGTTTTGTTCTAATCTGTTTTTTTTTTTTTTTCTTTCTGGATATTTGAGCTGGATCACCCAAAGACGTTCAACCAAACATTATGTTGGATCCAATGAGTATATACTGAATATATGGTGATTGTGGATCAGCTGCGATTTCTCAGACAATATGTATGTTTTTCCACCATTTATATAGTTTCAACGATAATGTTTGTTTTTCCCAATTTACATCTATTAGAAGACTAAAAAATTATGGGCCGAAAGCGCAAAGATGCCCAATCAAACCCCTCATCTAAGGTTGATGTTTCATGGTATCTGTCTGCAATCCTAAATTGACAGACACTGCGGGTTTGCTGTTGGTTATGAATTTTGCCTTCTTCGATGGACCATATGCTCACTGGTTCGTCTAATCCAGTACAGTATTTGGGTTGCTTCAACTGTAGCAAATTGTTTTTTTTTATCTCAATACATTTGAGTTGGAGAATTTACCTGAATAATAATTAATTTAGTTTTGCATTCAATTACTTGAATTATGGGGTACCTGAACAGATTATACAAATGCTCAGGAAACTATAAATATGTAGACCTTGCTAATCAGCTGGTGAACTCGATGAAACCCCTCATCTAAGATCAAACAATGTTCCAAAGACCTGTGGAAGTATCAAGATCTCATTTTCATTGTTTTCCATGTAAATTTTTTCTTGCATAGGAGTAGGGTGTTATGGTCATGGTTGGGCTGAGGGGATTGAGGAAGAAGAAAGGGCCGGGCGGAGGCTAGGGGCTGTAGGGGCGCTAGGAACGCCGGCCGCGAGGCTTTGCCCACGGCTGGTGAGAGAAGGGTGTTCCTTCTTGCTTGATTCTCAATTGATACATCTACTGTCATTATATAGAGAGGTTTGCCCCCCCTAAGCAAGCGACTCCGTAATCCTAACGGGCTAAGGCTCAATAGGCTCTTGACTACTCTAACATAGGGTTAATTTTGTGTAAATTTTCATTTATGGTGGTGTGATGGCAATAGTGCAGCTAAAGGGTACGCCCCTTTTCTTGTGTCTTTAATTCCAACACTGCTAGGACCGATAAGTAACTAAAATGAACTTGTTTTAGCAGTGAATGCACATAGTTGCGCATGTATTTTTCTTAAGTTTGTCAAGCTGCTGCCTGCACGTGCTTTTCTAATATTTGTCAACATGGTGCTACTTATTTAACCATTCTTATAACATCTTCTTTGTTTTCATAATCGTCTTATTTTCACTTTCTCGTTCCGCATTTGCAGCTTCTCGATGAGACAAACAATGCTTGATCGCTTTGAATTAGACACAGAAGTTCCTTCCTCTATTGAAGGATCATGCTCAAAACCTGGTTGTCAGGAGATCCATACATGCATTATGTGGCTTCCTGCAAGTCCTATCAAACCTCTGGTGAGCTTGAAGCCAAATTGTCTCTCTGTTACAATATTATTTGTGCTCAATTGCCGATACATGTAGCTCCAGTCTGTTTTACCTATTTCCAGGTTTATTGTAATGTTGTATGTACGTATGTAGTCCTAAGCAAATGGGGTTTTCCCTCCAAGTGTGCATGTTGCAATATTATGGGCTTATATATATATTTGTTATCTGGACTGCATTGTCCTAGGTTGGTGAGCTCCAAAGCAGTTGGCACCCCGAGAAAATAACATTACTAGCATGGGAGGTTAGGGGCCAAGACTCTTGCAAATGGAATATCAGAGCACAATCAAGCAACACATTCAGTTGCTTACTGTTTTACTTGGTAAGACTAATGACCTCTGCAGTGCCGAATCAAAAAATAAAATATTTTTTGAGACAATGTCGAACTACTGGCTTATATAGTTATATACAGAAAAGATCTGGTTGATAATATGAGTTCTCCTGTTATATCTTGTTGCTCTATCGTTCTTTGTTTGTCCTTCTTAGCCTTAACGTCTTACTAGTATCGTGCCCGTGCGTTCTTCGGGACAACTAAACTTTTTGAATTAAAACACATGGATCGCACAATAAGATAATGAAATTATATACCAATGTTATTGTGACATTTAAGTCAAAAAGCATGGTTCGTGAGATTAACAGTCACGGACAACATGGCGTCGCAGGCGCACAAACACTATTATGTACGAATCTCAACTACAGTGACGTTTAAATTACCACCAACGCCCAACTGCTCAAGCTTGACATTAGAAACAATGTACTGTAATTTTCAAAATACAAATTAACATCATACAGCAGCAGGACCTGACCAAACCTACATGCATTGATAGCCCTGCGTCCTTTTATAACAAATAAAGTATGAACTTTGTCGCATCAAAGAGTGTCCATCTTTTATTCTTTTTAGTTGTGAGAGATTTGTTTGACTTCATTTTTTGTAGCCACCCAATCAAATAAAATCATTCAATGGCGATCGAACCGAAATCAGCATTTTTTCGACATCACGTGTCTATACAAATATCAAGATGGATGATTACAAAAAATATCATATAAAAAGAATTAAAAATATTTCATTGATGAAAAACAATTATTTTTTGAAACAATTCATACGTCTTGCAAATTTCATGAACCAAGCAATGGTCCGGAATGACAACAAAAATATGCACTTATAATTGAAGCTCCATCACGATTCCAATTTATTCATTGTTGTGTGCAATAAGTATTTGGTACATGTACATAACTCTGGATATATTTTACGAAGGAATATATTTTTTTATTTACTAATCATATATACATGTCTCAGTTCTCTTCAACTTTGATCCATGAGACATATGGTTACAAAGGAATATTTTATTCTTTCAGTAGTTATAAAAACTTACATGCTGTTCTCTTCTACAATCTTTGATTTGCCTATATCTCTTGTCCAACTTTGATTTGTGAAGAACATGGCTTCATCATCACATACTCGTAGAAGTGTTTCAACATTGTCTGCTTGCATGCATCTACACGGTTTGCCTTGTATCCAATCCAATATAATGAGATTTTGTCTGTTGTCTTGATCTTCAAGCGAACAAAAGACTCTGTAGTTCAAACCGCAGGCTCAAGTAAAAAGATCCCATGTAGTAGAAACAAATGAGTACACCTAGTGGCTGGCAAAATCAGATAAATATTCAGTGATACAGATAACTGATATTTCACTCAAAAGCAAATAACGGGTATACAGGCCATCAGCCTACCAGTGCCCAGTAGCAGCAAGGTTAACCGACTTTCTGATGGACAATATAAAGGCAGCTCAATTAGCCATGCTTAATGGAAACGTAAGATCTTCAAGGAACTGCAAGTATATTTTATTACAAAGACAAATAAGAATATGGAACAACATGTCACCTCCCTGTTGATTGCTGAACCACGTCCCCCAGCCTAGCGCTTGTCATCCAGCATGCTTGTTTTTGCTTGGCTGTTGCCGTTGTGATTTTTTACTTAACAGAGCATGTTACTGCAGTGCGAAACAAAAACTTTCTCATCAGGTCCACCACGGGATGCCATGGCCCTTCATTGCAGCAGCTGCAGCTAGCCTCGGCCTCCACCACGAGCGCTGGGCAGACAGGCAGACAGGGACGGGATGTGAAAGTCCTCGCGAATGGCATCCCCCACATGGATCTGTGCTAAATATAATTACCAACAAGGTCGGTCAGTCTAAACAAAAGGTCAAGTTAGATCATCTAATGCCATATTTTAAACAGTACTGAGGAGTATCGGAAAATAGTAAGAGAATTCTTTCTACCAGTTGGTAAAAGCTTCATTCCTTGATAGTAGATATAGGAAAAGGGTCAGGTAAGCAGTTGGTGCCCACAAAATGATTGACTGAATAGCAGACAAAACTTAAGTTTCCTATTGAACAGGCCAAAAGTTAAGATTCATGTGGAAAGGATGCACACAACTGGTATAAAATAACTTGAATTACATAGCATCAAGATAAGGAAAGATTAGATTTCATGACTGTAGGCACACAGCATTGCCAATCAACTACAGTAATACTGAAAAAAACAGAGGACCTACGAATCCATATTGACACTGCCACACTGAGAAAGCCTTTTGCCAAAGGCATATATTTTAATAGTTCAAATATATTGCTGATTGAGGATTTTTCCAAAGCAAATTCACATATAATCTTCAAGTATTCGACAGTAAGTGAGCTTGATCGAAGCATCAAAAGATGACACCAATCACCATTACCAATACCAACCATTAGCTGAAATGCTCAACTACTACTACGTAGAGCAGACTGAAGAGGATTATAAATTACCAGTAAGAGTATAATCAGTATCATAAGGAAAATGTTGATCGATCGTCATTGCTCCACCGTAGTAGAACACTACAGAATCGCTCAATGTGTGAACCACCACCATGAGCACCAACCCTAGATTAGTTATATGGTCTCTGATTAAAACTTCAGTTGAATTTTAAAACTAACATACTATATTAGGCATGTTTGACATAAAACTATTCGTTTTCACTGAATAAGAGCTTTCTAACTATTTTGCAAATTTGCACTGTAAAAGCACAGTTCAGAATTCCTCTGTAGACAGTGGACCAATTTTTTTCTAGAGATCTATCCATGCATATATGAGCACCTTTTCTGAAAAAAAAATCAGAAAAAATAATAGATATTCGTTTCTATTAGCATGTATCTAAATCTAAACATTTTTAATACAACAGATAATCTTCTATTAGCATGTGTCCAAACATTTTTAAATTTTTAATACAGCAGATACACTTCTTTGTTAAATGAACTTAGTAGTTAATATAGCTCCAAACAACCCAATGACAAGTTTTTGTGATTGGAGTATTGACGACAAAGTATATTTATTTATCCAACTAAATAAACGAAAAAAAAAAAAAAACTATCCATGGATCCTCATTCTTTGGTGTTCAGAAAATAATTGCCAGGCAGTTAGCAATAAGAACAACAAAAGCACATCATATATATAATGCAAAAACCTACCTATTAGAAATATCATCCTATATATATAACTTAAGAATAAACGGTAATAGGATCTGTTGATGGACATCATCAAAAGAGTGAACTGTAAAACGATCTCTTGATGGACATGAAAAGCATGCCTGTCAATTGTAATGGTTACAATTATATAACAACTATCAAAGAAAGTTGTAGAGCACAACATATACTTGAACTATCATTAGACTTAATCTCAACCCAATCTCAGATGGATCAGTAAGTACATATAACACTGTTTTCAAGAGGTCTGATTAATCGCGATTAATCGTCCTGGATGGTCCCATGGCGCCCAGGTCTGGTAGTGTTGGTTCGTCCAGGCGTCTTGAAAACATGGCCCCAGTGAGGAATTTACTTTTTGGTCGAGCTGTTTTGGATTGAACTATGGGCTATGGCATATAGTCATGATCCACCAGAATGCAGAATGAATTGCAAACACCAAATCGGTCAGACAAAATTGGTACCAATAAATCACCCTCAATCGATCGAGATAAAACTGTGAATCGGGCACCTACCTCGCTGTGGTGCTCACGTAGCCGCTGCAACACGGAACCAAGCTTGGTCGAGACCGCGTCGAGCAGAGAGGCGGCGCGGAGGGGATCGGGCAGGAAGTAGGGTTGTTCTATAGATTTTGAGATTAAAATTCAGAAGTACCATTTTTTACTTTTTTTGAATGAAAAGGCAGAAACTCCTCAAATCAGTAAAACTGGAGGCGAACTCTTGAATTCAGTTGACAATATACTCATAGCAGTTAATATGTAGTACTATGAATACTACAAGGCATATATCTCTAGCTATTTAAACATGTGTCTACTTATTTACATGGCATATAAAATTATCTAGGACCGTAAGAGGTAAATAAAAGGTTCAGATCCACACTTTAATTGATTGTATATTAGTTTTTGTTTGTCGGCAACAGGCATGGGCGTGGTGCAATGGTTCAGTAATCACCTCATCTACTAATATAGATTTGGGCATGTAGCACATGGGTATGTATCTAGGGACTGGGTACAGCTATCCAACGGGAGGCAGGCCTAAACAAAGCTATCCTTATATTGTTAGTGTATATGTGTAGTGGCCCAATAGAGGCCCATATGCGGGAACTATATAGCCCACCCTTCTAGGGTTTGGAGGAATCTGAGACAATTGTTGTCCTAACATGGTATCAGCCTAAGGGAAGTTTTCCCTTCCGATCCCGACCCTGCCGCCGCCGCTCCATGGCTGGCGGGCCGCCCGCCGCCGCCCCGGTAGCGGCCCGCCCTTCCTCTCCCTCTCCTCCTTTCCCTTCCTCTCTCCCGGCGACGCGGCATTTGGGCCACCATCTCCCAGCGCAGAAACGGACGGTTCGGGCGCGGGGGCCGGGCTGGGCGCCTTCTTGCCCGGTCGCGGCCGCCCGGGGCTCCAGCCAGCCGGACCCCTCCTCTTCCTCCCTCGACCCGCCCTATCTGGAGCACCTCGTCACCTAGCTGCAGCAACCGGCCGCCGCCCGCCGCCGCCCAGCCGGGGCGGCGGCGCGGGAGGCTGGCGGCCTTGGCGGCCTTGCGGCGAGGGCGGGCGGGGAGTGCGGGGGCCACAGGGTTGTGCGGCGCGAGAGTCTTTGGGGCGGTGCGGCACCCATCCGCCAGGGGGGGCACCTCCCTTCGTCGGACCTCCTGCGCCCGCCCACTCCGGCGCCATCGCGCCACCTGCGGCGCGCCGGTCTGGTGGGGGCCTCGGTATGCCCTTGCGGGGCGTACCTCTCGGCCCGGCTATCCGCCGTGGCAAGACCGTCGCGATGGTGGCCCGGGGCGAGAGCGGGCTTGCCGCTCTCTTCGCGACCAAAGGTCCAAGACGAGGCGCGGGACCGTGTTCGTCTTTGCCCTCGCTTGGGGCCTTGGCGCCTTCGCGCCCGATGCTCGCTTACCCAGGTGGCGGCGGAGCGGTTCATGCTCGGTCCCTCCGACCCGCCGTCTTCAGCGGAACACGGTGCCACTTCTTCCCTGGCCCGGCAGCCCCACCTCCGTGTCCTCACCATACCGTAGCGTCGACCGGCCGTCCCATGGTCGCCTACCTCCACCTCCGGGCCGTCGGCGTCACGCGCCGTCAGAACACGGTCGCGTCGTGCTTCGACTCCGCGCCGCGCGCCTCGCTCTCGGCGTGACCGGATGCTCTCGCCCTCCACCGCTCGCCATCGGCGACCCGCGTCCGCCTCAACACACCCCTCGTGGCGCGCGATGCGGCGTGGCGGCGCCTCGGCGGCGTCGCCATTGTCTGGATCGTTGGGACCATCTCCCTCGAGCTCCGGGACGCCGTGCGAGCTCCACGGTGCCCTTTGGCAGCGACTCTTGGCTCGCCATCGGGGGCACTTCGCCCGACGCCGAGGGCGGGCTCTCTCGGCTTGAGGCCGACTTCCGGCGCCGCCCGGGGGACCTCTACGCTGGCGACTACTGCCGGCGGATGAAGACCAAGGCCCGGCGGCTCTCGCCGTGACATTGGGTACCAGCTTGGCGGCCGCGTCTTGGTGCTCAACATCGTTCGAGGCCTCAGCGGACGGCGAAGACTTGGATCACCGTCGGACACCGTTCCCCACCTTCTGCGGTCGGGGACGACCTCGTGCGAGAGCTCGGTTGGGTCGATCCCTTTGCCCGCTATCATCGGCGGTACACTTCCTCTACCTCCGTGCTCGTCATTTGCCCACCTCCTCCGGGGCCAGCGGGGGGGGGGGTGGCCGTGGTGGTCGTCGCCGGCGTGGTGGCCGCGGCGGTGGCGGTGGTGGTCTTCCGGGCGGGTGCGGTGGCGGCGGCGCGGTCTGGTCGTCCGGCGGCCCTACTCCACCTCTCGCTCCGCTCCCGTTCTGGCGGTGCGTCGGCCTCCTTCAACAACCCTTGGTCGGGCGCATCTCCATGTGGCCATGCGGGGCCGGGGCGGGAGCACTCGACCTCCTCCGGTCGGCCGCCATGTACTCGGCATTCCTCCCGCCCGGCCGGCCGCCATGTACACCGGTGTTCCTCCCCGCGCGGGCGGCTCCCGGGCTCCGCCCGATCGGTCTGGCCGGGGGGAATCGGCCCGTCTTGGGGACACCGCCCGGCCCGAGTGGATTCTTGATTCGGGTGCTTCTTACCACACCACTCGGATCTTTGGTATACTCTCGACTCTTCGACCTCCCGCCCCTCTGTCCCTCTTCTATCATGGTAGGGAATGGTTCTGTCTTCCCTGTCACCTACGTGGGTTACACTTTTTGGTCCTTTTTCGCATTTCGAATATTCTTGTTTCTCCTCGGATGGTCCACAAGCTTCTTTCCATTCGCCGGTTCAACTGCGATAACTCTTGTTCTATCGAATTTGACACTTACGGTCTTCTTGTGAAGGATTTGGCGTCCGGCGACCACTTCTCCGATGTGAGAGCACGGGCCCCCTTTACACTCTTAAGCCTTCCGTCTTCGCTACGCTCTTTGCGGTGACGCCGTCTTCTACCCACAGCACGGCCCGTTCGGTCATCCGGCCGCGGCGTTTTGGCTTCGGCTTCGGTCGTAGTCGCGGACATCTCTTGTACTCGTACTCATGCGAGCATCTTTGTCATGCGTGTCATTTCGGTCGTCATGTCGGACTTTCTTTTCTTCTTCTTCTTCTTCGCATACTACGCATGCCTTTGATCTTGTACTGCCTTTGTGATTTGTGGACCTCTCTGTCTTAGAGCATTTACGGGCTTAAATACTATCGGTGTTAGTTGATGATTTCTCTCATTACTCTTGGACTTTCCGTTGCATGTTAAGTACGAGGCGTTTCCCACCCTCCTCCACTTCTTTGCGGGTGTCCACTCGGTTCGGTCTCACCATCAAGGCCGTCCGGTGTGACAACGGACGTGAGTTCGATTTCTTGCCGCCTCCGCTCTTTCTTCCTTTCTCGGGCGTTGTTGCGCATGTCTTGTCCGTACACTTCTTCCCGAGCGGCGGCAAGGCGGCCGGATGATCCGCCCACGACGACATCATGCGCACTCTCCTTCTTGGGCCTCTACGCCCCCGCTTACGGGCGAGCCTCCCACCGCCACCCACCTCCTCAACCGCCTTCCTTCGCTGCTAGCCCTGCTCCCCTCCACACCACGCCCTTTCGGTTCCCCTCCCACCTATGATCACCTCAGGTGTCTTCGGTTGTGCACATTACCCAAACACTTTGCCGCCCTTTGCTCCTCACAAGTTGGCGCCCCGCTCGACACAGTGTGTGTTCCTTGGATACTCCCTTGACCATAAAGGGGTACGCTTGCTCGACTTTTTCCTCCCCACGAGTCCTCATCTCCCGGCGCGCGTGGTCTTCGACGAGTCGGATTTCCCATACTCCACTTCTTCCACACCTTCCACATTGTGGCGGGTCCTTTGTTCTTGACCGGTGGTTCGACCACCGGTTACCGCCGGCCTCTTTCGGTACTCCCGGCTCACTGCCTGGCGCCACTCGCGACCCCGGCGCCCTGCACTGCGCCGGCGGCTCCGGCTTTCGGCGCCTCAGCGCGGCGGGGTGCGCGCCCGCGAGCGACTCCAGCCCCCTCTGCGCTGCGCCCGCAGCGCCCGAATCCCTGGCATTGCCCGCAGCGGCCGGGCCCCGTGCCACCGTGCCTGCCGGCGGGCGGGACCGGCGTGGCGGCCGTGCTGAGTAATACTCGCGTCGCTTCGGCTCCCGGCGCCGTCACCTCGGCCCCGGCTCCACCGCCGCCACCTCCACCACCTCCACCGCGTCGGCCCGGTGACCTGCGGTCACACCCGCCGATCATTCGGCTGGGGACCCTCGTCATACTTTCATCCCTATGGTGACCCGGCAGCGGCGGGTGTTCTTCGCCACTGCGGCCCTCTGACGCCTGCGGTGCGGGGTCTCTCTCGATACCTTCCTCTTTCCGCGTTGCATTGGCGGATCCCTAGCGGCGGCGCGCGATGGAAGAGGAGCATGAGGCTCTTCTTGCCAACCGGGCGTGGGACCTTGTGCCGCGTCGTCTGGTGGCAATGTGATCCTGAGCAAGTGGATGCGGGCGCATAAGCGTCGGGTTTAATGCGATCGGAGGCGCTAAAGGCTTCGTTGGGAATTTTCGAGAGGCTTCACCGGCGCCGGGGTTGATTATGATGAGACCTTGGTCCGGTGGTCAAGCACGCTCTGATCTTGCCATGATCCTCTCACTTTCTCTCTCTCGCTCTTGGCATGTGCATTAGCTAGATGTCAAGAATGCATTCCTCCATGGCACCTTATGCGAGGAGCGTTATCTTTGCGGCCGACCCGGCGGGATTTGTCGACTCAATCGGCGATGCGGTTTTTTGGCTCAACAAGTCACTATATGGTGCGAGCGGGCTCGTGCGTCTGGTACTCTCGGTTTGCCACCTACCTTCTCACTTTGGGGTTCGGAGAGGCCAAGTCGAGACACTTCTTTGTTTGTCTATCGCCACGGGGTGAGGCGCTTTACCTATGTTGATGACATTGTCCTCCGACCTCCGGCGGCCGCGGCTTCTCTGGCGTGTCATATCGGCTTTGCGGCGGGAGTTTGCCATGAAGGATCTCGGTCCACTTCACCACTTCACGGGGGTTCTTGTGGAGACTTCGCCCGCCGGGGTTGTTCTGCGCCCGGCTGACGGTATGCTGCGGACATCCTCGGCGGTGCGGGATGACGGCGTGTCGATACGTGCTACTCGGTTGATACTCGGTCGAAGCTTTCTGGCGATGAAGGCGACCCTATGGCGGATCCTCACGCGCCGGGTTTGGCGGTGCATTGCGGTACCTCACCTTCACCGGGCGACATCGCGTCTGCGATTGGGCGGTCTGTCTTCTTCATGCATGATCCGCGTTTTACCACATCTTCTTTGCGATGAAGCGCCTTCTCGCTATGTCGTGCCTTTGTTGACTCGGGCGATGATCCACCGGTCTCCCTCGCGAGCTCGTCGTCTGCCCGGCCGGCGGGCGGGCTGTCGGACACTTTCCGCCGCTCTACCTCGGATCGCCGTCTTCCTTGGCGGCAACCTCGTCTCTGGTAGTCAAGTGGCGACTGTTGTCTCCGTTCGGTGCGAGAGGTGGGAGTACCCGGCGCTGTTGCTAGCGATTGTGGCGGAGGCCTCGGCCGGCGGCTATTGGTGAGCTCCGCGGCCGTGACAAAGACCACCTTGTTTCTTTGTGACAATGTCGGTGCCGTCTACCTCTCCACCAACCCGTTCATCGTGTCGGACGAAGCATGTGGAGATCGACTTGCACTTTCCAGGGATTTGGTGGCCATCGATTGTTCGGGTGCTCCATAATACCGACCACCTCCGGGTTCGACATCTTCACCAAAGTGCGCCCTCGTCGACCTTCTCCTTAAAGTTCGCTCCGGCCTGCGTCGCCGGTGGCTAGTTGTGAGGGGGGCGTATTGTGTGTTGCTTTCTTTGATGTCGGTCTTGATCTCATTTGCGCCCGGTAGTTGGGCTAGCGGGGGTGTTAGTGTATATGTGTAGTGGCCCAATAGAGGCCCATGTACAGGAACTATATAGCCCACCCTTCTAGGGTTTGGAGGAATACAGACAATTGTTGTCCTAACATATATATCCCAATGATTCCAGCAAATCATAGTTTTCTGGAAATTGTCATTTGTTTTCTCAAGATAATGTGCTCCTGTAAGCCTTGGAACCCAAGATGAGATGAGCTATCAAATATACTTATCTGCATTAGCCACTTAATTCTATTCTATTGGCTCCAAAGGAATGCATGAAGCATCCAAACAGAGAAGGCCAAACTAACCTCGCAACAAGTCTTAGCAGACAGGCCTTGGCCACCATCTTCATTTTTCTAACATTTGCGCTGCCTCATAATCACATAACTCTCAATAGAATTGACATTGTTGTTTTACTCAACAGGATTGACATTTTTTAAGAACATGGCACCAGGAAGCACAGGTCCAAGATAAATGCAGCATAAATGTTGATTTTTCTTTGCTTATTATATATTGAAAATCATAGCTTGCTTGCATTACTGCCTCTTTGGAATGTAGAACTTTCACAGGATTCTAATTCTTACAAGATAAACACATGTATCAGTTCAAATTCACAGGCCCTCAGCAGGGCAGGCCACAACACTCTAATCGGCAACTGAATTAGAATTTAGTGACAACCGAATTTAATAATCTTATAATAAGCAAATCATTGTACTATATAATTTGATAGCAATTGGTTGTGGTTGCAAATGATTGATAGGTCAGGGCTCAACTATTGGTAGGATTCACTTAGAACCAAAAGGAGTTTCAGATGCTGCGGCACAAATATATGAAACTGACAATGAGAAGGTCTAGCTTACTAACTCAGATGCCGAGGCACAAATTGACAGAGATAAACCTTGAAGCTACGCAATGGAAGAGCAAACAATCAAGTTCAGATTAAAGGTCAGTGCCGATGGCCAAGGTAAAAGCTTGTGTCCTGTCTGGCCAAAACTAACATATGGTTTGCTATTAAGAAAATTTAATTCGGTGTATATTTGCCCAACAATCTAGTCGACATTGTGGACACATAGGAGCCAAAAATTAAACAGACCACATTACTGCAGGTACAGTTCTAATTAATTTAATACTACTACATGATAATTAAACACTGAGATTGTGGCCTTGGTTACCTTTTAAACTTCATGAACTGTACCCGCAGATGGCCTGAGTATCCTATTTCCTGAAAGATTACTGAAATTATATAGTTCAGTAAACGAACTGCCCTCCGACTGTAATTGTTCGGTACCAGTCAAACAAGATGGACTAAAATTTGTTCTGTCCAAATCCAAAGAGATCACAACTGCCTGCAGATGTCCCAAGAACGAGCAGATGTCCCAAGAACGATAATTAATTGATAGTGAGAAATTCCTTTGTCCCTAAAACAGTGGCACTAATTGGATCAGATGCCAATACAAACAGAAGAAAGGAGCACAGGGGCTAGAACATTCATGGTATATAAAGGGAACTCTATTATTTCCAACTCTGCAAGCCTGCATGCCACTTACATCGGAATCTAACAAAAGCCCCTGATCATGGTATATTAAGGGGACTTTGTTATTTTCATTTGTTTATGAATATAATTGTATTTTGTTCATAATTCTACCCAAAAAGGCCTCCATTCAGTTAATTGAACTGAAAAAGCAAGCTTTTGATGAATGCTCTCAGGTAAAGAGAACAGTTGGTTTTCTGTTATGTAATGCAACCTTTATCACTGAATATACCATACATATAGAGCATCCTGCAATTCAAGCAAGTAAACTGAGCCTGATTCCGAACTTCACTTGACAATGATTTCTAAGATATCTGTGTTACAGTAACTGCACAGCAGACACCAAGAGACACACATATATATCTAATGAGTGACATATCTACTGAATCAATCCAAATGGACTATTCTACAAGACATTTGATATTCAAGCAAGCAAACTGAGCCTGATTCGAACTTCACTTGACAATGATTTCTAAGATATCTGTGAGACTACAGTAACTGCACACCAGACACCAAGAGGCACACATATATCTACCGAGGGACATATTTACTCAATCAATCCAGGCTGGGCTGACAAGAAAGCTACAAGCAGATGCAAAGTTGCAACTTTTGAACCGAACAAACCCTCGATCCCTTCTGCTGCTGTTGTTGCCGACTCGAACATGTTGGCGTCAGGGGCGTGGCTGGGGGCTTGACGGGATGCACCTGTTGCCGCGGTCTCCTCGTCCCCGCTGGTCGGGTGTCGCGATTCCTCGAGCCCTAGGGTTCCATCCGAGGTGGGCGACGGGCGTCCACAGTCCTGCAGCAGCACGGTGCGGCGCTATAGCTGGGGCGGTAGAGCGGCTTGGATTGCGGCAGCGCAGGGGAGGGCGGGCGGTTCCTGGAGCGGGGCGGTGGTTTCACGCGGTGTGTTTCGACGGGAGCCGGGCGACATTTTGACAGGAGCGGGGTGAAAGCCGGGGCAGTACGATTGACGAGGGGAGGGATCGCACGAGAGGCTGCGTGGTTAGGAGCGGGACGAGAATCGCGGGGAGGCAGGCGAAACCAGCGATTATCGCACCATTAGATAGTCTTAGTTTTGTTGTTTTTATGTTGTAGGAAGAATCTGTGGGCGTGGGACGATGGACATCGAGTTCATTGGACTAGTACGAGAAATGTTGTGGTTCACATCCTCTATCGTTTCAATGGCGAGGGTGCAAAAAAGTCCGATAGAGGCAACACTTTTAACACAAATCGTTGGCTCTAGCGGCCTGCATTAGCGTGAGTCCGAAAAAGCGCTTGTCTAAGTTCAAAGCTAAAAGCGCCAATTTTGGGGGCCAGTACATAGCAACCATCTTGAAAGGTTTTTGACCACTGCTGAGGACTCAAGTCGGGATTCAAGTCGATGAGGGTGCCACACAACCACTTCACACGGTGCAACAAAATTTTTCTGCGATTGTGTGCATTAAGTTCAAGGATGGTTGCATTAAGTTCAAGGATGGTGATATGAGCTTGTATGTACATATGCAATAACTGTACAATACTATGAATGCATACCTTGATGATTGCAATACATATATGAGAATTTTAGCCATTTTGTAACATTGACATTCCGGATATCGCAGTCGTTACGTTTTTTGGTAACAATTGTAACACGTTCATTTTCAAATTATTAGGGCACTATTTTTTACCTTTGCAATACATGGGCATTTACCTCGTAAGTATATAAGCATAAAATCAGGGAAATCCCTCGGGTCTCGACCCTCATCAGGCGTGGCGTCCGGTAGTCCCGCAAGGCTGTGAATCCGACACCTAACCGCACCCACCTGATGCCCGGTGAGCTCGCCGGAGGCCGGCCTCGCCTCGTCGCCTCACCTGCTTTTCGGCGGTCGGCCTTGTCTGCTTCTCACCTGAACCGATGTTCAGGGCAGTTTTGTGTTTCGGTTTTGGCTGCCAAGGACTCCACCTGACCCGAATCCGCCCTGTTGCCATCTTTTATCTATGGCGATGTTGCCCTTGTCTTTAATACTCATTGAATGCTATCGTTCATGCTTCCGCTATACTTCTTCGTACAAACACTGTGTATTGGACGATTAATGAAGTCATGGCATGTGCGTAATTTGATCTTGACGCACATGTAATATGCACCCGGTTTACTCCTTCAAAATCGAGTGTGATAGTGAAAGCAATCTTCTAACTCCAACCTAACCTCTGTGACAACTGCAATAGAAAAGGACTGACGGGACATAGGATTGGATTAGAGTGACAACGCCATGTATGCTCAACAAAAGTTTGTCAATACCTTGCCTTCACTGTCTTCCATACTTGGTAAAATTTTCAATGTATGAATCCGACACCTAAAACAATCAACGCAGCACTAAACAACAGCTCAGCGGCTTGGCGACGGTATGACAATTACTAATTTGATGGCTATAAGGGGATGGAGAGCAGTGTGAACTTGGTTTGGCGCTTCGTGCTCTGTTTGTCTTGAGCTCTCGATGAATCCAAAACTTGAAACAAAGAACACATCACTTAACCAATCAACAGCTTGGGGACGGTGAGCAGCATGTATAGATAGATAGATATCATATATCATATATATTTGAAAAATCATCATTGAATAGTGCACACTGTAACTAAACAGGAGTATCTGCAGAATCTCTGCAGGTCTGCAACTATTGAACCTGTATCTTTGATAAACTGTTTTTTCTTTTACAACAAAGTGAACCCAATTTGTCAAATAAAGTTCATTCCTAGCTGTTTATTCTCTCTTTTGTTGTTGTGTTTATTTGCAGGTTCAACAAGCCCAAATTATTTTACTGTAGCATTTCTTGTTCTTTTCTATAGAAAAAAGTGTGCAAGCAGTTCCTAAGCACCTGAACCTCATCACACTTGTGTGCTACTGCATAGTGGCTTCAGAAACAGATAGCATAGGTTCTTCACAAAATAAGTAAATCTACAAGCAGTGCTATATGAAACTCAAAGCGATTGAGCATTCTAAAATCTCTACTAATATTAAGACCAGGAGGGTTCTAGCATGTCAATATCAGACTCTAAGCAGGGTTCTAGCATGCCAATATCAGACTCCTAAGCATTATTATTTTTTTCTACTTTGAGAACTGATCCAGATTAAGAAAGCAAACAATTAACTCTGACAACACAAAGGCACATGGTAACCTGCTCCTCTTACCTATATACATCACTCAAAAATGTACTGGCTCATGGATCAAAAGAAAATGAAGTGTAGCGGTAGCATCTATTTTCATTTGTAATATAGAAAAAATAGAGATAGTAGTAGCATCTGTTTTCAGTTTTGCTTGAGAACAAGTAGCATCTGATTTCAGTTTTTGCTATTGTCAGATTGCTACAGTTTCAGCAAGTGCAGGTGTGAGTACAGTTTGAACAGTAACATCTATTTCGTGGTGGGCTTGCAGAAAAGAGAGTCCCTTGAGTCAGGAAGATCTCGGACTCGTTGTCGAGAAGAGTTGTTACTAGGTCACCATGGTTCAGTTGTGGACCTTGTGGGGCTTGCCTTGGGCGTCATGGAGGAATCCAAGGGGTATAAGGGTTCAGTTGAGGGTGAGGGGAGAGTTTTTCATTTATGCGTGTCCCAGCGGGAGACACCCTTGTTGTTGGGAAAATGTTCGAGAAGGTGTTGAATAATGTTAAGGCCTTTGGGAGGCTGAGGGGCGGGGTTCATATAGTTTTGAGTTTGAATAACCTTTACATGAGTTCACTAACCCCTTTTTTGGTCACTATATACATGGTGAAGTTCCTTTACATTTATGCCCTTCATCGGTGGGGAATATTCCCATATATACCGATACACCGGGTCTCTGGGGCTTTTTGGATCTTCTCCTTCATCAACCGCCTTGGTTGATGGCCTTATTTCACATTCATTGGAGACTCATCTGTTGTCGGGATGTGCACATCTTTGGTAACTCCCTTAAACTTGGTGGCGAAGGCCCACCTTCGCCGATACGCACGGACCGAGCTCACTTTCGTCCGCCTTCTCCCCGGCTGACCTCCACCGTCTTCTCCCATGGACTACTCGATGTTAGTTCATAGCCTCCCATCTTTGGGCCCTTCACGCAGTCCTTGCGCGTTCGCTCACCCTAGAGGGCATGGCGGCGGTTGCTCTACAAGGCGATCTACAACAATCCTGCGGATAAAGCATTAGTTTCTCTTTTGGCTGCTTGTTTCTCGGGATTGAATTGTCGGAAAAATTTATATGGTGGGAATAGTCAAATTGTCTACCCAAAAACCATGTGTTTTTAGAAATCCAACACATAATATTTTTAGCCATAGGATGAAGATCCAACAACCCGACCTCTTCTTCTACCTCGAGTCTCCTTCATCTACACAATCATATATCACAAATCACAGACAAGAGACAATTTTTTTTTTTTTCTATCGAAGGACAATTTACAATTTTTTCATCCCTCTCCCACACACGATAACTCTTTTGCATTCGCAAAACTTGTTCTGAACCACCTGTGTGCCTTGAACAAGACCATGAACATGAACAGTACGGTTTCACCGGATCATGAACACTAGAGCTAGGGAGGGAACATCTGGATTGACACAGTCGTCGGTGCACGATCCTTATCAAGCTCAGGGGCGTTGCACATCTGGATTGACACAGTCGTCGGTGCACGATCCTTATCAAGCTCAGGGCGTTAAGGACAAGGAAGCTGGTCGGCACGGACAAGACGATGGCGACGGTGTGTGCAAGTGCGACGGGCTTGATACCCGTCGCCCTCCCAGAATCACACGGCGTACGTATAAACAGGATACACCTACCACTACTGTACCACAGTCCACTCCACACAGCGAGGAAAGAAGATTCATTGAGGTACGTAGTGCACTAGTGCCGCATCAAAACCCTGTGTGTATATATAGCATCGGAGAGAGAACTCGAGCCTGCATCTCAAGGGCACACGTGCAGTTGAGCTGGCTCATCAGCTTGGCACGTCCATCCGACCTACCCGTCCGAACGATGGCGCGCGCGCTCGTGGCCATGGCGCTGCGGTTCCTCCGCGAGTACGTGCAGGTGTCCGATCTGGCCGTGGCCGCCGTGGTGCTCTTCGCCTGCAGCGCGGTCAGGAACCGGCTGTCGTCCCGGCCGGGCGAGCCCATGCTTTGTGGCCGGTGGTGGGCATCATCCCGACGCTGTTCGCGGCCCTCGCGATGGGCGGCGGCGTCTACGACACTGGGCCGCGACGGTGCTGTCCCGGTCGGGCGGCACGTTCCCGTACCGCGGGACCTGGGGTGGGGGCTCCTCGGGCGTCATCACCTCCGTGCCGGCCAACGTGGAGCACGTCCTCAAGACCAACTTCGACAACTACCCCAAGGGGCCCTACTACCGGGAGCGGTTCGCGGAGCTGCTCGGCGACGGCATCTTCAACGCCGACGGCGACTCGTGGCGCGCGCAGCGAAGGCCGCCAGCGCCGAGATGCACTCGGCGCGGTTCCTGCACTTCTCGGCGGGCACCATCGAGCAGCTTGTGCGTGGCAGGCTGATCCGCTGCTGGAGACGCTGAGCGACGACGACGCAGTCGTGGACCTTCAGGACCTGCTGCTCCGTTTCGCGTTCGACAACATCTGCGCCGCCGCGTTCGGGGTGGAGGCCGGGTGCCTCGCCGACGGGCTCCCCCGACGTGCCGTTCGCGCGCACGTTCGAGCGTGCCACGGAGCTCTCGCTCACCGCTTCTACACGCCGCCCTTCATCTGGAAGGCCAAGCGGCTCCTCGGCGTCGGCAGCGAGCGCGCGCTCCTGGAGGCCACCCGCGCTGTGCGGGAGTTCGCCGAGCGGACCGTCGCCGACCGCCGCGCCGACCTGGGCAACCTGGAAGGCCGGTGCGACCTTTCCTCTCGTGGCTCATGTCCGCGGGCTACTCCGACGAGTTCCTGCGTGACATGTGCATCAGCTTCATCATCGCGGGACGCGACACCAGCTCCATCGCGCTCACCTGGTTCTTCTGGCTCCTCGCCTCCCACCCGGACGTGGAGGCCCGCGTCTCGACGACGTCGCCCGCGGCGACGTCCGACCATGGACTACCTCCCGCGGCACTGACCGAGTCCATGCGCCTATACCCGCCGGTGCCCGTCGACTTCAAAGGAAGCCCTGGAGGACGACGTGCTCCCGGACGGCACGCTGGTACGCGCGCAGCAGCGGGTGATCTTCTTCACCTACGCCATGGGACGGGACAAGGCCACCTGGGGCCCCGATTGCCTCGAGTTCCGCCCGGAGCGCTGGCTCAACAAGAGCGGCGCCGACAACCCCTACAAGTACGTGGTGTTCAATGCGGGGCCGAGGCTGTGCATCGGCAAGCGCTTCGCCTACACGCAGATGAAGACGGTGGCGGCGGCGGTGCTGGCGCGGTTCAGCGCTGGTGCCGGGGCAGGAGGTCAAGCCCAAGTTCAACACCACACTCTACCGCGAAGAACGGGCTCATGGTGCGCTTCGTCACCAGGAAAGCGGCACGAACCTGTGCCTGCTGCAGCGCTGATGCAGGTGGGTGCTCGCTCCATTAACACGACCTGCGTACCTATGAGGGCCGCGCTATTGTCGACGACTCTTACTATCTGCATACTTTCGTTCATTTATACAATTATATACTCATGGATTCATCGGTTTCTCGTCGAGACAGGGGAAGTGAAGAAGATTAGTTCGATCGAGGCCCCTTTTGGGGTGAAGCGCAACACCGCCACCCCGGAAAAGAACTAAGTAACAATGGACTTATAAGCTAGCTTTCGTATTTTTTATACTTCACCAGAAAAATAAGGAAAGCATACTCTTTATAAAAGGCTAGACTCAAAAGAACATTACACTCCGTAGCTAGCTATAGTTTCAAGTTACTCTAAGAGTTAGCACTATTGAATAAGTTGGCCTAGAGAGCTAATAACTATAATCTCAAAAAAAAAAAAAAGAAGCTAATAACTATATTATACCGTCTTTTGAGTATTTTTTTGATAAAATAAATAAGAAAAGGTGCGATCTCGACGAATTACTTCTGAATAACTTCAGAAATCATATGGAAGAACCGGTGCGCTCAAGCTGAAGACGTCCAGTGCGTGAATTAATATTAATGGGTAGATGAGCCCATATATGTATTACCGTGGCATGCTTATTGCTATATATATACTCATGTTTCTTTGCGTGTACGTAAGTATGTTTGCATCGTGGTAACGTCCCGATCAAAATTCACTTTTTGCAGTGTGTTCCATCAAATGTGTATTTGTTCTTAGCACATATATTACTACTAAAAGCGGTGAAATTCTTCTAGTATTTACTAATCGTAGTACTAATCGTACTTCTAAAACAGTGAAATTCTTCTAGTGAAATAATAATATAATATAAAACGCTATTACTAATCTAGTAGTACATGAAAATCTTTACTAGGAGACATTTAGTAGGAAAAGTTTGCCCTAAATTTTAAAGATTAAAAAATAAAAACACTATTAAAACCCCATGCCACTAGTAGAACAAGATATATAGGATCATCAAGTAACTTTTAGTTGTAGGGAGTGAAAGGGAATAAATTTTTTATACAATAATGGGATAAAATATGGCTTGCACAAAAAGGAAAAATAGGAGTGTTGTGGTTCTTGGCACAGTTTGAATTGCAAAAAGATAAAGACATAAGATTTATCTTGGTTGGCGGGCCTCGAAGCCAATAAAGCCTTCACGTCTGTATTCTTATATTTGGTGAGATTTCGATTACAAGAAGAAAGATTGGATGATTAAAGCAAAAGAGAATCGCTAGCTATATATATATTTATATCCACGATCAAGCTGTTCTTCAAGCTAAAATTACCGTTGCGCCGTCGACTTCGCTCCACCACGGCCTTCGTGCGTGCCTACTCTCTGGAAGCACAGCCACAGGCGGTCACCATGCTAGCTCGTGCCTTGACTGTGACAAGGTGTTCGTGCCGTGCACAAGCTCTGGTTCCCCTCGTTTTGATCACAGGTTGTTCCCTCGTTCGTGCATAGGTTTATGGTCACGTTGTTGTCCAGCTTGTGCTCTTGTGCTCGGGGTCAGCGGGAAGGAGGAGATCCCTAGGAAACAATGCTCACGGGGTGTCTCGATGGTGGCTATATAGCTAGTCTAGAATTGGAACTCTATTGGCTATAAACAACAATTTACAAACAACTAGCTAGATGAGGTATAAAAATAATAAAAAGGAACATTTTCATTTGTTATCGGGAAAGAGAGATTAAATAGCTGCGACTCCATATATCCTAGAAACATATCTCTCACATAACACTCAACTATAGTATTTATTTTTGCTATTTATATGTCTCATTTAGCTAGCTATTTACAAATTGTAACTATTTATAAATATGTCGTTGATAGCGAATAGAATTATAAGTAGCTAGCTATTTGGTAGCCATTGAAGACATCCATAGGGTATACACGTTTGCAACTGTGGATGTTTTTCGGTCCGGGAGGCACATTTTCAAGTGCCAAAGAAGATGGAGGAGATACTGAAGTGTTGGTGATATGTTGTTTTTTATTGTACCAAAAATGGATTGGAGACAGCATCTTAGCATCTACTCGTGTCACAGATCCTTCAATCGCATCCACAAAGCCTTGCTTAACAGTGACTCGGTAGGGAACGATCAGCGCAATGAATGTGTACTGGAGCAATAAACAGTCCACAGTACCGCGCTTATACATCTTCATCATACACTGATACACATGATTCTACATCGACAGATAAATAAATGATCAAATGTGCTAATAAGATTGATAAGCATATTGGCTTAACAGCAAATAAATAAAGATCAAGAACTATTATCTGAAAATTCAGTTAATGACAGCTAATCAGTCAAAATTGATCCTAAATGATACGAAAGATTGATAAGTAGTGACAATAACTATAAGCCAGGCAATAAGTAAAAACATGATTTTTAATATAAAACAACACTCAGCATCTATCTATTATTAACTGGCAGATGCAAACATCGTGCAGCTAGAAATTAAAGTTAACAAACTCGACGAGGGTTATTTTGACAAGGACCAACCTATGAAAGCTCAATTGACAAGGTAGTAAAACTTGTTGTTTTGTCACAAAGAAGAGACAATTAAGCACTTGTTCTTTGACTCAGCACAATGATATTGTTTTGAAAGAAAAAATGTTTCTCTTGTGCTGTTATCTGTTGGTTACCCACTGGCTACATACTTGGGCTATTCTGCTGGAAGCTAGATTTGCAGGATACGATTGTAGCGGGTATCTCTTGGTTGACGCGGTGGTCAAAGTTATTTTCTCCTAGGCACATAGGTGACAATTGGTTTATGAATTGATAGTCACTAGGTTGTGT